>CM053791.1:151523247-151943247 GCA_028749045.1 Cupressus sempervirens
ATCAATTTAACTCTTACTATTTTTTATAATATATTTTTAATAACATATAAATGCCATTTTGTATAGCTCAAAGTCAAGAATATTCTTATATACAGTTTATAGTGTTTTAATTAGATATAGTATATTGTAATTAAAATAATTCTACAATAACACATTTTAACACTAAAAAAGATGTCTGTTTTGAAAAAGAAAAATATATTAAATCATATCAAAAAAATTTAAAATTATATGACATTCTAAGGAGAGAGTCCTCTTCTAGAATGTATAATTTTTCTTCTAGTTAGAATAGATTTGTCTTACAAAATGGGGTGGGAGATAAAAAATATTGATTTTAGGTGAGTTGAAATTTGAATCATTATAATAGAGAAAATATAGGTCTAAAACCATTTTTTTTTAAAAATCTATCCATGTATGCTATCTATAAGATCAAAGTGAAATAATTTTATTTCCATATAGTTTTGTGGTGGGAACTAGACCTCTAATTTTTACCATTTGTCAATAGCTAAAAATTTATCTATAAAAATTAGGAGAATACATCAATTCTTCTTCCAAATGATTATTTAAAATAATAATCCTAAAATTCATCCATTACTACACATTTTATTAGTTTACTTCATTTTCTAATTCTAAATAATAATATTAGTTTTATGTCATTGAAGATGAGGAGTAATAATTTTGTTAGCCTTTTCCTTTAGAAAAGGGTAACATAGGTTTGTGATTTTACCCAAGTACAAATTTCTATATACTTAGTTTGGTATCAATAAATTCGATTGAATCCAAGGATAATTACTTGTGTGAATTCAAGACATGAATGATTAATTTAATTTAGCACAAGTACTATGCAATTATGTATGTATGCATGTAAAGCAATTCACATAGTGAACTGATTTATATACATACATGCACATATGCATAAAATCATCATAATAAATTATCCTTGAATCTAACAAAAACTATTATATATGAACAAGAGATACATGTTTAGAAAGAAAAGAACATTTACATAGGTACCTCTTTTCCCGTTGAAGAAAATCATAGAGATCACAAAGGAATGATAATAAAATCCTAGATCTCCACTAATCCCCACCAAAATTCAGAGCTCTCCACCCTCATTCTGAGCTTTCCACCATCTTTCACATGCATCTCTCCACAATCAATCAAAACAAATGTGGAAGGATTAATGTCATGCTTTTTTTTTAAAAAAATGTATAATCCATAATCCACAAGATCTCTCTATATACATACATATAAATAGACACACACACACATACATAAATACATAATACATACATAAATATATACATTCATTCATTCATACATACATACATATATAGATACATGAAAACAACATGTACTTTCTAGGAGTTTACAATTGTCCAACAAAATTAATGTTTTACAAGAAAATTAATCTAAAGAATTGTTAGCTTAGAAGCAAGAACATGATTTTGAAATAGTATAGAAAGTGCTTGACATGAGAGGTATGTAAGTGAGGGTGTTGACCAATCCTGAAAATTTGAATGCTAAAATGGAAGCTATCAATGATTAGATGTCTATGCTAGAGTTACAACACATTGTGAAGTTGATTTTAGATAAGGCATAGAAAGATATTTAGAAGTTTGATAATCAAAATTTAAGGTGTGAGAGTAAAAGAGAAGGAGTTTCTTCAAAAAGAGAATGAGAAGGAGCATCTTTAGAAAGAGACTATATGATAGAAACAACAACTAAACAACATAGAGGATATTATGGGAGCCACTGGATAGAATCTAGGAAAGTGTTTCTATAAGTAATATGATATTGGAATCACTTACAAGTGTCTTTGAGAATTTAGAGTCCAAATATGAAATACTTATAAGAGTGCTTCAAGTATTGGCACAATCTCCCTACAATGATCCCAAGTATCAAATGCTTATAAGAGTGTTTCAAGATTGGGTACCACTTCAACATCATTTGTATTGTTTAGAGTAATGTCATTGTGGAAGAGGTTTTTGAAAGGAAATAAGCCTTGTGATTATGGTATTTACACAAAAGAAAAGCTTGCGTCTTCAACTCTTCACTAAAGTTACTCTTCAATTCCTTGCATATGGAATATTATCACCTTGGAAAACAATATTTGATCCCACTAGCTAGGAACAATTGATTATTCATTTTATTGTACCTAATTTGATGACAATTCTAAAGGAATTTGTAATCAACCCATTTAATAAAAAACAAGACCCATTTAACTAATTATGGATAGTTTCTTTTTAAAAATATCTACTATGATATTATTTTGTAAAATTTCTTGTGAACTCTAACCATTTTTCCTTGTCTGCATTATTTTTGTTGAGGATCTTGAGGTAAGTCACTTACCATGGGTTGAGTGAGTATTATTTTATTATCATTTAGATTTTGGAATATGTATACAACTAGATCAAATTTTCTATTGTGTAGCTAAGATATATTATGCACCTTATAAAAGCTCTCTAAATATACATGTTCAAAAGGAGATGTAAAGAGATACTTGTTTAGAAGGAAAAAAGCCAACATTTACATACACTTGAAGAAAATTGTAGAGCTAGAGCATGACAAAAAAATCACAGAGAGAGGGCACAATACAACAAAAAAATCGTAGAGAAAGGGCATGACATGGCAACAAAATTGCAGAGTAAGGGAATGACACCAAAATTGCAAAGCAAGGGCATGATGACAAATCACAGAGATCACGAGGAAATGGCAACCAAATTGTAAAGCAAGGGCATCACAAAAAACTATGTAGAAATATATCATAGGAATGAAATGCACCAAGTACATATGCATAATCATGAGGCTTATTCCCTTGTAGAAGCCATAACAAATAGTTAAAAATTAGTATATATCAATCTAGTTAATTAGTAGCTAGACCTATTCAACTGGTTATGGCTTGTTTCTTTCTAAAAATATCTACTATGATATGTTTTTGTGAATTTTTTTGTGAACTCGACCTATTTTTTGTAGTCTATAGTATATTTTTGCAGGATTTTGAGGTAATTTAGTTAGTATGGGTTGAGTGAGTTTTATCATTTTATTATTTGGATTATTGAATATGTATGCAACTCAATCATATATCTAATAAGAAACTTGAAAAGATCATTCTGAATATATAAAGAGATACATATTTAGAAATAAATATAAAGACATACATGTTTACATGGAAAAGCAAAAATAGTTACATATGTACTTCTTCTCACCCTTGAAGAAAATTGCAAAGCTAGGGCACATAGTTCACAAGTGCATGGCACAACAATGAAATCACAGAGCAAGGTCATGAAACAACAATGAAATCATAGAGCAAATGCATTGCAGGAAAAATAAATCATAGATCAAGGGCACAAAAATGAAATTTAGATATCACAAGGGAACAATAACCAAATGCACTAATCACAAGGACAATGAAAATGTTCATATCTCTCTACCCTTGTTTTAAGCTCTCCACCTCTTTCATGCATAGCTCTCCAAAATCAAAACAAATAGAAAATGATTGTCATTTTTTCTTTTTTCTTTTGTTTTATTCTTATGAGGACATTACAATTATGACTCATATGTTGGTATTGTGATGATGTTAGTGATAATTGCAATAAAAAACATGAAAATGACCATAAATTGCACTACCATCACAAATTGTTGTCACAAATTGACCCGAAATCTTGTAGTCATCAGTTGGACCACCAAAAATTGCATGTAGAGTGATCTATTTGAAACAATAAATATACATGCTATAAGGGCTCACAACATTCTCCACAGAGTCACATTCAAAGGGAATAGTAATTAGAAGATGGTGACCCGTGGAAATGACCCAACACTTAAAATGCATTGTCTTAGATACTTGTCTCTTCAATAATATAATACTATTGTTGACCTACATGTTCTTTACATTTTTGATATCATTGTGTTGCAAGAGGAGAATAATTAAGGTCTCTATCATGTAATATGTAGACTAGTAATTATCTAAATGAGAATTGACACTTTCTCATCTATAATTGTGTGGATTCAAATCTTCAGAGATATCTTGGTGGTCTTCTTCACATTATTTTGTTGATAACAAATGCTTCATTTGCAACCATATGCATCTAATCACAAGCTCAACTTCTATTGTATATCATAAGAGCAAGAAAATTCAATACTCTGGTATTAATTGAAGTAGACAACAATAAACATTTGATAATATTATTGATAAGATGGTTATACCAACTCATAGTTTGGAGGGATTTAATAGTTAAAAAGTTGTAACCAATTGTACCAAACAATGTAATAACAACATGCCAATAGTTTGAAGATAATATACAAAGATCATTCTTGATTCCAACATTTTGTTTAGAAATATAGTAACCCTCTAAAACAACTAAGTAGTTTTGTATTTCAAGGAAGTCGGTGCTTCTAATGATACTATGTGAGGTGGATTGGTTATGTGAGGCCTAATGAATGCTATGTGAGGTTGTTTGTCTATGTGAGGAAAAAAAAACTGCTATGTGAGAAAATTTGGCTATGTAAAGCCTATTGTATTCTATGTTAGGCATAGTAAAAGGATTTGAGAAAACTATTTTTGACCTTGGGAGTTTCCACTATAAATATGGTGTCCACGGTATACTTTTCTATATTTACCTCATTGTTCATTTTATTTTGCATCTAATGAAGACATGATTAATGATGAACTATAGTAAGAAATGCATATACATCATTTACATAGAGTGAAAATTTGAAAATATTTATTGATCATTGATTACCAACCACCCCCCCCCCACTCCCCCTCTCTAGTGATCCTAATATTCTAACAATAAGCACCTTATTAGATATTGGTTTATGCCTTCTCAATAATGACATCTAAAATGTTTCTAAAAGTTAAATTAAATGTTTTTCATACATTTAAGATGTATAAGGAAGGACTTGAGAATAATAATTTAAAATACTAAAATTTATCATGTCTACAAGAGGAAGTCAATTGACTTAACCTATGTTTACCGAACACTATAAACAATATGGAGTCAAAGGAAAGTTGATTGTGTTGAGGACATCATAGTAGAAAAGAATTCATAAATGAGGAACCAAACTATTGTGGAATGTGAAATAACAATACTAAAGTAGGAAGCAGTTGAACATAAATCTAGGAAAGAGGTAGTGAGTATTACTGTATACATGTTGAATCAGGTATAACTCAACGAAGGTACAAAGAAGACAAAATATAAACTCTTCTATGGATGTACACCCAATGATAATTATTTGGTAGTAAGTGCTATATCTAGAAGAATGAAATGACTAACAAGTTTGATGCTAACAGTTTTAAGAGAATAATTCTTGGTTACTTTACCAAAGAAAAAACTTGCAAATGCTTAAACAAATGGACAAATAATAAATTATAGTGCAAATACAAAATTTGATTTCAAATTATCTTAAAAGAATAACGAAGACAACAATAAGAAACCTAGAAGATACACTAAACTTATTTATTATGAACCTATGAAAAGTAAAATAATACCACAAGTGAATGTGGGAGCACATAGTTCTCAATTAGTAAATGAAAATCATGAAAAATAAATTGAAGGAAATGAAGGAGTTTAGAATGTTGAACTAGTAACCCCAAGGCATATAAGGATGAAAACACATTTTATCTTATATAATTGGTGATATGACTGAAGAACTATTAAGTAGAAGTCAGTTGCAAACAAGAGACACTGCATGTTTACTATTAGAGGTTGAGTCTGACTTGAGAATTGCAATGAAGGAGGAAATTGATTAGATTAAGAATAATAAGACATGGTCATTGGTACCCAGACCTAGTGACAAAAATTTTATATGTAATAAATATTTTTTTAGGAATAAGATGAATGAAAATGGTGAAGTAATAAGGAACAAGGCAAGACTAGTCTAGAAACATTATACTCAAGAAGAAGGATTGGATAATGAAAATACTTTTGCACTTCTTTCTAGATTTGAAGGATTCAAAGTACTACTAGAATATGCTATCTACAAAGCATATAAATTTTATCAAATGGATGTGAAATCATCTTTTTAAAGTGAAATACTAAAACATGAAGTCTACATAGGACAAAATAAAGGATTTTTTTGGAAAAAATCTAAGTATTTCGTTTAAAAGTCACATAAAGCATTGTATGGTTTGAAGACAACATTGAAATCATAGTATGAAAGATTACATTCTTATCTGTTTAAATTTTTTGATTTGTAAGGATAAATGATAATAGTAATATTTACATGAAAGATGAAAATGAGGATAGGATATTAATTATTTTTTATTAAGAAAAATAAGATTTATAGGGATCTCCTAAAACCCAAAAGCTCTTACATAAAAAAAGGGCTACATTTTAACCAAAAAAAGTCCAATAAAAGAACAACAGCCAATCGAAAGGCCATAACAAAAGATGAGAAAAAAGAAAAAAAGAAACAAACCTATAGAGACAACAAAAATCAAAGACAAAACTTTGAAATTTCATCACTTATTCCCCTGCCTTCCTTTCAAGGTCCTGAATGGTCTCTGCTTCTTTGTGGGCTCTTTGAATCTCCATCACCAAGAGCTCCTACTTCTTCTCACAACTCTAGTCCATGTTGTTGAAAATATTCAAGATATGATAAGTTAATCAGAGGGGAGGGCTGAATCAATAACTTTAAAATCCTTCCTTTTAAATTTGCCATAAATCAATCAATGCTACTGCATGCATTAATAATAAAAGTTAAAACATTCATCACACAAAAGAACACAATATTTTGGTAACCCAAAACCTTTCCAAATAGAAAGTAAAACTAGGGTGGGGATGATACCTACAAAACTTCAATACTACATCATAAAGTTGGCCTGTTAAGGCTTACATTGACCACTTATGGTGATCTACCCTATTAGGAGCACAAAGGACTGCTAGGTCCATCTTGTTAGAGGATTTACAAACATACAATGAAGTATGCACTCAGTTAAGAGATTTGTACAAAGATTGTTAAATCTACCTTTTTTAGAGTATTTAGAAACTGATTCACTTTTTAAGATGAAGTAGTGGATCTACTTAGAATTAATTGTTGATAAGATCCTTTATGCACTAATCACCTTATGTGATGGATATAACCTTTCTACCACTGTAATGACCTTATTGTATTCCTTGAACTGCTGTTGATAATCCTTCACATGTACTTCTCAAAAATATTTCACACTACTTCGCTATTACTTCATACACATGATATCTTACAATACACCTTACATATATATCTTTCAAATTTACAAAAATGCAAGGTCGGCCAAAATACAAGTGAACAACACATTACAAAGTCATCCTAATAGAAAATAACATAGGTTCACTGAACTAACTCGGTGACCTTCTTATACATGGCATCCACTGCATTACTTGGCATCATCATGCACTCGATAGAAGTCAAGGCTCGGTCCATACTAATCACTTGATGTAGTTCTGAACTCGGTGACCACTAGTGACTCAGTAGATGTAGTGTCACTCGATAGATACTACACACTGAGTTTACCTTGCTTCACTTGGTAAACACTACTGATTCCAACACTCGATTTACACTAAATCTTCATGAAACACACTTACTACTTGGTAGACATTGTTGATCTTCATATTGCCTATATTTTCTCAGTAGCCACTATCTGCTCAGTGTAAACTATTGAACTCTTCAAAGCTTGGTTAACACTAGAATGCTCGATGAGTGTAGAAAATTAAGTGTTGAGCTCGGTAGCTATATTGATATGGATAAGTGTTGTCACTAATGGTGATACTAACTTAATGCCAACAATCTCCCCCTTTGGCATTAGTGAAAAAACACTTATAAGCCAAAACATATGTACACAATCTAACTCACTAAATTTTGGTTTTTTAAAATTGATGTTTGTAAAGCCGTTGCATATACATTTCTACATATATCTTCTTGATGACACATAATGTATATACAAAGATACTTATGTACACATATACATGCTAACTCTATTGAGTGTTATCTCCCCCTTTTACTTATACTAATATCTCTCCTTATATACAAAATTTCCCCTTTCTTATATTGATATTCCATAACACTCCCCATTTTTGATAGTAATGCCAAAGGGTTACATATACTATCTATATAGTTACACCAAAATGTGAGAGATATTCTTGATGTACCTTGAGAATGAGGGAAAATGAGATATCCCAATTCTCTTACAAAATTTGGCAGGTGGAGAGAGCAATCAGAACTTCTATTGATAATTTGATAATTTGATCAGCCACTGAGAAGTTTTGATCCTGGACCAATGTTTTGCAATGAGCAATATGTTTGTGCATTGTATCCATTATTGGCAAGATCATGTTTTGAATATCAATCAAGGTTGCTCTTATTCTTGCTTCTTCTCTTAGAAGTTTTTCCTACACTTCTACTAGATATTTCACCTTGGTGTGATGAGAGGAGCTGGAAGAGGGGTCAGCCTGCAACTTTGATGCACTAGATTTCATGTCAGCATAAATCTTATTTAGCTTCTCCTTTATTTCATTGGTAAAATTGGACACATCACAAAGTTTGGCCAAAAGTGATGCTACATTATTAAAGGAATTTTCAAAATTACCCAAAAATGTGGACAAGTCCACTTGTTTGATTGCAATCTGTTGAGCAATATGCTCTAGCACGTCGTTATCAAACTTCCTTTTAGCCTTATCAATTAGCTTTTGTTGTCCAAACGAGTCCTCATTATATTTTTGTATAGTTTCTTCTAACTAAATCAAAATATGTTGAGTGGAATCCACTTCAACACCTATAGAATTTATAATTATATTCTTGGCATTTTCAATCATTTTGTACTCCTTATCCCTTCCAAATCTTAACTACTTTTGCGTAGCTTTCTTCTCTATGAATTTATTGGCTAACCTCATTTCTTCAATAGTAGTAGTCTCATAGTCAATGTTAGGTATTACTATCTCTGTGTCTAAGTCAATGTCTTCTTCAATTTCTTTTCCAGTGATCAAAAGTTTTAATGGTTTCCTTTGTTTTACTTCAATGATTACTAGTTTGACCTTTGGAACAGACACAATAGTAGAGATAGAATTGCTAGCAATGAAAAATGGAATAGGGCTTGAGGATTGAATGTCAATATGAGTACTAACCAAATCAAAGACTAAAACACTACGCAAAAATGGTGCCACACTCGGTAGAATAACCATAGAAATGTTTGAACTAATTGGGATTGAAGTAGATGTAGACAATGCTGATGAAAATAAAATTGTAGAGCTTATTGGAATTGATGAAGACAAAAATGTAGAACTTACTGATGCACTAACTGAAGATGTTGAAGCAGAGGGAGCTAACTCGGTAGCTAAAGAAGTAATAGTCAGCTCAGTAGATGAAGTGCTTGACACTTCCATTGTAGACACTTGGAGCTGGAAGGTGGCAGGTGAAGACTAAGCAACTGATGTTGTTGTTGTGCTCACAATCTAACTAGTAGAAGCTATCTCCAGTAATGTGATAGTATGTGGTGGAGTGTGAGGAAGAGATGCAATTTCTATTGTTGCAATTATGACTGGATCATCTTCATCCTTTTCTTCCTCTTATGCTTCTTCCTCCTTTCCCTCTTCATCCATTTCTTCTACTTCCTCCTCCTCTTCTTCCTTCTCTTCTTCTTCCTTATCCTCCATTAGAGCATGCAATTCTCCTCCAATAATTGAGATGGAAGGAGTGTTGTCATCATCATCATCATCATCACTATCATCATCTTTAATTATAATAGTTTCATCTGATGGCTTGTTTAGATGATATACATCTCTCTAGATGTCTAAGGCATGCTTAACCACTAATTCTATGTTATTCATTAATATAAAACATGAGTTAAGATTTATAATGATTCTGTCTTCATGCTCTTTTATTGACTTCTTCACTTCTACATTAGTCAGATTAGGTACTCATTGTCTCAATTGTTGTTCAAAGATATCTTTTACAGTTTGCACCATGTTCTCCCATATGACTTGGATTTTAGCAATATGATCTACATGGATTTGAGGTTGAATTTGAGTATGGGAGTATTTCCAAATACCCATCTTCTCCATGACTAAGTCCTCAATCTCTTTTTGCTCAGTTGGAGTTCGAGTCTCATATTTGAGAACTTTGAAGTTACATATTCCTGCTCCAACTCCTAGTTGTTTCATCCTTTCCTCAAATGTAGGTGGAGAGAAAATGAATACTGGTTCACTTTTACCTTTCCTACCTCTCCTAGATAATACTGCAATTGGTTTCTTCTAAGCTTTAGTGATAATCACTCTACCTTTCTTCCTTTCTAGTTCCTCTTTCTTTGATTCTTCTTCTTCTTCATCATCATCATATTCCTCTTGTTCATCCTCACCCTTTCCTTCAGTAAGCATTAGAGGACCTTCAACTGTCTTCAATTTGGCAATTCTCTTCTTGCCTCTGCTGAGAGCTTGAGGAATCTTGATACTGAGCTCTATCCTCTTTTTGGCTTCCTATGCCAAATGTAGGAAGGTTTGGATTGGCTAGCTCATTTACTAAAGCCTCAATGATGTCTCTAGCTTCATCAATGTTAATTTCATAAGGCAATGGTTTTACCCATGCCACTCTTGATACGACTACTTGAATGTGCACTCTATCACAGTCCACCATGAAGCATATGTCATCCTTGTAGTCTTCCACAAGCTTGGGTGGGATTCAAAATCTATTGTTCATTTTCACCTTGAATACCTCAAAATAATTATCCAACACCCTTTCAAAAATTTCACCCATTTCTTCAATAAATTCATTTATCTGATAAAGAACAAGGATGTCTTTCCTCCATACAATTGTGCCCTTAAATGGAAAGAATTTTTGAACATAAAAGATTAAATAGGTAAGCAATGAATTGAACTTGAAGAAATTGTTCTTGGAAGTCTTCACACTTTCAATGTTTTTGTTTAATTTCTTTACACTAATACATTTGGTACCAAATTGCAACGACAGTGCCATTGTAGTTTTTCTGTCAAAACCTTATTGTCATCGCAATTGCGATGGTCTATCATTGCAATTGCGAAAACAACAAGGTTGTGATGGGAAAACTACAACAGCACTGCCATTGCAATTTGGTACCAAATGTATTAGTGTTAGTAATACATCTACCAAATCAAATTCAAGATTCTTCTTTATAACCTTGTATGCTAGGTCAACTGCCTCACAAGGAATAATGTTCAACTGAATCAAGCTATAGATCTTATGCACAATGATATGAATGTCAAACCTAAGCTCTATGTTAGTGACATTGTTTAATTTCAAACCTCTACACTCCCACTCGACTAGGGTTTTCTTTTGTAGTTCCTCCCAACCTAGGGTTTTGGTTGACTTAGCTTTGCTTAGTATTGATAGACTCATAACCTTGTATATCATCTTCTTTGTAATTAGAATGGGTTGCTCCAACCATAATTGACCATTGTGGAAAGGGCTCAATATATATCTTATCCATTTTACTTAGAAATTTTGAGGCATGTGAGGGATATGAGTTAATCCTTTAACTTCCAAATTTTTATGCTTAGGTTTCAAAACTCTATCAATAGACATTTTTTATAGGGCATTATCCATTTCTAATGTCCCTAATTCTTGAACAAAACATTTAGAGTGAGTTCATATCTCATTAATTAGGAGTACCTTTGGCAGGATTTGTGATTGAGCACCGTAAGGATCAAGTCATTTAGCAATGGCTGGAATGATTTTGAAGTTTGGTGCTTTCCATTCAATGGCCTTAACCAACATTTTAGAACCCTTCTCGCTGCTAAATCACTTGAAAACACTACAATTCTCTTTCAGATTGCTCTACTCTTTGAATGTTAAGAATGCGATCAAAAATAAAATCAAAATTACCCCTTTTGTTGAGAAATTTTCATAAATGCTTAGTGCCATTATGACATAGTGCATGATAGACTTTTATCTACTGACCTAGCTTGGCAAGAGTATCAACTTGGTGAATAAACCAATTTTCCTTTACTCTCGACCTCACTTGATAAGGTCTTCAACCAATTTTCCTCAGTGGAGTCTGATGCAACTTAGTGAAGGATAACCTTTCTGTGATTCCTATGTATCAAAAATACTGATTGGATCATTTTCATTCCTCATATTTCTTGGAACTACTTATGATTTCCTTGCCAAGTATAGCTCCAATACATTCTTAGGAATTTAGTTTGAGGGGATGGAGTCACCCACTTCTTGAGTGACTTTACTTTCATGATTTGAGCTTGTATCCTCGATAGATTTAGGAATCCATTTCTACCTCATTTGTTTCCTTATGTTGTTAGCCCTTGCTTTCTATTCATCTTCAACTTTGCCTATATTCATGCAGTTTTTAGCTATATGACCGAGTTTAGTGCATGTGTAACACCTTATAGTAGTATCTTTCTTTCTTAGGTAATTCCTTGCACAATTTATGCCAGTGTGTCCATATTCTCCACAATAATGACATCTGCACTAGGTATTGTAGTCCCATCCAAATATTGCCTTCACAAATTGTTCTACTAGATTGAATGATTTGGATATGCATTGAGATTCCTTGTGACCATGCTTTTTCCATTTGTGACATTTACCTTCAAATTTTGGTTTCTCCTTGCATTCATTGGCTTCGTGACCATGTCGATTGCAGTTGTAGCACTTTTCATTGAATTTTGCTTTTCCATTGCTCTAGCTTTTGTTTGATGTATGACCAATTTTCCCAAAATGATTACATGAGGGTTTTTGAATCCTTTTTGCACCTTGCTTGTAAGATTCACCTTGTTCTTCATTGTATCCAAGTCCTACTTTACCTTTTTGCCTATGAAGATTTTTCTCATTTTGTTGATTCAATTGATTCATGTCTTCTTGTGATTTCAACATTCTCTCATTGATTTATTTTTCAGCATTTAGGTCATTCTTCAATTTTTCAACAATTTTCTTTTCACATCTCAGTTCTCTTATTATTCTTTCATTAATTTCCCTTTCATAATTTAGATCACTTCTTATTCTTTCATTATATGCTTTGAGAATCCTAATTTCTTCATTTGCTCCACTGATTTGATTAATGAGGTCTTCACACTGATTGGATTGATTTTGTTCTTCATTGTTTCTTGCCTACAAGTCTCATTTTCCTTATTGCTTTGTTCCAAAATTTCACATAGCCTAATTGATTAGATTTCTTGTTCTCTTTTGAGTTTCCTTACTTCTTCTTGCAGAGAGCCATTCTTTGCTAGGAGTTCCTTGATTGCCTCATTGGCTTCATCTGAGCTGCTTGATGGGAAAAAGTCTTCAATCTTTTCTTCAACATACTGATGGTCATCCATTTATCTTGCAAGTTCCTTCCTTCTTTTCAAGGATTGGGAAAGATGCTCCTTTGATTCTTTGAGTTGAGTTATGGCCATCTCTAGATCTAGCTTTTTATTTTCATTTGCCTTGTCAATTCTGAATATCTCCATTTGTCCTTAGATCTTTTCTCAAGTTGTTAAACTTTTATCCTAAGAACCACAAATCTCTAATACCAATTGTTGAAAATATTCAAGATATGACAAGTTACTAAGAGGGGAAGGGTGAATTAATAACTTTAAAATTCTTCCTTTTAAATTTACCAGAAATTAATCTATGCTACTGCATGCATTAATACTGAAAGTTAAAACATTCATCACACAAAAGAACACAATATTTTGGTGACCCAAAAATTTTCCAAATAGAAAGTAAAACTAGGGTGGGGATGATACCCAAAAAACATCAATACTGCAGCATAAAGTTGGCCTATTAAGGCTTACATTGACCACTTTTGGTGATTTTCCCTATTAAGAGTACAAATGACTGCTAGGTCCACCTCGTTAGAGGATTTACAAACATACAATGAAGTATGCACTCGGTTAAGAGATTTCTACAAAGACTGTTAAGTCTACCTTGTTTAGAGGATTTAGAAACTGATTCACTTGTTAAGATGAAGTAGTTGATCTACTTACAACTGATTGCTAATAAGATCCTTTATGCATTGATCACCTTATGTGATGGATATAACCTTTCTATCTCTGTAATGACCTTGTTGTATTCCTTGACCTGCTGTTGATAATCCTTCGCATGTACTTCTCAAAAATATTTCACACTACTTCACTATTACTTCATACACATGATATCTTACAATAAAGCTTACATATATACCTTTCAAATTTACAAAACTACAAGGTTGGCCAAAATACAAGTGAACAACACATTACAAAGTTGGCCCAATAGAAAATAACATGGGTTCACTGAACTAACTCAATGAGCTTCTGATGCATGGCATTCATTGAATTACTCAACATCGTCATGCACTCAGTAAAAATGAAGGCTTAGTCCATACTAATCACTCAATCTAGTTCTAAACTCGATGACCATTGGTGACTTGGTAGCTGTAGTGTCACTCGGTAGCTACTACACATTAAGTTTACCTTGCTTCACTCCGTAAGCACTACTGCTTCCAATGCTTGATTTACACTAAATCTTCATGACACAAAATTATTGCTTGGTAAACACTATGAAGCTCAGTAGACACTGCTAATCTTCACATTGCTTTTATTTACTTGGTAGCCATTGTCTACTCGGTGTAAAATGTTGAACTCTTCGAAACTTGGTTAACACTGGAATGCGCGTGATGAGTGTAGAAAATTAAGTGTTGAGCTTGGTAGCTATATTGATATGGATAAGTGTTGTCACTAATGGAAATACTAACTTAATGCCAACACATGTGGCTCTAGGTTATGTTTGTTATGGTGTCCTCTTCCATCCTATCTTTATCATTGTCCTTCCCATTCTTCTCCACAACAAACCCCCTAGATTTTAGCTTTCCACTAAGAATGACAATGTTTTCATTGAGAGAATTCAAAATAGTTAGGATCTGGGTAGCCATGATGTGGTTGAAATTTTCTATATGTTTCATCCTTTCTTCAACCATCTTGATTCGTTCCCCGTAGTCGATTAGGATCCCTTACTCATTCTTCTTCCCTTAGCTTTCCATCTATCGCATTTTTTCTTTTACCTCCTCTAACTCATGAAAAAGCCATTTTATAAATTAGAAGTTATCAATCATGTTTTTTTTTGTATTGTTGAGAAAATTCATACCCACCTCCCTCACATTGTCAGTGATGACCACCAATGCTAGTTCTATTAGTTCTTCCAAGTGGATCTTGCCATCTTTTTCTTCAAGGATTTGGGGGTTCATAACTTCTTTGATAATCCCCATTTTAGATGTTTTGGCATTGAAGTTTTTCCAATCCATATGCCTATCTTTTATTACAACTTGACCACCTATGTTTACCTCCTCCATTTTCTCCTTTCCTTGTTCCTGTGGGGGAATGGGAAGAGGAGGGAACACTGAGATCTCCAACCCCATATCATTCCTCTCTAGTGGCATTTCCTCCTCTTTATTCCTCCTCTACTTCTTTTTGTAGTTACTAGCCAACTCCTCTTTAGTCTCAACATCCTCCCCATTATTCTCCTCATTCGTGCCCATGTCTTCTCCTTCCTCATTGTACTATTCTTCCCCCTAACTAATAATTTTTGGCATATGGCCCCTAGGGCTTTTCCTGTAAGGAACTTTACTAGGAGTGGGGGTTTCCTTGTCTCTCCCCCATTTCTTCCTCAATGAATGATATTCTTCCTCTTTGTCTAAGCTTAGGCTATGGATTTCCTCCATGTTTGAGGAGAAATTGGATCTCCCCATCTCCTCAAAAGCAGCCACAGTTTGAGGCAAGGTTTACTCCTAGAATGAGCTTTAAAATATTCAAAGAGATAAAGAAGTAAACCCTCATAGAGGGCAGGGTTAGCACTAGGTTTTCTCTTATACCCCAAAATATTCTTGTTCATTAAAGAATACAAATAATAAGGAAAAGAAACCTTAGCTCCATGACAAAAATAGTTAAGAAAAACAAAATAATGGGTTCAAACCCTATCAAACCTCGTATCTACAAAAAAAAACTCAATGATGGCCCTCAATACATACCTCTAGAGCTTCTTAATAGAGTACATATCATAGTAAGTCTCACTTTTCACTAGCTCCTTCTTCTCTTCTATGTTCTTGGAAAAATCCTTCATCGCATTCACAAAAACTATTTTGTCACTGTAGAACTCCATACCCTCATTAGGGATTTCAGTGACATGGGAAATTACATCCACACTAACATAATGTGACACCCCATCAATCCTAACCTTGCCATCCTTCTAAGATTTTACCATGAGATTGGTAATCATAGAGTCATACCCATGAAGCTTGGCTATGTAGTTAGCGATGCCACCCTTTTCAAGTTTCTCCCATACCTTGGTTCTCTACTTCCATTTCTCCACCTCTCTAACTAGTTCCCTTTTAGTCCATTGTCCCACCATTTTAGTAACCTAAGAGATAGCCTTTCATAGAAACACAGTCTTTTCTTCACCTTTCTTTGTCCTTTTTTTGCTTTGTCCAAAACTACCTTTTCTTTATATTTTGAAGAATTGGAAAAGAAAATAAGCAACCTATAAAGCATGGCAATGAGACACTGAATGCATCTGCTAGTTCCTCCTATATTTTCCATAAATGCAACTACTTTCATACATATTTGCATTAGTTTCCATAATTAATGAGGGATTACACTTTTACCTCCCTAGATCCTCTCCAAATCAATTAGGCCTTTTGTGACTGATCAGTGACATGGGTGATTATATCCACACTAACATGATGTGACACCTCATCAATCTAAACCATGTGATCCTTCTAAGAGTTTACCATGAGATTGGTAATCATAGAGTCATACCCATGAAGCTTGGCTATGTAGTTAGAGATGCCACCCTTTTCAAGTTTCTCCCATACCTTGGTTCTCTACTTCCATTTCTCCACCTCTCCAACTGGTTCCCTTTTAGTCCATTATCCCACCATTTCAGTAACCTAAGAGATAGCCTTTCATAGAAACACAGTATTTTCTTCACCTTTCTTTTTCCTTTTTTTGCTTTGTCCAAAACTACCTTTTCTTTATATTTTGAAGAATTGGAAAAGAAAATAAGAAACCTGTAAAGCATGGCAATGAGACACTGAATGCATTTGCTAGTTCCTCCTATATTTTCCATAAATGCAACTACTTTCACACATATTTGCATTAGTTTCCATAATTAATGAGGGATTACACTTTTACCTCCCTAGATCCTCTCCAAATCAATTAGGCCTTTTGTGACTGATCAGTGAGATGGGTGATTATATCCACACTAACATGATGTGACACCTCATCAATCTAAACCATGTGATCCTTCTAAGAGTTTACCATGAGATTGGTAATCATAGATTCATACCCATGAAGCTTAGATATGTAGTTAGTGATGCCACCCTTTTCAAGTTTCTCCCATACCTTGGTTCTCTATTTCCATTTCTCTGCCTCTCCAATTGGTTCCCTTCTAGTCCTTTCTGTCACCATTTCAGTAAGCTGAGTGATAACCTTTTGCATAAACATAATATTTTCTTCAACTTTCTTTCTCCTTTGTTTTCTCTATCCAAAATTTCCTTTTCTTTCAATTTAGAAGAATTGGAAAAGAAAATAAGAAACCCATAAAGCATGGTGATTAGACACCAAATGCATCATCTACTAGTTCCTCCTATATTTTTTGTAAATGCAATTGTTATCGCACATATTTGCATTAGTTTCCATAATTAACTAGGGATTTTACCTGTACCTCCCTGGATCATCTCCTAATCAATTAGACCTTTTGCTACTGATGGAATATTATCATTGGTGGTCCAATTTCTTGTCATTTCTTTCTTGATTACCTTGTTGGTGAACCAATCAACCACTGAGTTGGATTTCCTATACTCATGGCTGAAGTGTACACTCTCAAACTTGCTGAGGGTAGTATAGATTTCTTCCAGTATGTTTACAATGGTTCAGGAAGGTTGGAGTCACCTTTTATGCATCTAATGATATTGTTTGAGTCCTCCTCCAACCATAAGTTTTTTACTCCCAGCTCCAGTGCCAATTTAATAGTGTGGAAGGCAATATTAGCTTCTATGTAGTGATTTTTTTGGATTCGTAAGGGGTAGGAGAGAGCAGCAATACCTAAACCATGACTATTTCTAATGATACCCCCACATCCCAAAGGACCAAGGTTGCCTTTAGCTACTCTGTCAAATTTGGCTTTGTGCTAGCCTTCAGGGGGAAGTCTCCAATTCACCCCCTATCTTTGCATTCTCCTATCCTTCTCCCTTTCATTAATATAACCCCCTTCATCAAGATCTCCACCCTTCCTAATAAGAAAATTCTCTCTCATATTACTATTGATTTTATATGTAAGCACATTAGTAGGAGCCTCCCTATCTTTAAAAATTTAGTTATTTCTCTCCTTCCATACTCCCCAGTAGAATTGAGGCAAAGTCCATATACTTTTACTATGTGAATATGTTCCTTTGTACATACTATCCCACTAACAAAAAAATTTCCAAAATATCTCCTAGCTTTCACCAACCGATTGCATAGTTCTTGGTGAGGTATTCCTAGACCTCCATCAAATAAGGGCAATGGATGAAGATATGATTAATCGTCTCCAAGTGATGCTTGCAAAGAATACATCTATTAGCCTCCAAAACCAAAGCTTCTCCTCCCATTATAATGTCACCCACAAACTATTGGTGAGTGAAAGATACATGGCCTGAAGAAGGCTTGATTCCTCTTGAGGACCCTTCCTATATTTTTCTCTAAATCAATCTACCTATACACTCAACCATAATGATGAATAGGATGGGAGATAGGGGATATCCTTGACTAAGGCTCTTGATGGTTTGAAAAAATCAAATGGAACCCAATTAATATTGATAGCAAGCAAAGAGGTAGAAACAAGTTGGGAAATGAGTTTACATACCTAACAGTCAAAGCCAAAAGCCTAGACAACTATTCCAAGGAAGGTCTAGTCCACCTAGTCATAAGATTTTGAGAGATCCAACTTAAGGAGAAGGCCCTCTCTCTTCACAACCTCTAGAGAATGAATGACTTCATGAACCAATATAATAGAATCTAGGATCTGTCTATAAGGAATGAAGCCCATCTGCTATACAGAAATGATCAAAGGAAGAACCTTGAGAATTTTGGTTATCAGAACTTTCAAAATTATCTTATATAAACAACTACAAATACTAATGGGCCTAAATTCATCCATAGTATTTACTCCAAGGGGTTTGGGGATAAGAACTAGAAAGGTAGAGTTGAGCTCTTTTGAAAGATTCCTGGCCCCAAAGAATACCTGCACTACCTTGACAACATCCACCTTAACCATCTCCCAATAAACTTGGAAGATGAAAGATGGAAAATCATCCGGCCCTAGGGTGTTATCAATAGGGAGATAAAAATAAAACAAGGCTTGTTATACTTCCTAACAATTTGGTATAGCCTGCAACATTACATTATGATGAGGTTGTATCAAATGGGGTAGACATGAAACAATTTCCTTCTGGTCCTCCCTAGATAGATTAGGATCCCAGCAAAGAAGAGAATAGCAAAATTAATAGCCTCAATAGAAATGTCATTTTCATTAGTCAAAAGAGACTGGCCCTTCTTGATACCTAAAATATTGTTATTTTCTCTATACTTAAGTGTGGAGAGGTGGAAAAACATGGTATTTTGATCTCCCTCTTTGAGTCAATTGACTATGGATCTTTGTTTCTAGAAATTAACTTCTCTGTCGATAATGTTATGAAGATTAGAGAGAATTTCCATCTCTATATTTCTATTATGTTCATTATATCCTTCCTATTAAATTATATCCTGAATGATACAAAGTTGATCAGACGTCTCCTACTTAGCCTAGAAAATATGACCAAAATCCGTCTTAGTCCAAATTTTGATATTGCATTTTACATTTCTCAATTTCTTAGTGATGTTAAACATAGAAGTCCCTTCCACCTCAATGTTCCACCAAGAGGAGATCTTAGATAACAACTCTAGATGGGATATCCAAATGTTTTCAAAATAAAAAGGAAAGTTCTTCTTTGCTACAAGAGGGGCTATCAGAAGGGAAATAGGGGAGTGATTAGACGCAACTGTAGGGAGAAGGGAGAACTTGCAAGAGAAAGAGTTCAACCAATCAGGAAAACTGAGGGCCCTATCAAGGAAAGCTTGGATAAAATCACTCCCTATATGCCCATTGGATCAAGTGAAAACCCCTCTAGAGAGATCAACATCTAGGAGAGCCAAATTGTTAATGAAATTAGAAAGGTCCAACTTGCTCTCTAGGTTTGGGGCCAAAACCCTAGATTTTTCCTCATTAGAAAGGGGAGTATTGAAATCCCCCATTATTATACCTTTATTAAGGTTGTAGTTTTGGATGAGAAAACAAGGCTTGGTCCAATAAGCCTTCCTTTCATGCTTACAGTTGGGGGCATAACATTCAAAAGAAACTAGGAATCTTTACTATTGATGTGTAGAACTCTAGAAAAGAGTAAATTACCTTCATTATGAATGGTGGTGACTAAGAACTACTTATTATTGAAGAGTGTTAGCAATCCCCCAGATGCTCTATAAGAATTGGTGGCCTCTCCATCCATGTTGTTACTAAAGGAAATCTTACCCACTAGATCCTTCTTCATTTTAGTTTCTCAAATCAATAAAAAATTAGGTCTATGATCTCTACTCATATTCCCTACTACCTCTTGTTTATGGGCTCCATTTAGCCCCCTTATATTCTAGGATATTATCTTCATTTCTTTTTAACAAAGCATACCTCCTTGATGGTCTTTTAGCTCCCATCAGCCAAATTTCTTCTAGCCTCCTCTTGAATGGTTTGGCTTAAACTCTTTCTACCTAGAGTCTTTGGTTTAGTTTTTGTTGGTGATACTAGGGATGGGTCTTTACTTTTCTTCTTCTTAATCATGGTCCAAGTCCCCTTATTTTCATTTAAATAGTTCTCAAGCCATGCCTCCATTTTTGAAATTTGTCCAGAAGAAGAATTTTTGGCTAATTCCAAAATCCTAGTTCCTAAACTAGGGGAAGCTAAATGATCCACAAGAGTTGATGAGGGGCTTCCTTGGATCTTGAGGAACTTGAGTTTCTAGCACAATCTCCTCTTCATTTATCATTCTTTATTCCTCCCCCATCCTTTTTAGGGAATAAGTCCGACAAAGTTCTTCAACAGAAGTATCAAAATGACCCCTTTTTGCTTTAGGAGGTGGTTTGATACTCTCCTTGTTGATCCCTTTTTTCTCCACAAGTTGGTCCTCCCTCCATCACTTTGATCTAGGAATCAACCAGATTTGAGAACTTCACTTCTTTTATAGGGATTTCTACAATCACCTCTTGTTTCTCAGGACAACTAGTCTCAAGACCTTTGTTGTTCTTTTGTTTCCAAACCTTGTTGCCTTCCTGCTAAGTTCTAAAATTAGAAGGTTTTTTTTTCCCTATTCTTTTCCTCTTTAGCCTTTAGAAATTGATTGGCTTTATGGCCTATTTTCAAACAATAAAAGAAGGTAAAAGGCACACTGTCATAGACTAGCTTCTAAACATGTGTTCCAAGTTTAGAATGGAATCTCACTACCTCTAGCATATCCATCCCCTCCCCAACTCCATTGAAAATAAAAGCATAGGTTAATCTTCTTCTAGAGGTTTTTATCGGGTCTACGGAGAAAAGCTCTCGAAAGGAACAAGTCACTTCCATGAGCACATCCTCATTCTAGAATTCTAGTGGGAGCTTTGAAAGTCTAACCCAAATGAGGGCTTGCAAAAAAAATGAATCATTCAGGTTTAGCTTTGAAGTCCACTTCTAGAGGACCAAAGTTGAGCGACCTATAATCAAAGGGCCTTCACACAATATGTTTGAGAGGTCCTCATTGTGAGAAAAATTGAAAGGCATAAATCTTTTGGCCATCATGGTGAGTGTGACTTGAGCTTTAGACTCCATTTCTTCTTCATGAAAGACCTAACAATGTCAATATTTTTCCTTTTCCCAATAAACTTATCCACCATGGTAGAATCCATAGAGGAAATGTTGTGGTCAACAAGCTCATCCATAATAGTAATTGCACAAGTTCTTTTTTCCAAACTAGGGAGCACTTTAATAGCTAGAAAAGAAGACTTACCAGTTGGTCTAACTATAAATAAAGAAGATCATTTGGTAGTCACCCCAAGAAATCTTGCCTTGGGGATTAAGGTGCCTTTCCTATAGCCTTACAAGGGGCACATGGGTCCTCATCTCCATTCTCTGTCGATTCTCCAATCTCTAAATTTACCTTACATTCTTTGTCCCCTCTTTGTGGTTCATGACCTAGACCATGATACTAATCCTAGCCAACTAGACGAATCCCACCCAAAATAGGATTAAAATTTTGAAAATCTTCTTTTCCTCCTCTGCTTCCGCTTGCCATGATAGGATATTAATTGTTGAAATGCTTGTTGATGACATAATTTTTTTATGAAATAAGAAAGGAATTTGAAGCATCTATGATAGGATAGGTAAAAATCTTTATTCAAATACAACTACAAAAATTAAAATAGTTATATACATATTTTTTTTAAGTATATCAACGAAATACTAAAAATATTTGCCATGGAAGACTAAAAACCTATCGATACACCCATGGTCAATGACTGCAAGTTATATAAGGAAGATTACTCTAAGGAGGTAAATGAAATAAGGTATCCATAAATGATAGTTAAGCTACAATTTTTTGTTCTTTGAGTATTGGGTATAGCTCACATAGTTGGTATAGATCCAAGATTTTTATATAAAATATATAGGATTCACATATGAGGGATGTTAAAAGGATAATGAAATATCTAAAAGGAACTAAATATTTTGGTCTATGGTATTTCAAATAAATGGAGTTATTGATCAAAAGGTATGCACATATGTTGATTGAGATTGAAATATTGATGAAAAAGAAATACATATGAAAGATTGAGATTTCTATCTTGAAAATAGAGTGGTTTCATGACCAATTATAAAGATAACTACATTTTACAATCTGTAGTTGAGGTAGAGTATGGTACTACTTGAAGTAATTGTCAGAAAGTAATTTGGATCAAGAAAATGGTGGAAGGAATACATGAAAACATATTTGAACCTATTTTTACTAATTGTGATTATACTAGTTCTATAAACATATCATAGAATCTAGTAATCCATTCAAAGACCAAGCACGTAGCCATGAAATATTATTATCGAAGAGAAAATTACAAGATAAAGAAGTTAGACTAGAATAAATTCCTACTATGGAACAACTGGTACATATATTAATTGAATGTCATATCCAAAGAGAACTTTGAATATCTTAGAGATAGATTAGAAGTCCTACCTCTATCAGCTATCATTTAAGAAAAAATCTATTGGTTAAATTATTTCATAACAAAAATAGAAGATCATAAGCATGAAGTGATGTACAAGTGCACTACTCCATAAAGGGAGAAGAGTAATTCTCTACCCGAAGATCCTTGGAAACAAGGATATACAAACACAAACTATTTTTTTAAAATATAAAGCATAGATGTACATGCAACTAAAAACATTATATCACAAAGATCATGATGGAAGAATATAGAAACCACCAAACATTCCTAAGAGTTCATTGTTAAAAATACCTTCAATTCCATCTACATGAATTAAACATACAAAGTTCATTCTAGAATTTAGTAACAAAATTACAATGTTAATTTTAGATTCCAAACAAAAATTCCTAAATGATTACACCATACTAGTTCATTTACCATATGTATAGAGGATGAAAAAATTCATAAAAACCATCCTCAAATTAGGCTAAGTCTAAATTCTATACTCCTTAAATAAGACTAAGACTAAAACCCTACCAATTTCAAGATCGTAGAATTTTTATCTTAACTCATTGAGAGTTGAAATATTTTACATGAATTATTGTATGTATAAAATATATCTTAAGTATAATAAATAAGAGTTAAAGAAGAGAAAAGAAGGAAATGATATTTTTTTTATATGATCAAAGTTTCTAAAAAGAAGTACAATATTCATGCTAAGGAAGTATGATATTGCTCCTAACTATGGTATGATACTTCACAAGTATCATATGGCATTTCATATAACTTCAATACAATAATTTACTAGTATTTTATGATACTTCAACAACATCATACAAGAGTTTGTAAGTTACTATAATATAGGAGCCAAAGAAAGGTTAAAAGGCTAAAATAGAAAGAAATTAGGGCTAGAACCTCCATATTGAGGAGAACTAGAACCACCAATCTTGACGAATAAACACTTGAGAGCATCAAAAACATATAGAATATCTAGATAACTCATGTAAAAAACATGTTAGAATGAATGTTGATGGTTTACCTTTGGTTTAGTGTCCTAAGCATTTGAAATATTTTTAGCATGATTAACATGTTGCATTCATGATTGTATTTTTCATTGATGTCAGCATAGTATTGTTTCTGTAAAGACAGTTAGAGTAGAAAACATAGAACAATGTCATAAAGAATAAGTATTAATGATGAGGTCAAGTCCAATTTAAGATATGTTCTAAATTGTATCTTGATGAAGTGAACAGATGCACATGTAGAGAGTCAAATACTTGCGAGAGTTATGTAAGAATTATAGAGAAGAGTTTGTAGATAAAGTACCACTTCTCAATTTCTAATGTTTGAATTGTATCTCCCAAGTCTACAGATTGTGCAAAAATGTGATGGTATTTTACTATCATAGATTAATTATTTTAAGGACTTGTTGAAAATATTAGGCTTGGAAATATGTAAGCTTGTTGGAATAGGTCTATGGTGACTAGTTATAAATTATCTAGCAAATATGAAACACCTAGAGCTCAGAAAAAGAGGTGTAGATCCATGATTGGAGATTTGCAATAACTGACTCAGATTGGCCCAAATGTTGAAAATGTAGGTGGTATAGTAGAAATATTTCAGGCATACTCTAGAGAAGCACATTATGCATTGGTAAAGATAATATTCAGATATTTGAAGGGTACACCTAATTTTAGATTGTTGTATGAAAAATCAAGCTATTTTACTTTGTGTGCTTATACAAGTGTGGATTGGGTAGGCATTATAGATGACACAAAGAGTACAAGTGCTAGACTAGTTTTTCTTTGTGAAATATTGGTTTCTTAGCTAATAAAGAAACATGATTGTATCTCATAGATTATATCAGAAGTAGAGTATGTAGTAGCAAACAATTGTAATCAAATCATGTAGATGAAATGTATGTTGAAGGACATTGGGATAGATTTTTTAGAACCTGGTATTATACAATGTGATAACACAAAAGAATCCTATTTTAAATTCTACGAGTAAGAATATATCAATTAAGTATCATATTTTGAGAGAGAAATTTGTAGACAAAGAAATAAAATTAGAGTATGTGACTATAGAGGAAAAGATTGTAGATTTTTTTTTGAAGCCTTTTCCTAAGGATACATTTGAATATTGGCAAAGTATGCTTGGGGTTATGTCTTTTCCTACTTCTAAGCAAGTGATATAGAGAGTGCATTAGTTCAGTGGTATAGAGAACTATTGTTTATATAGACTAAATGTTGATGGTTTCTATATAGGGGAGTATCTATGATGTCTAAATTCATCAAGGACTCTTTGTGGTTGGTACTAAATAGTATCTTTGACACTTGATCTAGATCAACACTTTGAGTAGATGATTAACATAATGATGCCTTTCTCATTGATATCAATGGGGGAGATGATCACATGAGAAACACCTTTTGGTAGCATGTCAAAGAATTATATATTGGGAAGAATTGGGAACAATTAATTTGCATCCATGTAAGAATTAGGAGCACATATTGAGAGTTGTTCCTATGAGTTTAAGATTTTATTGATGAAGAGAATAGAGAAGAAGCAACAATAACAACAATAAAAATAGTGATTGATTTGGTATTCTTCAAACTTAGATGTTTTTCATGTATGTTTCGATCAATACTACAGGGGCATATTGTTAGGATGAATGCTAGTGATATTCCTTCAGGTGAGTAGCCTATGCATTGAAGATTTTGTTAACATGATTGACATGTTGCATTCATGACTATATTTTTTATTGATGTCAACATATTTTAATTTCTATAAAGACTAACATATTAGTAGATAGAGAACAAGGTCATAAAGACTATGTATTAATAGTGAGGTCAAGCATAGTTGAGGATATGTTCTGCATTTTATCCTAATGGCATGGAAAAGTGGGCATGAAGAGAGTTGAAGACATGCAAGAGTTATTCAAGAATTATAATGGACAATGTGTAGATAGATTATCACTTCTTGGTTTCTTATGTTTGGATTATATCTCTTAATAGGGATAGAATCATGATGAGTGAAGTTAGACAATGAAAATAGATAGCTTGATGATGATGTTAGCTAGTACGCAAGGTTAGGGCATGCATGTGTGAGAAGTTGTAGCTACTACGAGCTGATAGTATTTTGAAACTATGAAAACATGTAATGAATTTTAATATATTAACAAGATCCTATTTTAACTAATTGGGAATGCCTCAAGGCCAATTTGTTGAATTATTTTGAGAATATGGTATAAAGGAAAGTTATTTTCCTTTTGATAATTATAGGAAATGAAAGTTATATGGGTGATTATGCAAGTGTGAATTGTACAAGTGATATATGAATTGTGTAAATGTTAGTGAGTGATGTAAGGGATAATTAGATGTGAGTTTGAAAGATTTGGTATTGAGCTTTCAAGAGGTTTGGTTGAGTCAAGAGGATAGAGAAGGAGTTCAAGTTATTTCATTTTTATTATCATATAAGGAATAATATAGAGATTATTAGGATAGTGAGTTTGATGATCTTTGTTGACATTAAGTTATATTTGTCATTAGTGACAACACTTATTCAATTTTTTATGGTTACCAAGCTCATCAGTCAATTCAAAGTTCATACCGAGCATTTATTCATTGCCAAGTAAGTTCAGTAGTTCACAGTTCATACTAAGCATTCTAGAAGCTACCGAGTGAAAGCAAATACTGCACAGTCCAACAGTTATCACCGAGCAGATAGTTGTCCACAAGCTTCACAGTGTCTACCAAGTCATCAATTGCTATGATGTGAAGCCAATATCTACCCAGTGATGGATGTGTAGTGTGTACGAAGTGAAAGTAAGGTAACCATAGTATTCAGTATCTATCGAGTTACACTATATCTACTAAGTCTCCAATGGTCACCGAGTTTGAAGCTACATTGTGTGATTAGTATGGACCAAGCCTCTACTTCTACTGAGTGCATGATGATGTTGAGTAATGTAGTGGATGTCAAGTATTAGAAGGTCACCAAGTTAGCTATTCAGAACTCGAGTTTCTACTATTTGGTTGACTCAGTAATATTTTGTTTACTTGTGTTTTAGCTGACCTTATAATTGTAAATATTGGAATGGTATATATATGTGATGTATTGTTTCATGTCATTATATCATGATGAGATGAAGTGAAGATGTAATGTTTTGAGAAGAGTGAATGTGAATTAGCAACAGAGCAGAATATTCAACAAGGTCTATAAGGAGTAGCAAAGTTATATCTATCACGAGAGGTGATCTGTACTTCAAGTTGTAAGTCAGATCTACTATCTCATCCTAACATGTGAATTGGTTTCAAAATATTTTAATAGGGTAGACTTAACAGTCTTTCTTCAAATCTCTTAATAGAGTGTATACTTCATTGTATGTTTGTAAAACCTCTAAGAAAGTGGATCTAGTAGTCCAAATTGTTCTTAATAGGGAAGATCATCAGAAGTGATCAATGTAAACCTTAACATGCCAACTTTTTACTATGGTAGTTAAGTTTTGTACGTATCATCCATGCCCCAATTTTACTTTCTATTTGGAAGGTTTCTGGGTCACCAAATTTTCTGTTCACATGTCATGAATGTTTATCTTTCAATTTCTTATGCATGTCGTAAAGTAGATCAATTAATGGTGAATGATTAACATTATTAAGTGTTGAATTATTTTAAAAGATTTGAGGTTAATGATTCACCCCTCCCCTCTTAGTAACCTAGCTAGTGTTGATTATTTCCAACAATTGGTATCAGAGTATTGTGGTTCTCAGGATAAAGTTTGATAGCTTGTGTAAAGATCAAGGACAATGGAGATATTTAGACTTGACAAAGCCATTGATAATGAAAAACTAGATATAGAGATGGACATAGCTCAACTCAAGGAAGCAAAAGAGCATCTTTCCCAACCCCTAAAAAGAAGGAAGGAACTTGCAAAACAGATGAATGACCACTAGTATGTTGAAGAAAAGATTGAAGACTTTTTCCCCTCAAGTAGTTCAGATGAAGCAAATGAGGCAATCAAAGAACTCCTAGAAAAGAATGGCTCTCTATAAGAAGAGGTAAGAAAATTGAAAAGAGAACAAAAAAATTTAGTCAATGACAATGTGTGAAATCTTGGAACAAAGGAATGAGGCAAGGAACAATGAAATTCAAAATCAATCCTTTTAGTAAGAAAGTTTTATCAATCAACTCTTCAATGAAAATGAGGAAATCATGAGCCTGAGATCTGGAAATGAAAGGCTAAGGAATGACTTAATCACTTAAAGACAAATTAATGAAATATTGAAGGCTGATCTAAATTCTGAAAAGCAACTCAATCAAAGAATAATTAAATCCCAAGAAGACATGGATCAATTGAATCAGCAAAGAAAGTATGACTTGGATACAAAGAAGAAGGTGAATCCTCCAAACAAGGCACTCAATGGAATCAAAGACCTACTTGCAATTACTGTGGTAAGTTAGGTCATACAACAAACAAATGTTAGAGCAATAAAAAGGCCAAATTCAATGGAAAGTTTTATGATTGCAGTCAACATGGTCATAAAGCTAATGAATGTAAGGAGAAACAAAAATTTGAAGGTAAATGTCACAAGGCATCTGAATGTAGATCTAAACCATTCAATCCAACTGAACAATTTGTAAAAGAAATATTTCGTTAGGACTACAATACTTGGTGTAGGTGTCATTATTGTGGAGAATATGGACATATTGACATAAATTGTGCAAGACATCACTTGAGAAACAAGGATACCACCATAAGATGTTATAATGCACTGAACTTGGTAATACAGCAAAGAATTGCATGAATATAGGAAAGGTTGAAGATGAAAAGAAAGCTGAAGCTAATAACATTAGGAAGCAAATAAGATAGTAGTGGATTCCCAAATCTACCAATCAATCCAATTCAAATTATCATCATGTCACTCAAGAAGTGGGTGACTCCACCATTTCCAATTAAAGTTCTTAAGGAAGAACTGGAACTGTATCTTCAAGCCATATTCTAAGCAGTTCCAATGAAAGGAAGCAAAAGATCCAAATCTATATTGTAGGGATCTCAAGGAACCAATATTCACTGAGCAAGGTTGGTCATAGACTCCACCGAGCTAGGTTGGGAGTAATAAATTTTTGTTCAATTGCCAAGTTACAAGCTTCTATCGAGCATAGTCAGTGGATGGCAGTCTATCATGCACTATGTCATTATGGCACCAAGCATTAATTGCAAATTTTCATCAAAAAGGGTAGAATTCAACTTCATTTTTCACCATGACTTTAGTATACCTAGAGTAGAGTGATTTTATAGAGCATCCAAGCAATTTTGAGTGAATTTGTAGCAAATATTTTTTTCTAAAGAATTTTCTCATTTATCTAGAAATCATGGCATCTGGAAAGGAAAGCACCAAATTTCAAGTTTGTACCAACAGTTACGGAGGCACTCAATTCAAATGGAGCTCAAATACAAATTCCTCCAAAGGTACTCCTTATTAACTATATTTGTACTCATTTTAAGTGTTCTATACAAGAAATTGGAACCCTAGAGATGGACAGTGCCCTAAGAGAAATGTGTGTTGATGGATCTTTGAAACCTAAGCACAAGCATCTAGAGGTCAAAGGATTAACCCATATCCCACATATGCCAAGAAATTTCCAAGTGAAGTGGATTAGGTATATTCTGAGCCGTATGCATAATGGTCAATTGTGGTTAGAGAAGCTTGTGTTGATCACAAAGAAAATTATTCATAAGATTATGAGTCTCCCTATGCTCAACAAGGCTAAAACAACCAAAAACCTAGGTTAGGAAGAACTTCAGAAGAAAACCCTAGCTAAGTGGGATGATAGAGATTTGAAGATTAGTAATGTTTCTATCATGGAACTTAGGTTTGGAATTCACATCATTGCACATAAGATATATAGCTCCAGTCATTTGAATAGTGTGTCGTGTGAGGCCATGGATTTGGCATATGACGTTGTGAAGAAGAACCTAGAATTTGATCTGTCAAATTTATTATTGAAATAGTTAAACAAGAACATGGATAGCATCAAGACATCAAAGAACAATCCCTATAAATTCAGTTCTTTGCTAACTTGTCTTTTCTTTTATGTTCAAATGTTTTTCCCATCCAAAGGTTCAGTTGTATGGAAGAAAGATATTCCCATTTTGTATCAGATTAATGAATTCATTACAAAAATGGGTGAAAATTTTGAAAGTATTATGGATAATTATTTTGAAGTTTTCAAGGAGAAGATGAACAATAGGTTCTAGATTCCTCCCAAACTAGTTGCAGATTATAAAGATGATGTATGCTTCATGGTCAATTGTGATAAAGTTTATATCCAGATAGTCAAACCTAGAATTGCATGGGTGAAACCTCTTCCATATGAGGTCAACATTGATGAGACAAAAGATATTATTGAAGCCCTAGTAAATGACCCAGTAGATCCAAAGCTACCTGTCTTTGGAACCTATGAAGAAGCAAAAACCAAAATAGAACTTGAGATCAAGCTACCTAACACAATAAACAAGGGTAAGAAGAAGATAGCAAAGCTAAAAACTATTAGTACCCATCTTATGCTTACCAAGGGAAAAGAAGAGGATGAATATGAGCTTGAAGAAGAAGAGTAGGAACTAGAGAAGGAAGAAGAAATGTAAGAAAGAAAGGCAGGGTGATTATCACCAGGCCACCCAAAACCTCCACAACTATGTTTACCAAGAGATACAAGAAGAAAGGAGTCAGCAAAGTTGTGCTTGTTAACCAACTCTCACCTCCCAAAAGATATTGAAGCAACTAGAAGAAGGTTTTGGTATTACAAACTTCAAGGCATTAAAATTTGAAACCAGGATAGATGCAGAGAAGATGCAGATTGAAGAGCTTGTGTTGTCAAAAATGGGAAAATGGAAACATTCCCCAAATCAAATTGCCCCTTAGATTTCCAATGAATTATTAGAAAGGTTAAAACCGAGGTGGGAATCTACTACTCAAACTATCAAAGACATATTTGAGAAATCTTTGAGACAATTGCTACCAAATCTTACTAATGTAGAAGTCAAGGAAGCAATGAAGAAGAATGCAAAGAAAATTATGATGAGATTTCATACTTGTCTGATTTTGGTCAAAGACATTGAGCATGTAGTTAATGATGCTACAAATATATGAAAAAATGTTTACCATTTTCATAAACCAAGTGAAGACCCAGTGGAAATCAAGGATGATGATGATAGTGACAATGATGAAGAAGATAATACACCTTGTGTCACTTTTGATGTTGAAGAGTATCATTGAGGGTTGATGAAGAAGAGATGGAGGAAGAAGTTGATGAGGAATATAAGGAAGAGAATGATCTAGTAAAGATAGTTGCATAGGTTATAGCCTCCCTTCCTCACTATCGACCTAAGACTACTACATCATCTGGCATGGATATAGCTTCAGCAAGTTTGATTGCAACATCAACTGATACATTATCAATTCAATCACTCTTTGCTCTCTCTCAGCTTTAGGCATCACTAATGGAAGTTTCTACCACTTCGTCCATCAAGCTAATGACCTCCTCTTCTTTATCTACCAAGTCAAGAACTTCATCAGTAGCATGTACAGTAAGTTCAACATCCTATTCTACAGTTTTGACTACTACACCTTTGCTTGCACCAAATTTTTTTCCAGTTAAGTTCTTCTATTGCAAGTACTTCAGTAAGAACTCCACTTGTTATTACTTTAGTTTTGGATAGTATAACAATTTTGGATTCTTTTAGCACTCCTACAAGTATTTCTTCATTTGGTCCTATTCAAGTTTTTATAGCTAGTCCAACCATCTCTACAATTGTTTCTGTTCCTATGTCCAAGGCAGTAATGACAGAAGTAGAACCAAGGAAACCCCTAAAACTTCTTCTTATTGGAAAGGAAATTGATGATGATATTGACTTGGATAAAGAAATTGTAATTCCAATGTTGGATCTTGATACTACTACAGTTGAAGAAATGAGATGGTCAGCCAGCTTTTGGAATAGAAGGCAAGAAAAAAGCACTTAAGAGATGAAAGGGACATGGAATTTAGAATAATTGAAATTGCAAAGAATATACTAACAGAGGCCATAGGTGTTGATATGGATTCATCTCAACACATTTTTTTGTAGGTAGAGGAAGCAGTGTATAAGTTTAATCAAGATTCTACTAGACAGGAAAAGTTAATTGAAAAGGAAGAGAAAAAGCTTGATAATAAAGTCAACATATTTCCATAAATTAGGTAGAAGTATCCTCCATTTTGGCTAACAATGAAAATTATTTTACAAATTTAACATCACTTTTTGCTAAGCTATGTGTTGTTATCGAGTTCACTAAAGAGGTAAAAGAGAAATTGTATAAGATTGATGAAGATATGAAGGCTAGTGTTCAAAGGTTGTAGCTTGACCCCAACTCAAGCTCAACACATCATAATAAGGTGAAATTTCTATTAGATATATAGGCTAAAATACTAAGAAAGGAAGCAAGGATTAGATCCACAATTATAGACATCCAAAACATGATCCTTCCAATCATGGACATAATGCAAAAGCATATTCAAAGTCATTCGTCCAAGATAACAATTTTTCAATTGTAGACCACATGACACAGCTTTCAGTAGAGGTTCAAGTAGCTTTGCATACTTGTAAAATTTGGAAAGAGAACTGGGATAAGACATTAGCTCTTATTCTCAAGGTACATTCTAAAATTCTCTCACATTTTGGTATTTTTGTATGATTATATTGTATAACTCTTTGGCATTATTGTCAAAAAGGGGGAGTAAGAGATATTTTGTGGAAAGAATAGATTGAAATATGTACAGAATAAAAGGGAGAGAGACTATGTGCATAATTGTGTAAAGTGACTATGTATATATTATGTCTGTTGGTGTAAATAAGTATTCACTTATTACACTTACTTAAGTTTTACTTAGGTTAATGCATTATTTAATTATTTTGCATTATTTTATTATTATTTTAGGTGAGACACTTAGGAGTTTTTGAACTCTCATTGAGTTACACAACTCTAATTATGCACATGGTGTCTACAAAATAGGATTATGCATCACTCACTAAGTTGTCATGATGACAACACAGTTATCCGTACTCCTTATTTAGCATATGCTGTCTACTCCATTGATTTGTGTGCTACACCATTGTAGGCTTATCCTCACATCATTGCACTTAATCTCATGCATAATGGAGGATAATCCATATCTGGTGGACATGTTCTTGGTTGTATGACATATCATGATGCTAACTTCTATGCATTCTAGAAGCTCTCCTGAGGCCTTTATATTCAAGCACTCCTAGTGTACTCTTGAATCCAATTATTGAATGAATATCGTCATTCTGATCATACTCTATCTATTTTGGTCTACTGTGTGCTTGTGTTGAGTTCTTTAGTTTTTGGGTGAATTTTAGCTTAAGCCAAATTGTTACATGGTATTAGAGCTAAGGAGGATTCTCATCACGTAGTTGTTTGAGACTGTTCATGCTTCAGCACCTTAATAGGATTCTGGAGGATCCGCAAAAATTGGGAGCATTTAGAGCTAGATCTAACCTCACCATTGCATCCAGAGCGTCAATTCAGTGAAAATTGACTATAACCTCACCTATATTGGGCGAAAGTTGATCGTGAGGCAAAAAAATTTTGCGAATCGGACCCCGGAAGCGCCGATTTGCAATTCAGGTATGGTCATTTTCGCATCTATTTAATTATTGTTCAGATCTGAATCATTTTAATTCTTTATTTTTTGATTTTCAGAATTGTTTTTCCATCAGTTGTAGTCAGTTGTACAACTAGAGAAAATTATTCTACCGAACCGGGCAGCGACCCCTTGGCTCGGCTCTGCATTTGTTTTGTTGTGGCAGATTATTTTAATTTTATTTGTAGGGCTCCATTTAATTCTGTGGGCTAATTAAGTTTCAAGCATCCCCACACTCCTACAAGTTTTGCATATATAAGCGAAAACCGGTGTCCCACTACACATCTCGGCATGATGCTATTATCATAAATTCTGGCAAACACACCGGCCTCACAATCCGCCGGTGGGAAGTCTTTCCCATTCAACCAATCTTCTTTAGCTTCCGCTGCCCTTGTCTTTTAAATATGGGATAAGCTATTAGCCTCATCCATGTGGGCCTAATACCCATACACCAGTAATCTGCAAAATTTTGGCGGCACAATAAAATCTGACGTCACGACAGGAAATTCGATAGCGCAGGTTTAGTTTTCGATAGCCTGAGCCCCAAGCCACATCACTGCCATGGTGGACATTCGGCAACTCCCACTGCTGACGTGGATAACACAATCATCCTACCACCTCTGTGCCTATGTGGCATCTAATCGGCACATCAGCCCGCTCGTACACCAAGTTAACAATCTAACCAAGTGCCACATCACCCATTTTGTACAATCTGTATGACTATGACATCATCTTGAGGTCATGTTGACATCATCGTCACCTTGGAGGTTGCTGACGTCATCCTTTTATGAGCTCAAATTTAACGCCCATCTAGATGTCATTCATGGGTGATTTATAACTATTATGACAATGGTATGATCGTTAAATTTAACCTCGCCTTTTGTTGGTGCAACCCCTCACCAAATTGATTTTTAATTTTGTAGTCCGACTTCAAGAGGTCATAACTCGCACATCTGGACTCCAAATTAGGTGTAATTTTTTTTAAATTGGGTAAAAATTTTCAATTTTTTTAGTGGTGTAGCTATTTTCTTGTTTTGGTGCACGGATTGTTCAAAATTTGCATTTTTTGGTGACTGTACCTGGATAATCCTACATTTTGCAACTTCAAATGCCTCGTACACACACATCTGGAGTCAAAATCAAGTTCCATTTTTTTTGAAAGTGTGTTATTTTTCATCTACTTTCTAGATCTGGCTTCAGATTATAGAGTTGTGTGGAAAAAATATTCACTTTCAGCATAGGGCCTTTCTTTGCTTTGTAATGCTTCAAACTTGTAACACTTTGTAAAGTTTCAGATTTGTACTTCATTAAGAGGTTGTAACAAAAAAAATCAAAATTCCATGAAGGCCAAAATTGGCAAGTGGCCCATTGTAATTGCACTACTGATAAAGTTCCCAAAGCATCTATTTTGGCAGGGTTTCTTGATTTAGTGAAAAGGGGGGGTGTTCTTGGTGTTGTGTTCTCTCTTTTCTGCACTTTTCTTTCATTTTTTGTATTATGGGAAACTTTAGGTATCCTAAATTAACTCCTCATAACTATTCTTCGTGGTCAATCAAAATGTTGTATCACTTAATGCATAATGGAGTTTCACAATATGTAGATGGTACTCTTCCTAAACCGGCAGGTGATAATGTATCAATAAGTGAAATTTCTAATTAGGTAGCAATTGATAGGAAAGCCCTAGGTGATATATGTTTGGGGGTAGATGATAAGATCATGTATCAAATCAAAAAATTTACTACATCCCAAGAAGCTTGGGATACCCTCGAAAGTCTTTATCGTAAAGTTTCTGAAGAGGATGTGTTCAAAATTGAAGATGAGCTTGTTTCCTTAGATCCTAAGTTGTATGACTCAATACAAGACTTCATCATCAAGGTGAATGAATTAAGGACAAAGCTTATTGATTGTGGGAATTCTATCAAAGATGACAGACTGATCTATCTCATTCATAACAAGCTGCCATCAGAGTATTCCACATTTGTATCTTCTTTTAACACCTCTAAGACTACCTTAGGGTCTGCCTGCAAGAAAGTCACTTTTGATGAATATGCAAAACTATTGGATGATGAAGAAAAGAAGTTGAAATCAATGGGGATTCTCAAATCACCTCAGTCCAAAGCATTAGTGGCCAACAATGAGGGTTCTCAACATTCAACTGGACAACCTTCAAATAAAGGAAAGGGTAAGAAGAAATGGAAGAGAAAATCTAAGGATGCAGAAAAGACAACTCCTCAATCCAATCAACAAGGCAAGTCCTCAAATTTCAACAAGAAAGAGGACAACAATAAGGAGAAGAAGAAGTGTGCTTATTGCAAGAAATTGGGTCATGAAGAGCATGACTGCTATCTCAAATAGATTGATGAGTTAACCAAGACCATGAAGAAACATAATGTTCCATTCCCTAATGCTTACAAGGAGAAAGGGTCTTCTTCATATTCCAAGGGCAAAGGGCAAGCATTCATGGCAAATGTAAACTCTTCAAAGGAATGGATATTTGACTCGGGTGCCTCATATCACATGGGTTCTTCAAAAGAGGATTTTTCTTCACTAAAGCACTCAAAGGTACCACACATCTTCATGGGAAATGATAGAAAAATGGAATTTGAAGGAAAAGGAAACATGGAAATGGAAAATTGAGAGTGTCAAGAGGTTCTCTATGTTCCAAACCTAAGTTTGAATCTCCTATCAATTTGCCAAGTCACTCACCTTGGAGATGGACATAGAGTTGAGTTCCTTCCTGACTCAGTTCAAGTGCACAGTCTTAAAGATAATTCCTTGGTTGCAGTGGGGAAAGTGAATGATCACAAGAGGTTGTACTCTTTCTCTCATTTTGTACCCAAGTCTCCTTCAAAGGCCTTGTTAACTCAATCACATTCAAACATGCAATTATGGCATGAGTGGTATGGTCATCTTGACTACCACTATCTTCAGCAACTTTGCACATACCAAATGGTGAAAGGTCTACCTCAAATCAACTTTTCTAAAGGTGAATGTTCATCAGATTCAGTGGATATGCATCTAGAAGGGAAGTTACAGAGAGGGAAGTCTTCTAGAGCAACAAGTGTTCTATAGATGGTTCACATGGTATTAGCAAGTCCTTTTGCATTCAACCAAGGTCGCTACATACTCACCTTAGTTGATAAATTTTCAAGGTTCACTTGGGTTTATTTTCTTCATAGTAAGAATGAAGTGTTGGACAAGTTTCTAGACTTCAAGGCTCATGTAGAACGAAAATCCAGAAAGGCCATCAAATTACTCTGCATGGATAATGGAAACATGGATGTGAACATAAGACTTAAGGAATTTTGTAGACATGAGGGCATTGATCTTCAGACTCCTTCAGCATTCAGTCCACATAAGATAGATGTTGCAACTTTGAGGATTAGAACTCTTAAGTCTATGGAAAGTTGCATGATTCATGCCAAGTCTCTCGATCCATCATTAGAAATTAAAGCAATCTCAAGTGCCACTCACAATCTTGATCATTCTTCTCATCCAGCCTTAGATGGAAAAACTCCTTTTGAGGCATGGTGTGGCAGAAAACCTATTGTGACACACTTCAGAATCTTAATTTGTCCTGCATGGGCAAAGAAATCTTCTAAGGGATGCAAGGCACAAACATCTTGGCCTTGTACTTTCATTGGTTATGAAGACAGTGTGAAGGCATATAGACTTCTAGATCCTAAGACACATTAGATATTTGTGGAGAAGGATGTATACTTTGAGGAAAGTTCAGCCAGCTTGTCCTCTACTCCTCTTCGCACATCATACAGTGTGGATATTGATAGTGACTCCAGCGATAGTGCTTCAATAGCTTCAGACACGTGGAGTTCTATCCACAGATACAGTGAGAGGTCACTTCATCAGTTTAGTCCACATGCATAAATCACCACAGTGATAGGTCTAGAACAATAGGGTACATCTAGTCTTCAAGATACAGGTTTAGTGATAGATTTGGAAGACAGTATTGATGATCTGCCTCTTCTTCTTGATGCAAAATTACCTTCTTCAATTGTCATGAGGGTTCCAGACTCTCTTGTTTATTCTCTACATGATCAATCATCACAAGTTGAAGTGATTGTGGATACTTATGATCAGTAGTTGTAGCAGGGTTCTTCATCAATTACAGAGACAGACAGTTCTTTGAGACAGGTTCTTCAACCAGTTGAGCAGGTTTCAAAGACATCACTTATCCATGGGATTCTTTCCATTCTGTAGTCTTGGATCAGCTTCTTCATTGGAGTAGTGATTGTTTGGCATTCTTCTTTGGGGGGGGGGGGGGGGGGGGCGCCATCCTGTCTCTCTTCCTCTTCTCATCATTCTCTTATGTATATACTAGATGTATGTTGTAATGGGGGGGTCTTGATTACTCCATCCATCGATGCATCCTTATTTATCTCTCTTTTTGGGGGAGGGTTTTTCCCATGAGGTTTTCCCTCTTTCCCCGCTTTATGGGAGATTACATATCGTTATGTACATGGGTACCTAACATGGCCTAGTAGTCGGGACCCATCTTGCATTGGATCCTAGATTGCGTAAGCTCAAGGGCATTCCCCTAAGTTGCACTTAAGGGGGGGTATTGGTGTAAATAAGTATTCATTTATTACACTTACTTAAGTTTTACTTAGGTCAATGCATTATTTAATTATTTTGCATTATTTTATTATTATTTTAGGTGAGACACTTAGGAGTTTGTGAACTCTCATTGATTTATGAAACTCTAATTATGCACATGGTGTCTATAACATAGGAGTATGCATCATTTACTTATTTTTCATGATGACAACACAGTTATCTGCACTCCTTATTTAGCACATGTTGTCTACTCCACTGATTTGCATGCTACACCATTGTAGGCTTATCCTCATACATCGCACTTAATCCCATGCTTAATGGAGGATAGTCCATATCTAGTGGACATGTGCCTAGTTGTATGACATATCATGATGCTAACTTCTATGCATTCTAGAAGCTTTCCTAAGGCCTTTATATTCAGACACTCCTAGTGTACTCTTGAATCCAATTATTGAATGAATATCATCATTCTGATCATACTCTATCTATTTTGGTCTACTGTGTGCTTGTGTTGAGTTCTTTAGTTTTTAGGTGAATTCTGGCCTAAGCCAAATTCTTACAATGTCTTCTGTATGGGGGAGATATGTGCAAATGTATATACAACAGCTTTACAAAGATAAATTTTGAAAAATAAAAAAAATTAGTATGTTAGTGTAATAAGTCTTGGCTTATAAGTGTTTTTGTTACTAATGCAAAAGTGGGAGATTGTTGGCATTAAGTTATATTTTTCATTAGTGACAACACTTATTCAGTTATTTATGGTTACCAAGCTCATCACTTAGTTCATAGTTCATACCGAGCATTCAATGGTTGCCAAGTAAGTTTAGCAATTCACAGTTCATCCCGAGCATTCCAAAAGCTACTGAGTGAAAGTAGACAGTGTGCAACCCAACAATTATCACTAAGCAGATAGTGTTCACCGAGCTTCACGGTGTCTATCGAGTCATCAGTTGCTATGATGTGAACCTAGCATATACCATGTGATGGATGTGTAGTGTTTACTGAGTGAAAGCAAGGTAAACATAGTATTTAGTATCTACCAAGTTACACTATATCTACCAAGTCTCCAATGGTCACCGAGTTTGAAGCTACATTTTGTGATTAGTCTAGACCAAGCCTCTACTTCTACTGAGTGCGTGACAATGCCAAGTAATGCAGTGGATGCCGAGTATCAACAGGTCAACAAGTTAGCTATTCAGAACCTAAGTTTCTACTATTTGGTTGACTCAGTAATATTATGTTTACTTTTGTTTTAGCCGAACTTGTAATTGTAAATATTGGAATGGCATATATATGTGATGTATTGTATCATACCATTGTATCATGATGAGATGAAGTGAAGAAGTAATTTTTTAAGAAGAGTGAATGTGAATCAGTTGTAGAGCAAAATATTTAGCAAGGTCTATAAAGAGTAGCAAAGTTATATCTATCACAAGAGGTGATTTGTACTTCAAGGATCTAATCAGCAATCAAGTTGTAAGTTAGATCTACTATTTCATCCTAGCAGGTGAATCAGTTTCAAAATCCTTTAATAGGATAGACTTAACAATCTTTCTTCAAATCTCTTGACAGACTGCATACTTCATTGTATGTTTATAAAACTTCTAACAATATGGATCTAGCGGTCCAAATTGCTCTTAATAGGGTAGATCATCAAAAGTGATCAATGTAAGCCTTAATAGGCCAAATTTATACTGTAGTAGTGAAGTTTTTTGGGTATCATTCCCACCCCAATTTTACTTTCTATTTGGAAGGTTTCTAGGTTACCAAATTTTGTGTTCATGTGTCATGAATGGTTATCTTTTAGTTGCTTATGCATGTGGCAAAGTAGATCAATTAATGGTGAATGATTTACATTATTAAGTGTTGAATTAGTTTAAAATTTTTGAGGTTACTAATTCACCCGTCCCCTCTCAATAACCTAGTTAGTCTTGATTATTTCCAATAGTCTTTCCCTTGAAGATGTTTGGACAATGGGCCCTTTTTTCCTTTTACAACTCTAAACATGGTTGGCAATACTCCTAAGATGGATTCAAAGTCTCCTGATAGGGACTAATATGTACTGAATGTATTTCATTGACTTGTAACATAGTCCGTCCTCTTACAATGAGCTTTCATATTAGTGTATCATTTTGTGGGTACCATCCCCATTGGGGTTTTCCCTCTAATCAAGGGTTTTCATAGTTAACATATCTTGTTTTATTATGTATATGTATCTTCTTACAGTTGCTAATTATATTGTTTAAATACATAAGGTTTAATGAGGTAAATAAATGTTTTAATAGTTGGAACACTAATTCACCCCCTCTCCCCCTCTCAATTATCTTGGTTGACTTTACTTTCTAACACAATATGCTACTCTAAACTATGATAAATAAGTGTGCAATGAAGGAAGTCAACATCCTCACAAGATACATGTACATAAGAAACATCTCAAGAAGGAAAGTGCAAGGATGTTATGCAAACAAATCGAATCAACCATTCTTGTTTCATTTCTACCATTATGGCATCATGTGATCTTGAGGATCCTAACCATACCCTCAAAAATGATCCTCAATTTGCTAAAAGTATCATTGGAGTTGTCTAAAGAAATATTTCCTACCACTTAACATCAATAAACAAACACATGAACAAGTAATTCTAATATGATAGTCTACCCATTTAATCACTAACCCATAAAAATAATAAGAACATCAACTAAGCAATAACAACTAACATCATGATAAAGGAATGCACCAAGTAACATACTAGACATCATCTACACACGATATCAAATGTATCCAAAGTAATGCATAAATATCAAGAAAATATACTCCATATATGCTGAAGTACAAAGTGAACATCCAACATCAACCTCAAACAAGAATTAGACCATCATTCTCCACCAGTAGTTTAGGTAGGTATGCCTCCCAACCACATGGTAACCCATAGGCCCACTCTTGCCATGCTAATGGAGATAATGATCTAACAAAAACCATATAAAACAATCACCCAAGGCTAACACACATGCTAATCAAGTATGATACCAATATCTATATGCTCTTGAAGATAATGTAGTACATCAAGTCACTTGACACACCCACTCTAGGATAACTATGTAGGGACCCAAGTGGAGTGTAATTGACTTGGCATAATAAATCCCTAGCTAAATTGGTATGGTAAATCAAGTCCCTTAGGAGGCCACATACTTGGTGTAGAAAAAATCCATCAAGAAACCATACACCTTACCCTCACAGTAGCTTTCTTAGAAGACTACAAAATGTAAAGATGCCACACACCCTTGCACTGACTTATCAAAGAATGTTCAGATTTTCCCTTATCTTATTTATTTTTTATTATGCTTTAGTTAATTTAGTTATCAATTATTTAAAACCTCTTCATGCTACCTTGTCGACCCTAGTTTCGGATACTAAGAGAAGCCACTCCACCGCCTGCCCTACCTATCTATTCCCATCATATGATTAGTGCCCAAGGAAATGCAAGTTCCCAACCAAATACCCAAATGAACAATCCCTCAACTTACCTATATCTGGGATTCTATACCTCACAAGAACCTGTCATACAAATGGATGCTTACTTGTGTGTGTGCATAACCATCTTCACGAATGTAACCACATAATACAAATGCAAGGGCTAAAAATTAGAAATGCAACAAATGAACAAGTATAAATATCTCACTCAATCAACCTATATCCAGGAGTATGGATTCTACATGAATCCCAATAATTCAATGAATTACTAAATATTATGAACTTGCTCAAATGTAGGACTATACAATGTACATGAATCCCAATATCCACAAAGTAAAAGCATAACATACAAGGAAATATGGAATACAATCAATTTTCACAATCTAAGATGACAATGCCAAAATCTCAAAAAATTATAGGTGGCACACAAAATAAGGCAAGAATAAAAATACCAAAATTCAAATTTCTCAAGAAAATTTGAAATCCCAATTCTATAATAGGGTCAGAAGACCAAGAGTCATATAAAACACTAAACAAGCTCAAATTCACAAACCGATAAATCTAGCAAAGGACACAAGTCCACAAGATCCAATATGAAAACATGAATTTGGATCAAGAAATGAAATACCCTAGAATTTCCTATAACCATTCCAATTCTTGGATCCTAATCTATAAGGAAATTGCTACAAGATCCAGTCTCTAAATAGGGCATATAGAGAAATAGGGGAAAACTAGGTGGGACACAAAACAAGATGATAAAAAAAAAACCCAAAATTTAAACATTAAATAAAATAATAAAATAAAAATCATTTTGCCTTAATCTACCCAACATCACACTTTTCAAATAAAATCATGTATCTAGTCACTTCATGGAAATTGAATAGCATAACAATAGGAAACCCCCAAACCCACATGGTGAAAATATAAAATACTCACATTCATCCAACTAGGTGATGCAATTGCACCAAAAAGGAGGGTAACACTAGTTATACATTGTGTAACTTTTAGCAACAAGAAATGGAAGCTAACACAAAGAAATATTATAAAAATGAGAATTCCCTACCTCACAACCAAAGGAGCTAAAATGGGAAATGGTGCTATAAAATAACAGACGCTCTAAAGCCACTGAAATGCTCTACATAGCAAGATTTCCCCACTATGAATCTAATGAGACTGACCTCGTGGTGATCTATTTAGCCAATCTCACCCAATAAGAAAAGAAGAAAATGCCATGAAGAGGGTTTGGAAATTTTTTCTCCAAGCATGAAATAACAAAGTGAAAATTGAACAATAAAGTTCATTTTTGCCAATATACACACTTTAACAAAGTGACTTATAAATTAGATTATTAAAATAACTTAATAATTTAAACTAGTTCTTTTAACCCAAATAAATCATGCAATTCAATGGCTTGAAATTAAATTATGACAAATACTCCAAAAAAAAAAAAAGAATAAATCAAATAATTAAATCGCTCTATGCCATTGAAATAACATTTAATCTAATCTTTTATATGACAACTATGGAATTTAAATACATAGACATTCTCACATGTCTAATTCCATAATGTGCTATTAATCTAGATTTACCAATTAGTGAATGGTAAAAATAATAATAAAAGATACACCACCCATATAGGGATGATATCAATTGGCTTAACATGAAAGGTATAATCACTAACTATGTGTGCGACTCCCACAAATATAAGTCTTATGCAGTAAACAAACACAATCAAGTGTATATGGACAATATATAATAGGAGAACAAACAAGTATGTAAATTACATAATTAAAACATACAAATAATTTTATTTAAATAATCATTTAAATAATGCTTTCACATAACTCTACTAAAAACTAAAGAAAATTATTTTAGTATGATAAATCAATAAATCCAACATGGATAAATCATTTTCTGATTAATTTAAGCCTTTAATAATGGAATTAATAATAATAATTACTCAACAACATAAAAGGCACCAGAAACATATAAGTCAACATGGTCCATCACATGATTAAACAATATTGTAGGACCGTAGTCAAGTACAACATGATAATAATACACACTACAATCACTACACATATCTTAGAGTAATCACATATAACCATATGCATACCATATTAATCCAAGAAACCATTGGCTCAAACCTTGGAAGGATCATTGTATGCAAAAAAGTGGTGATCTAAAAAATATGTAGCTCTAAAATGCCTCAAGGCATCTCAAAATCTATTCCAACTTTTTTCCCACCCATCTTGATACTAAACAAAAATAATTAATACATTTATAAGGCCTACTATATCTTTTGATACCAACCCTATATGGTCAACTTAAATAATGTCCCAAAAATGTGTTTCTACCTATTCTTGTGTGCTTTTTACTTCAAACATGTAGTTAATATTTTTTTTTAGCAAAATTTGATGAAATGAAAAGGGTTCCTTAAGAATGTTCTTAGCTTTCCATAAATGCAATATTTATAAAATGATGAGTTCATGAAGTAATTTTATTACTTATTTTATAATGAAGTGACATATAAAATGTTGATTGGCACACTACTCAAAAAGCAACTATAATTTTGTAGAGTTTTGAATTAAGGTATATGCATTGAGTTGTGGTGCCAAAAAGGTGACAACCTTTTCGTTTTCCATTTTTGAATAGCACATATGCACTAGCGCGCACGTGCTATGGCTTGGGTAACTCAAGCCATAATGTGTAGTGCTTTGAAAAAAGTAAAATTTTATACATGGGTTGCATGCTTGTAGCCCATTTTTTTTAATCTCTAATTTTAACTTTCTTCCAATAGCAGCACATACATGAATCGAAAAAACAAAGCTTTTCACCACTCATGTTGTCGATATGCCTCCTCGCTGATGAAATTTGAGATCAAAAGCATGCATGCACCCATGTTGTATGTTATCTAAATTTCATTTTGCATTGCTTGATATGTTTTTCACATTGTTTTGTAGGTTTCTCGTATTGTTTTGTAGGGTTTTTACAATTTTTATTTAGATTTCAATTGATTTTTTATTAGGAAATGTCAATAATAAATCGAAAAATCCTCAAGAACCTCAAAACCCTCAAGATAAATAAAACCAAAACCCTCCCCAAGAAGAACAAAAAATTTTGCAGCCTGAACCAATTGCAAGACCTCTGCCTGGCACACAAGAAAATATAATAAATGAAATAGAGAGAGAGGAAAAACTGAATTAGAAGGACTCATTGGTCAGTTGAAAGAACCTGGCCAAACCAATCCAATGAGGGATCAATTGACATCATCCCTTGAATCCATTAAGACCCAGATAGCCTTAGTTAGTGGTCAGGTAGATGTTTAGCAGGTTAAGAGGGATGAACAAAAATGATTTTATGGAAATAAATTGTCATATGAAGATGTTAAAAAAAAATGAAATACCAAAAGGTAGAATATGTGCATTATTTAGGAAACCTAGTGAACAAAATATTGTTAGAGAGGGTACTAAACTGTTCCCCATCCATTGGTGCATACACAATGCTATTAGAATTTTTTTTTGGGATAGATGGTGGATGGTTTTTGATGCCCCTCCTTACAAAAAACACAAGGTCCCTATGTATTTTTTGAAGAAATTGTATTGTGAGTTTGTCCTTGGGGAGATCCCCAATTATTTTGACATATTAGACTCCCAGGGTAGAGGTGGGGGGTCATCATTTGAGAGGTCGGGAGCACATTGTGACCCTAATGTAGTTAGGGCACCTATGGTCAAGCCACAACATGAGCATGTGACTATTCCTTCAGTTGTGAAGGAACATGTAGAGGCCAGTGCTCTAGGGACCATTAATGCCTTCATGCAGACCCTCATCCATTGCACAAGCCCATTAGTTGAGGGGGAGCCTTCTGTGCATCGTGGTCACATGTACACTTCATGTAGATCCTTATGCACATTTGGCACTCATGCTGGAGATGGTGCAGATGATGGGCTCATCACTGATCAGTTCTTGAGAAACACATTTGGCATTGACACATAGGTAAATTACAATTATAATTTACTAATTTGATCACATTTCATATGTATAGTGAATGATTAATTAATTAGCATCTATTGACATTGTTCAAAATTTAGGGTCAAAGTGTTGGCAAGCCTAGCAGCAATCCTTCGAGCACATTTTTTGTCTCGTCCACAAGTCCAAAGGTATGTATTGATTTAATAATTTAAATTAATACACATATGTTTTAAGTAATCATATTAGGGATTGATGGAAACAATTATGCATGTGCATCAGTTCTCTATAGGACCATCAACATTTACTATGGACTTAGAGCATAGACATCATATAAGCTATGTACAAGTAGATTTGTTTCATGTTAATTTAATTCATTTTATTATATTTGTTTCATGTTTCATGTTACATGTAATGTGTATTGTATGACATGTAGCTCATGACATTAGACACTCCTCCTCATCTTTGACAGTCCATTGATCATGGAGTGGCCATAGCTATGGCTAGCTCATAGCCATTGACTGAGGTATGAAATAATTTTCTTGGTTTTAGTTTTTTTTTATAATAGTTAGTATCAAAATTTCTAATGTTATTTATAAGTGATTATATTGATTGAATTTTTGTAGGGTCTCATTATGCCTAAGCATCCATGAGCCTTTGAGGTGGACTTACAGAGAGACTATTTGATGGTGGTGAGAAAATAATTAATTTTGTGTGTACATATATTTGATTTCAACATATAATAAATATTGATTCATATCTACCTTTTTTGTATCAGCTCGAGTTAGAGAAGAGCCTCGACAAGAGGATGAGTGAGTGTGTCAGGAGGACCCCATCATCTCCACCATCTCCCTCTACATGACAACAGAAGACCTTGAGAGATTTATTTCCTTCCCCTCATGGGAAGGAAAAGATATAGTTGATAGACATATATATATATATATATATATATATATATATATATATATATATATATATATATATATATAGGCATTAGTGGACATATTCGATACACATTTGATGTATATATGACATTTTATATTTGATGTATCACATTTATTTGATGTATGCCATTATTTGAGTTATGACATTATTGTTTAATATATGATATATTTGCTCATATACGACATTATTAGTTATCATAATATATTATGTGTTTGTTAATGTACATGACATTATTGGTTATTATTTTATATTATATGTTTGTTCATGTATGGCATTAAATTAGATATGTTCATGTATGACATTAAACTCAATACCTAATCTATTCAAAACTTTGATAGAATATTGATTAACAATAAACTTTATCACTGTTTAAGCATAAGTTAATCATTTCCAATATGTCATTGTCACATGATTTATGATCTTGTTCATGTTTAAAGTTTTCCTTCTATGTCATTTGTTTATCAAGTTTAATTCAATACCTAATTAGTTTGAATTTTTGATACAATATTGATCAATAATAAACTTTATTAGTCAAGATCGATCTCACAAAGTTTAAGAGGCACTACTTGATAGCTTGACTTGTTTCTAAGGCTGTCACAAAAGGATCAAATGTCATGGAAAGAATTCCATTATTTTAATATACCTAACACTTCCCTTAACAAAAATAATATATGCAACTAGTTTATTCCAAATTGAAGCAATCAAATTCAAAATACACTGAGCATTAGATAAAATAGTTGATAATATAATATAGGCCCTAATAAGCACAGTAAAAATGCAAGATCTATAATGGTATTACCTACAAATCAACATTGCACCAATCCTACCCTTTATAGTATTAACCCAATGCACAAAGTGATATTATAACTATGCTCCTACCCTCTATTTCACCCATATATTTTATGTCTTAAGTTTTCTGTGAGGATTAGTGGTATAGAAAATACCTTGGGAGGGATCACTAGATTGCAAGAGTTGTGTTATCTTGTGTTATCCAAGGTCAAATTCTTCAACTACACCAACTTTGTATTCATACAAACAATAATCAACCATGTAGGTGTCCTAGATCAATGTGTAGGTTAGATTCATTTTAGTACAATGAAATGGTCATAAATGATTCTTTCTATGTAAACAATTTGTAAATTTAATTATTCAGGTTAATCTTAAATATTATAAAGTTAATATATTGTATTACCAACATATAAAAAATTATTACACAAACATGCATTGAGTCAACTCTCAAATTTCTATGAGAGAAGAGTTTTAATCAAAAATTTAAATATTCAAAAAAGTTAGAATTAGACTATGTAAGATTTCCATTGCATGTCATAGAAAGGACTCAAGATGGGTGATGATGTAGAGCATGCACAAGAAAGCACCAAACAAATCAACCTACTACCCAAATTCTCCTAACTCCACAAGGACTAAACAAGGGTTATGACTCACTTTCAAATGAATACAACATAGATAATACAACTTTCCAATAGGTTACAAACTCCACTCACCCAAGAGAGACAAGAATCTAACTTCCCCTTATTGGATTAGCAATGACCTTCTTCCCACAAGGTAACAAAGTGGGTTTTGATGTTCCAAGACCTCCCAACACAAAAAGTGGGAAATCAGGGGGTCTATTCATGGACCTCCTAATAGTTGGTCACCTAAATGAGAACCTTGAGATTTATTAGGAACTCCATGAAAGAAATCAATAGCTTGAGAAGCTCTCCATTTGTTAGCTGAATTAAAACCTTGGATTGTAGATGGCTGGCCTTCATTGTAAAATGAGTGAGACTCCCCCACCAAAGGTGGAAATGAACTTTTTTTTGTTCTATTAAGATCATTAATATATTTTGACAAAAACTTTGAGGGATCATGCCCAGCTTGAGTATCCTAGCTTCCCAAGTCCTGTAAATACAAGGGCATTGATGAATAGACATTTCTAATTAGAACATCTGTGGTGCTGGAATGAAGTGTTGGAATGAAGTGCATAATGATCCAATCTGAGGCTTCACTTCACATTTTTCGGTGGATAATTCTATAGCACTTTTTACTTCTCTATCTAAATTTTTTATGTTTGTGTACATGTGCATTGAAGATCTTCTATCACTACTTGAGCTACTAGCAGATGGTGATTATTCATCATCATCATCTGACATAGGCTCACATGCATATGTTACTTCTTTCCCTTGTCATTTTCCCCTTCCTAGCTCTTCCTCATTATCTATAACTTCTTTCATGGATCCAAGAAGGTCTTCCCACTCTTTCTCATTAACTGTAGGTTTATTCTCTTCATCTTGGGTAATTGACATACCCTGGATGGCACCAAGATAACCATTTTCTTCTAAAATGTCCTTTTCTTTCAAATTAATCTCTCTATTAAGTAGGTTTTCTATATCTTCCTTTGTGTATTTAATAGATGTAGCAGAAATTCCATGCTCATTAAGAATATTCCTTGCACCATGGATTAATATATCATGCAATTCCTTAACAGTTCCATTCTTATCATAATTCATAACCAAATTCTCCATGGCTAGTTTTCTTCTTGATCACTGCAATATTGTTTCCTCATCTAAAAATTTTGTAATAAATTGATATACAATCATAGTTTTCTCATGACCAATCCTATGGGCTCATGATTGAGCTTGTAGATCCACAAAAGGGTTTAAATGTGGATCTGATAGAAGAATAGTACTAGCAAGAAGTCATTCACTAACATTTGCATCTTTATAATAACTAAATTTGGATGAACGATAAGCATTAGTTCTCAAAAATAATTAAATAGTATAGAATACCATATATGATAACTGAGTTGGCACTTGGTTGCATCCATAATAAGTTGAAATTAGATAACCATTAAACACTTTGTAAAGTACTGCCTACATATCATTATAGCCATGTCAATTGAGTTCAAATTAATATTTAGAATCCAAGAACACATCAAGAACGACATATGAAAGGTGAGAGAGATTTGGCACATTTACCCTACCAAATTGATTTAGCCACACTTACCTAGCAACCTAGAGCTAATGGAGTAGAAAATTCAATCCCATGACAAAAGGTGAGAGAGATTTGGCAATTGGCAACTTTGTACTAGCCAACACTACAAATTTTAGCATAACTAGAGATGGCATCGTAACATAAAAAAAGAGTGTGATCTCCAAAGAGTGAGAGAGGTTATTGTAGGTCTCCACAACACTATATTGTAGGAACTAGAGTCACATCCATACCTTGCACGAGCTCTGAGATGCCCCTTCAAAGATCCCAGCCCTATGGCATTTAGTGACCTTTAGGGACGTTTCGGTTCGGCGTGCCCAAGAATGTTCAAGTGCTAAAGGGGATAGGGTTTAAATAGCCACCCAGAGCTAATAGAGTAGACAATTTGATCCCACAACAAAAGGTGAGAGAGATTTGGTAGTTGGCAACTTTGTACTGGCCAACACTACAAGTTTTAGCATCACCCAAGATGGCATCCTAAAATGAAAAAAAAGTGTGATCTCCAAAAAGTGAGAGATTTTATTGTAGGTCTCCACAACATGGTCCTATAGAAACTAGAATCACATCCATACCTCACACGAGCTCTGAGATATGCCCTGTCAAAGATCGCAGCCCTATGGCTTTTAATGACCCTTAGGGACATTCTGGTTCGACATGCCCGAGAATGTTCGAGTGCTAAAGGGGAAAAGAAAAGGTTGGGGATAGGGTTTATCTAGCCACCCAAAGCTAACAGAGTAGACAGTTTGATCCCACAATGAAAGGTGAGAGAGATTTGGCAGTTGGCAACTTTGAACTGGCCAACACTATAATTTTCAGCATCACCTGAGATGGCATTATAAAATGAAAACGGGGTATGATCTCCAAAACATGAGAGAGGTTATTGTAGGTCTTTGCAACACCATCCTATAGAAACTAGAATTTCATCCATACCTCGCACAAGCCCCGAGATATGCCCTATCAAAGATTGCAGCCCTATGGCATTTAGTGACCCTTAGGAATGTTCTAGTTTGACGTGCCTGAGAATGTTTGAGCACTGAAAGGGATAGGAAAAGGTTGGAAATAAGGTTTACCTAGCCACCCAAAGCTAACAGAGTAGACATTTTGATCTCACGATGAAAGGTGAGAGAGATTTGGCAATTGGAAACTTTGTACTCGCCAACACTACAAGTTTCTGCATCACCCAAGATGGCATCATAAAATGAAAATGGAGTGTGATCTCAAAAAAGTGAGAGAGGTTATTGTAGGTCTCTACAACATGGTCCTATAGAAACTAGAATCACATCCATACCTCACATCAGCTCCGAGATATGCCCCATCAAAGATCACAGCCCTATCGCATTTAGTGACCCTTAGGGACATTCCAGTTCAGTGTGCCCGAGAATGTTCAAGCACTGAAAGGGAAAGTACGAGGTTGGGGATAGGGTTTACCTAGCCACTTGGAGCTAACAGAGAAGATATTTTAATCCCAAAATAAAAGGTGAGAGAGATTTGGTAGTTGGCAACTTTGTACTAGCCAGCACTACAAGTTTTAGCATCACCCAAGATGGCATCATAAAATGAAAATGGAGTGTGATCTCCAAAAAGTGAGAGCTATTATTGCAGGTCTCTACAACATTGTCCTAAAGGAATTATAATTGCATCCATACCAAGCACGAGCTCCAAGATATGCCCCATGAAAGATCGTAGCCCGATGGCATTTAGTGACCCTTAGGGATGTTTCAGTTCGGCATTCTCGAAAATGTTTGAGCACTAAAGGGGATAGGAAAAGGTTGGGGATAGGGTTTTCCTAGCCACCCAAAGCTAACATAGTAGACAATTCGATCCCACAACCCTTTTTCCACTAAGTTACAAATTTGAGCAACTTTTACAACTTTCAACAATGCAACTTTGCACAAAAAGTGCAATTTTTACATTTTTCACTCGATTCCAATTCTATGAATTAGAAAAGGTTTAGAAACAATAAAATAACTTATTTCCAAATGCTCATACCTTCACCAATTCCCAAACTCCTACAAAGTTGTCAGCATTTTTGCAATTTTGCTTTGACAACTTTTGCAATTTTTTGCAATTTTTGACATCTTAACTCCTAGATGCCTAAAACTTAACCTAATGACCCTAAGGATATTTATAACTTTCTAAGAAACGTAAAATTCTTTTTTTCCTTGAAAAATCACCTATATTGCTCATTTTTATGCCTAAAAAGTGGCCCATAGGCATATTTGACACAAAACCCCACAAATACAAATAATGACTAGGGGTGAATTCCAAGCATTTAAAGGGTCTATTTAGGTCCAAACTAACATAAATTCAACATTAGATTCAAACTATGCAACTTTCATTGGCTAGTTGCTTCACAAACTCAAGACTAGGCTTGTAGCCTTGAACATGGAAAAGCGCAAACATCTCCTCACAACCCAAAGAAAAGAATCACTTATTTGGATATCCTTTTTGGTTTTATACAACATACTAAAGCCTTGGGATCTCAAGAGAAGTATGCAACAACTGAGCTTTTTAAGGCTCACTTAGGAATGTAGGCAATTAGTCATCCATTAACAAAGGAAGTACCCTACCCCTTGACAAAAAATTCAAATTAGAGATTGGAACACGAGGAGGATCATGTAAGATGACCACATACTAATTTTCAAGCCTTGAAACCTTCTCTGTAGCGAGTTATGGAAGATGTTGCTATGTATTTTTAGCATGCACATGGATCTTGCATGCCTAGGGCATCACGTTTTTCTCTCTAGCCTCATTATTTTGACCTAAAACAAAAAATAACATAAAACACATTGTGCTAACTCAGATTCCACCAAGGGTCATTATTTCCCATGGTGGAATCTCAAGATATGAGGGAAAATAGATGAAACCCTAGGTAATGGCACAAAATGGGGACAACAGTTAGTAAAATGGGAATATCTTGAGTTGTAGAGTGAATTAGAACCTCATTCCAAGTGAAACAGAAAGAAAATTCACAAAGCTATCCAACCATACTATATATCCATACTTATATGTGATCAACTTGACCAATGAGCAGCAAACATTGAATAAAACTTAGAATTTCTACCTTTTTCTCTATTGTTTCAATTTTCTATGGCATGTATGGATTGATAATAGTGAAATTTTCATATGGTTAGATAGAGGATTGAGTTATCATTCCATTTCATTTGGTTTGAAGTCTTTATCTTAACTATAACAAAAGTTACATCAGTTTTTATAAAGGTTGGTCAGATTTACCCTAAATCTAAGGGTTTCTTCAAGATGGCCTCCTAACTTGCAATTCCACCATGGGATTTCAATGCCACTTTGGGGAATGCAAGTTAGGAGAGGGTACTTAAAGATGGTAGATATTTAGAACTATAGGTGTAGGTTACCTATTTTTACCAGGAAGCCCTAAACTGAACATTGCATTATGTCTAGTCTAGATTTGAAGAAGAAAGAAGGTTTAGGCTTCCAAACTGATTGATTTGACCTAGTTGAAGGGTGTAGGAGAATTAATTGGATGTGAAGAAGAGTTCCAAGGGGTGGATTCAGGTCCTTGAACCCATTTACTCATACTTCCTTTGTAACCCATCCTAATCTGGCCAATTATGTCTATGACTCGAAGTGGGTGATAGTTGGTGCTAGAACAGAGTCAAAGTTTGATCATTTGGAATCTCTAAGAAGTGGTCAAAGGGAATCTAAAGAGCTGAAAAGATAGTGCATCCCTTTGCTAAGTGTCTAGTTATATGAATTAATGCTGATCCATTAGCATTGTCATTGTATCACAGTGTAGAAGTTGGGTGTCATTGTCATTGTATAACATATGAAATGATTTAGAGAGTACTTATCCATTAATAAAGAGGAGGAAACATGTCTCCATATTTCTATGGGAACTTGGCCAAACTCAAACCAATTATGAAATAGATTGTTTAGTTTTAGAGGGAGAATGGAAAGATAATGTACTTAATAGTGTGTTATATGTTACAAGTTTAGGAAGGAATCAGATTTCTATATCTACCTTTTACAATAAAGGGTATAATGTACTCTTTAGAGGGGCACATGTTCTAATCAAGTATAAGGATTGGATATATTTCCCATAAATATTGGAATTAGGAGTTATTTCCTTTATAGGTTGCAATTGTATACTCCTAAGGCACTCATGAGTAAAAATAATCCTAGAGATCTTAGAGAGATATGGAATAGGAGGATGGGCCTTATTCATCATGGATAACTTAAATTTCTTCAAGAGATAGTGACATGTATTCTAGAGATAAGAACATATAATTATGATACATGTAAAGGATATTTTTTAGGGAAGTTTAAAAAAGCATCTTTTCTAATGAGTGACACTAGATTTGAGGTTGTTCTTGATCTAGTATAAAGGGAATACCAGGGAAGGAATCATAAGAGATTGAAATATTCCTTATAATATATAGTAAAATGGAGTTGTTGAGAGAAAGAATCATTCTATATATAAGGTAGAAAGAATCTTAAGTATAGTTACTAGTACAAAGTAGGATCATGTGGTAAGGATTCACAAAATATGGAAAAGTCGATGCAACATGAAATGCATCAAGAAGATATAGAGGTTGATATTCCATCCTTTGTAGTTGGAAATAGGAACCATGAGGTTAAAAAAAGGCATAGGGATACTCAAGAAATTATGGGAGATCCTAGGAAGTGTATGAGATAGTATAGACAACTAGCCAATTTTATATGCATCTTCCTTAAGTGTAACTAAAACAATGACCCAACACATTCAATCTTTTATAATAGGATAATAATTCAAAAGGCTTAACCCACTAAAATCAACACCTTTGGATCCACAAAAATAACTGATGTAGAGCCAAGGAGGTAACAACAAAACTTCAATAATAAATTCACAAAGTTGAATGGTGCAAAAGGTTCATTAGGCTCCTTAAAGGCACTCAAATGCACAAATTTGGAATATACCTTCAACTATCTATTTCAACCTCACAAACTGTTTTTAAAAACTTAGATGGACATGTATCAATAGGTTTTATAACCCCAAAACTCAAGTTCATGCACAAACCAAGTTACCCCCCTTGACTGGGCTGCCCTCTCTATTAGGTCAGCAAACACTTTTTTTGGACTTATCTCACAAGCTTTCCAAAACACCAAGAAATTAAAAACCCTTTTTAGATACCCTTTTCAAATTTGTATAACATATCTAAAAACAAGATATCACTCCTTTGTAAAGATTGTATGGAACAAGGTAGTTTTTCTTAGAATTAGGCTTAATTAGGTCACTTTTAAAAATCAAGTGTGCTTTAAACTTACCTCCAGACTTCCAAAATTTCCATAGTATGGTATTTTGATGCCAAACTAAGGATTCCATAGTCCTTTTTCCAAGTTGACTCTTCTAGACATGCTTTCCAACAAACCCTCTCATTAAATGGTGCAAAACAAGGGATTTATGGTTCTCCCACTTCCAATCACTTCTAAGACTCGTTCAAAGATGAAACACCATATTTAGGACATTACCTAGCTCATCCAAACATAAAATCATACCCTCATTAAGGTAAATATTCCACTGGTGTACTTGTAGCAGCATTTTCCTCTCTTTTTCCCACTATTAGTCACAGTGATCACCCCTTAAATGTTTCTTCCTACACTCAAATCAGTTAGTAGAATTTGAAACATGTTATAATAGATCCATTCCCCAAGAAATAACAAGAAAATACCCAAAGAATGGATCAAATCATCATAAAACACCTCAAAACAGTTAATTTCTTCGGACTGTTACAACACTATTAGTGTAAATAAGTAGACAATGAGACTTGTAATGCCTCAAGATCACTTTAAACAACCACGAAATGACTATATGAAAGTCTTAATTCATCCCTACAAGAGTTTAATTCTGTAGCCAATGAAGATACAATGAAATCATTCAAAGAAATAGTGCAAATGACAGGAAAAACTGAACTTTATTCACTCAAATATAGAATTTCCATATAGTACCCTCTTATTCTTCTTCTTATTCAGATCCTAGGCCTCTCCAGGATTTATAAATTCCTATTCTAACCTCCTCTATTCAGTTGTGAGCCTTGGCAACTAATAAAACATTAAAACAATCCTAAAACGCCCATAATCCTAACTAACCGTTAGGCTTATTTCAAATTTGAAACTTTTTAACAAAAAGACTCTGACTGACTCCAAATGAATACTAATAAGTTTCAATTGATCCTATGACTTGATTAAACTTATTTACAAGTCTTTCTAGACTCCTAAGACATTATTAGCCCATTTACATTGCATTTTAGATCTAAGGTCTCTATTAGGACCTTCTGGACATTTATTCATTACATTGCATTTTTCATTACACAAGGCCATAATAGGCTTCAAAATATTCCAATTTATTGGCTTTGTTGTCAAGATCTCCTCCTTAGTCCTTGGCATCTTCAATGATTCACTTGTTCTCCTAGGTGCTCTTGCACCACTAACTCCACTTCCAAACTTCTTCAAGCAAGCAAGTTATCCAAGTTGCCAAAAACACCTACAAACTCCATATGATTCAAAATAACTCCAAATATGCAAAGGCCTTAACCAAGGGTTAAATAAGACTTTTATGAGTTATATAATGATGAAAAATTGAATTTAAATATTTGAATTTTAATCAAAAAATTCATAGCCATTTGTTTTTTAATATTTGAATTTTTTAAATAACAAAATGGATTTAATTTTATATTCAACCCTTATTCTAATACCTAGACCTATCCCCTACCCATTCTATACTTCTTGTAAACATAACTTAGGTTTTGGACAACATTAGTCCAATACAAACAAACTCTTGGTCCTTTAAGGACATTACAAGTATGACTTTCAATCCTTTGAGGACAACAAAAAATAAACACATTTGATTACGTTGTTTGGTCATGAAAATCATTATAACTTTTAATTCTTGTCCATTTGAGTTGTCTGGATATCTCCTTGTCCTACTCACTCCTTTGACCTTCATGGTGTGTTTGTGTATCTTCATAGAATGATCTTGGTTCCCCTACACCATTAAGAAATGATGATGAACATGAGTAAAATTATGAGATCTTTGCCTACATGTTACAATCAAAAAGTCATATATATTTTGATATTAAGAACTATAAAATAAGTTTCAAGAGAAGCTTAGGCTAGAAGACTTTGTTTCTATGAGATGACTACTCTTGGTAATAAGTTACCAAATATTGAAACTACACTCAATCCAATATTTATAAGGATAAGGAAGAACTTTTGAAAGATAGTAGCTAAGTGTAAAAATTTGCTCAAGGCAAAAAATGAAAATGACAAGATCTAGTAGCTCAATCGATAACACAAATTTTCCAATTGTTGGCCAACACACACACTTGTTTTATAGTCATAGATATTGTGATCATTCATGAACTTGGACAAGTAACACAATGTTAGAAATAATGTTGTGAAAAAGGACTACAAAATAGAGGGAAATGGCCATCAAATATGTATGATTTAAATAGCTACATTAAATAGCCCTTTACTTCATAAATCACTTCAAGTCAATCATTACATTGTACAGATGACCTCATCATATGACACTTGAACAAACCTATCATGTACAACATGAGGGAAAAATCCACAAAATTAAATCTTAAAATGTTACAATAGTACAAACCTCATGGAACACGCATGGGATGAATATACATAATCAAGTATTAACCCTTTCCAAAATTCCAACTTTATGATAATAATTTACTAGTCAAAGTCCAACAAATTGGAATGTAATGACTACGAGTATTCTTGGGTATCTATTACAAGCAACCATGGTTTGGAAGAAAATTAAGAGTATTAGTCTTGTAGCTAGGAAAATGAGCTCAATAAACACTTTTGAGATGGTCATCTCGTGATGATCATGGATAAATCATTTCTAGGTTCTCTTACTTGTTTTAGAATATAGGGTTATTCTAGAACTTGTTCTTTACTATTCAATCAACTTATAGGGTAATTCTAGAACTTGTTCTTTACTATTCAAATTATATGTTGAACCTACCCAATATATACCTGCATCACTTAAATTACATTAAATGTTGGAACAAAATCAATAAATACAGTAAAAGTTGTTAATATAAGAACCATTTTATGGAAGACTAAATTAATTGTCTGTATACTTTTAATTCTTGTCAAATCCATTAGTATACATTTTATATCCTAAAATATCAAAATTTGATTTCTTTTCAGTAGACCTAAATAGTCTTTTGGTTCTCTCAACCTATACATTGGTTGATCAACATTATCCTTAGAGAGAACTATATCTATAACTACCCCATTATCATCAGATCAAGACCTATTTTCCTTCTTACTTTTTAATGATTGTGATCCATTTGTACAAATCCTTACTTTCTAAGTTGTATGATAACCATTGCTTGATGAGTATTGAAAACTTCTCCCATTGTATCCTTGCTTTTGCCAGTTTGAAGTTTCTAGTTACATGCACACAATCATGACTTTACATCACAAAGAATTCACATTCTAACAATTTTCATGTTCTTTCATTACATTTTGATCTAAATAACAAATCATAAACTTTCACTTATTCAAACAACTAATCTAAAAATGGGTCCTATTAAAGAATCTAATATAAATTCAAATAATGTATCTAGATTCTAAACAAATCAAAACATAAAATCTATGATTTAAACTAAATCTCATCACTTACACATCATAACAATACAATCCACCTTAGTCATGTGGACAGTCTTAGGGAAGAGGTTGCAACATTGTATTTAGATCCAATTGATCGCTCTTTCTCTCTCTCCCTCTCTTCCTATTCAATCTAATTCATCTAGCCAACTAGATCTGCTCGACATTTTAATGTCTCAAGTATTGCCTCATGGTCTAACTCGTGAACTTACCAAAGAATCTTATTATGTGGTTTTCCACCATATTTTATCAAGTGGACATTTGATGTGACAACAAGGTTTGAATAATGAGGAATCTTCCACTTTGTTTTCCGATCCTCAAATAATGATAAGGTAGGGTTCTTCATAGAATATCATCCAAGCCATGTACTGGTTACAACCACCACACCAACATGGTACTCTAAACCTTCACCATCTATAACTAAGTGATCCAATTTTTGTTTTTCTTGAACACAATGACACAAATAATAATCTATACCTTCTTCATTGTCTTCTGGCACAATAATAGCAAAAACATGGCTTGTAGTGACAAATGTACAAAATGAAGTCATTAATTTAAAAAATACTTAGGTAAAAGTTATCAAGTTACATATTGAAATTACAAAGATATATAAATATATATTACCAGGTTGCACTAGATCTAATAAGCGGTCAAAGTCAATAGATGAATCCATCTCTACCATTTCTAGTGCTTATGGGGGATGATAGGTGTCAATTGGGTCCAAAACCCGTATATCCCATTTGTCCACCCATTCAGTTGACTCACAGTCATCCCAATTTACCTCTGCACATGATGGACAATAGCATGCCATTTTTTGTGTGTGGATACTCCATGAACCTGCATTAGAGCTTCTAAAAGAGTGTAACTCACTAAATCTTGTTAGTATGCAATAATCATAATACGGTGCAATGTTAGTATTATCTATCAAAAAAAAAAATCTACGAACTGTAGACTCACCTTCCTTACCTGGAACTATTGTAGCATTACACCATTAGTTAATCTATCAATATTGCTCCATCTTTGTACTTTAGTTCTTTGCGAGCCAGGGATCTTTTGATGCATGCACTTGCACCATTTTCCTCTCACTTTCAATGACCAACCACTGTGAAATTCCACATATATTGAATTCTACACAACCTGTGCATCATGCTCAACAAATAGAACATCTTTGCATTCTTGAATTGAGATGCACAATTATCTGACCAAATAATGTGTTGATGATATGTTATGTCCCTATTAGCCAAAACTCCATAAAATAGCTGAAAAAACCATGTACGAACTCCATACAATGTGATCAATCATCGCTGACAAAAAAATGGTACTCCTTCAAAATCTTCGTGTCATCCTCTATACTTGTAGGTGAATGCATGAATGTTATGTGAAAAAATATGGAAATCTATTGAGAAGTATAATACTTTTCTTGTGCCTCATTTTGTGGTTGTAGTGTGTAGTTCTCTATGAAATCTACAATCAAAATAATGGTATCCAGTAGAAATGTATCCTTGCACAACTTAAATTGCAAATCTAGCCATTGAGCTCTATGGGTATGCCTTGCATACTTATAAATAATCTTTCCAAAAGGAATCTTCATGAACTCATACACTAGGATATTTTCAATGAATAAATCAAATCTTTTACCATGTTTCCCATCTCTTAGAGCATATGTCACTGTCTTAAATTTTCCATAGTCTACTATTTCATTTCCAATTGCATGTGTACTATCCATATGTTCACAAGTTGATGAAAGTTGCAAAGAACCACAAAATAAGAACGTACCATCCAAGTATGGTGTCTTGTAAAATTGTTGGCCATCCCCTATTTCACATAAAATGTTGGATATGAATTCCTTTGAAGATCTTGGTGGCTCATTCATGTCACAATCCTCCAAAACAAACTGAAAATGCAAAAACACACATATATGCCTAAAAACATCAAAATGGTTAGAAAACTCAATATGTATCCTATAACAAGTTGTGCATGTGTGACTTATCTTCACATAAAAAGGTTTACCCATCTCAAAAAATATTTGACTTATCCGAATTTGAGGATACATACCAATAAATTTTGCAAAAAATAGTGTCTAAGTTGAGTCCAAAAAATGTTTCGCATGTGGGTCACGATTTTAGCTACCAATCCTTCTTCTTACAACATCTCTTTGATTACAAGAAACACATGTGTTATTTTTCCAAAAAATTTCGATCAATGATTTCAAAGCTTCACTAATTTCTTTATCCTTTCATGGTAGTCTACTACTAAATGTCCATAACTCATATTTTGTTGGATCTTCCAATCTCTCATGCCTTAGCATGGCTCTCCTTAGAGTACCTCTACCAGTTTTTAATGTTTTTCTTGTCTTTCTCATGAGTCGAGCTTTCTTCATTTGGCTACTTACTATTGTTAATGTAAGTACTCATCTTGTGATATTACTATCTTTGGTGCATGATTTAGAACCCACTTTGTCATAAGCACTCATTAGATTCTTTACAATGTTTTTTTCATTTCAATCGTCCATCGTTCTTAGTCCAAGAATCTTCATGATAGGCCTAAATTTCAAATTCCTCATCATTTCAACAAATGATTAGCATTGACCTATAATATTTAATTCTTCAAAAAATAATCTTCATATACGATTAACTTTTCTTTGACAAGTGCACTTGTTAATCTTGTCAAGCATTGATTTCAAAATGTTAGTATCAATATCTATCAAATATTTTGGTCTTCTAAAATGAATTCTAGAGGGTGTTCTAATCTCTTCAATTTCATCAACATTTTCAACATTAGCATAAGGTTGAGTGTATTGCATACCTTGAACCGAAGATGATGTGCCTTGGTAGTAAGATGCAAAAGATGGAATATCACCTTCTTGATGTGTTAATGTTGTGCCTTCAACATGACATGATGGAGTGTGTATATCATCAGATCTACAAATTAGTGTCTCTTCAACATGAGAGGATGATATGACTCCAAAAATGGAAGATGGTGTAGCAGACAATATGACTGCAACATTGGAAGATGGTGTAGCTTCACAATTCAATTTTCTTCTTGAGCATAACAGTCTCATTCGTTCTCTTTGTCTTTCCAATTCTTCCTCTTTGTTTCTTTGTACTAGTGGTTCTTGATCCTCTTCAAAAGTCAATTCTTCATTATTGCTTTGCAGTTTTCTTTGCTCACGTAGTAATTTCATTTTATCTCTTTTAATTGTCAAATCTCTCTCCTTGTCTTCATCTATTTGAGTTTTTGGTTTCTTCCTTGGCATGATGATGATTTCTACATGTCAAATTATTCAAACATCTGAGTTACTTACAATGTGTAAATTAAAAATTATTCAAATACATATAAAAATTATAATTATTTGAATGAATACACAATATATATCAAACAACTTGTCAAATTTCTAACCATTTCGAAATAAAATTTCATTCGAACATACAATTTTCAATGAATTCACTATATATTAAACATGTCAAATTAGAATCAAATTTGTATCTATATATCAACAAAAAATATTTAAAATGGATTGCACTAACCTTTTGTATACAAGGAATATTCAAAAAGTCTTCAAATTTCATATCCAATGATTGAATTTGGTGTTTGCTAGCTTCAAAAAGTGTTGAAATAGTGTTTGCTATGTTGAAACCCATGATTTCTATCGAAATAACAGAGTGCACAATAGATCAAAAGTAGAGAATGGATGAAATGGGCCCCAAAGTTTCTTTTTGATCATTTTTTGGTGATTTCAATATGCACTATAGTGCGTACACACTATGTCAAAACACATCACTCTCCATCCTCCCTACTCTCTATCCTCCCCACTCTCTCTCTCCCTACTCTCTCTCCCCTCTCCCATCCCCTACTCTCTCTCTCTTGATCTCCCTCTCCCACCACCTACTCTCTCTCCCTCTCTCACCCTCTCTCCTCTCCCATCCCCTACTCTTTAGATCTCTCACACACACTCCCATCCTCCCTCTCCAACTACCTACCATCTCTCTCTCTCCCCCATCCCCCTAATCTATCCCATCCCCTACTCTCTCTCTCACACTCTCTCCCATCCCCTACTCTCACTCTCTCTCTTTGCCACCTCCTACTCTCTCTCACACTCTCTCCCATCCCACCTATCTCTTCTCTCCCATCCCCTACTCTCTAGATTTGTCACACACACTCCCATCCCCCTCTCTCTATCTCCCTCTCCTTACTCTCTCTCACACTCTCTCCCATCCCCTACTCTCTCTCTCACACTCTCTCCCATCCCCTACTCTCACTCTCTCTATCCCATCCCATTCTCTCTCTCTCTACCACCTCCTACTCTCTCTCAAACTCTCTCCCATCCCCTACCCTCTCTTACACACACTCCCACCCCCCCCCTCTCTCCCTCTCCCACTCCCTCTCCCACCACCTAGTCTCTCTCTCTCTCTCTCCCATCCACTACTCTCTCTCTCTCTCTCTCTCTCTCTCTCTCTCTCTCTCTCTCTCTCCCATCATATCACTCTATATCTCCCATCCTGTACTCTATTTACCACACCCTACTGTCTCTTTCACTCTCTCCCATCCTTCCACTCTGTCTCTCCCATCCTGTACTTTCCATGCCACCCCCTACTCTCTCTCTCACTCTCTCCCATCCTTTCACTCTGTCTCTCCCATCTTGTACTCTATCTCTTTGCCACCCCCTACTCTCTCCTATCCTTTCACTATGTCTCTCCCATCCCGTACTCCCTCTCTCTTCCACCCCTACTCTCTCTCTCACTCTCACACTCTCTCCCATCCCCTACTCTCTATCTTTCACAAACACACACACACTCCCATCCCCTACTCTCTAGATCTATCACACACACTCCCATCCCCCTCTCTTTCTTCTCTCCCATCCCTTACTCTCTATATCTTTCACACACACTCCCATCCCCCTCTCTCTATCTCCCTCTCCCTACTCTCTATCACACTCTCTCCCATCCCCTACTCTCTCACACACACACTCTCATCCTTTACTCTCACTCTCTCCCTCTCCCACTGCTTACTCTCTATCCTCCATCCCCTACTCTCTCTGTTTCATAGACACACACACTCTTATCCCCCCACTCTCTAGATCTGCCACACACACTCCCATCCCCCCTATCTCTTTCCCTCTCCCACTCCCTCTCCTACCACCTACTACCTCTCTCTCTCTCTCTCAATTTCTCTCTCTCCCTCTCTACTCTCTCTTCCATCTTGTAAGAGCTCTCTCTACCACCACCTACTCTCTCTCACACTCTCACACTCTCTCCCATCCCCTACTCTATCTCTCTTATGCACATTCCCATTCCCCCTCTCTCTCTCCCTCTCCCACTCCCTCTCCCACCACCTACTCTCTCTCCCCCATCCCCTACTCTCTCACTGTCACAAACACACACACTCCCATCTCCCCTCTCTCTCTTCTCCGATCCCCTACTCTCTAGATTTGTCACACACACTCCCATCCTCCCTTTCTCTCCCTCTCCCACTCCCTCTTGCACTGCCTACTATCTCTCTCTCTCTCTCTCAATTACTCTCCCTCCCTCTCTACTTTCTTTCTCCCATCCCCTACTCTCACTCTCTCTCTCTCTCTTCCATCCGCTACTCTCTCTCTCTCTCTCTCCCCCACCTTGTACGAGCTCTCTCTACCACCCCCTACTCTCTCTCAAACTCTCACTCTCTCCCATACCCTACTCTATCTCTCTTATACACATTCCCATTCCCTCCCCCTCTCTCTCTCTCTCCCCCACCTTGTACGAGCTCTCTTTGCCACCCTCTACTCTCTCTCAAACTCTCACTCTCTCCCATCCCCTACTCTATCTCTCTTATACACATTCCCATTCCCTCTCTCTCTCTTGCACTCCCTTTCCCACTACCTACTCTCTCTCATCCTCTACTATATCTCTCTTACACACTTCCATTCCCCCTCTTTCTCCCTCCCACTCCCTCTCCCACCACCTACTATCTATCTCTCTCTCACTCTCTCCCTCTCTCTCCCATCCCATACTCTCACTCTCTCTCTACCACCCCTACTCTCTCTCACACTCTCACACTCTCTCCCATCCTGCCTCTCTCTCCTTGTCCCACTCCCTCTGCCATTAGCTACTCTCTTTCTCTCACATCCCCTACTCTCTCTCTATCTCTCTCTCCCCTCTCTCATTCCCTACTCTCTCTCTTTCACACACACACACACCCATATTCCCTCTCTCCTCTCCCATCCCCTACTTTGTCTCTCACTCGCTCTCCCTCTCCCACCACATACTCTCTCTGTCACTCTCACTCTCACTCTCACTCTCACTCTCTCTCACTCTCACTCTTTCTCTCTCACTCTCACTCTCTCCCTCTCTACTCTTTCTTTGCTACCCCCTACTCTCTCTCGCATTTTCACACTCTCTCCTAGATCCCCTACTCTCTCTCTCTTTCTCTCTTACACACATTTCTATCCCCCCTCTTTCTCCCTATCCCACTCCCTCTCCCATTGCCTACTCTCTCTCCCATCCCCTACTCTCTCTTGAGCTACTCTGTCTCCTCCCTCTCCCATTCCCTACTCTCTCTTTTTCACACACATGCACTCCCATCCTCCTCTCTCTCGTTCTCCCTCTCCCAATTCATCTCCCACCACCTACTCTCTCTCTCCCCCATCCCCTTCTCTTAATCTCTCTCTCCCACCCTATACTCTCTCTCACACTTCATCTCTCTGCCATCCCCTATTTTCAATCTCTCTCCCCATCCCGTACTCTCTCTTTTCCACCCCTACTCTTTCTCACACTTCCTCTCTTTCTCATCCCATACTCTCTCTACCACCCCTATTCTCTCACACTTCCTCTCTCTCCCATCTCGTACTCTCTCTACCACCCCTACTCTTTATCACTTCCTCTCTCCCATCCTGTACTCTCTCTACCACCCCTACTCTTTCTCACTTCCTCTCTCTCTCATCCCCTACTTTCTCTCTATCTCTTTCTCTCTCTCACACACACATAGCCATTCCCCCCCCCCCCCCTGCTCTCTCTCACTCTTACTTTGCAACTCTACACTATTTAGGTCTCAATAGTGCATGCACACTATAGCGCACACGTGCTATTGAGAATTCAAATGCTTTCAATAGCGTGTGTGTGCTATTGAAAGCTTTGCATTAAAACCAAGCCTAAGGCTTGGTTTTTCCTTGGAGATCCAACCCAAAGGTTTGGATTTTATAAATAGGTTTGAGACGTGTTTTCCTGCAAACATACAAAAAATGATTGATTTTTCTTGTGTGCTCTCCTTCAAGATTCTTTGTGGTTGGGTATCGATAAGATCGGGTTACATGACATTGTAGGTCTTTGTGTTAGCTATCTAACCATATAATTTATTTTTAATTTGAACTATTTCAAGCCTTCCATCTATAATTTTTTTTGAATGTATGTTCATTTTTTGTCAAAAACCACCATGTACTAATTGGGCTAGAGATTTTAGCTCGTTCATCGAATTTTGCAACAATTTAGTTTTTAAAAAACTGGACTCCATTCTACACTTTTTGAAAAAAAAAGTTTTGATTTTAGATTAGTTTTCAATTATTTCTAGGGGGAGCACACAAATATTTCACATTTTTGGGATGTTCTAGTTAAAAAATTCATTAAAAAAAAATACACATTATAAAATTACCCAAAAAATCTGGGATAAACTACATAGTGTTAAGTAACTTTTGACTATAATGATTAAAGAATTTCAAAAAAAAAAGTTAAAATTTTATAGGGGCCACACTTCGTACTGTGTTATGTTTTTTTGGAATAAGCAGTACCACTTTTTGTGGGCCCCTTTTTTGAGGACCTAAAATTAAACAATTTTGAAAAAAAATTAGTAGTTTAGAAACTAGATTCAAAGGACTAAGACTTTTGTTTTTTTCATATCTTAAAATTTTGATCATAACTATCTTCAAATTCTTGTTGAAGTTCAAAAATTGCAGATTTCAAGAAAAATATGTCCACTTATACCCCACTTTTGGCACCACAACCTGGTGCACTTACCCATTAGTTAAGGTGGTCAGATATGATAGTTCTTTTATTCCAAAAATACTAAAGTAGAAAATTAATAATTGTTTATTTATTTAGAATAAAAATTCCCAAAATATCTATCACATCTAGGCCTAAGTCTACTTCATCTATCTATAATATTATTTAAAAATATCATCATTTGATTTTGGTTTAGGTGGTCAAGCATATGTCTACTTCTTAGTTTTCTCCTAAAATTTGTGTACTATTGCATTAAAATTGAAAAGTTTGATTGATTAATTTATATATTTTTCAAATAAGGCCTAATATTTTATAAATAAAATTCAATTTCCTAGATATTCTTTTCTCTCAAAAATTTGATATAAAGTCTATAAAAAATAGAAAATTGCACATCAAGTTGACATAGCCTTGATTCACTAATTTTTTATTACCACTTAAGAGCATAGTTTGGTTGACCATGATCATGCACATACCCCTTAGTGAAACCATATAACACATGTATAATAAACACATGAATAAGATACATCATTAAATTCGTCGAGCTAATACAATAACATAAAAAGAATCACCCCTAAGGTGTTGACCACTTAGAGGTCCTAACACAATCACTCACAAATCAAGAGCATCAAGGTTGCATCCATCAGGATGACATACATAAATCAAATGAGAGAGGAACTAAAAGAAGTCTAAGTAAGTCTAGAAGAGGTAAGGTAGAACATGTATCTTATCAAAAGAGAGTTTAAAAAGGTTGATTATCTTTGGCATTTTTGATAAAGGGGGAGGGGGGACAGTGAAAACATATTCTCTAGACAAAATTGACATTATGTAGAAGAAAATGAGAATAATTATAGATAGAATTAAAATTACATCAAAGGGAGAGAAGTAGATGAAGAAAGAAGTTATAATGGGATTATACTCTAAGGCAAGTATTGGCTCAAGGAAATTGGCATTGACATTATGTAATTAATAAGTGGGTGGTAGTAAATATATGTAGATGGTTCTTAGGAAACGTACAGAGGAAAATGTTTCCACTTATATCTATAGTATCACATGTATCAAATCGGTGTTTACATCAATGCCAAGGGAGAGATTATTGGCATAACTAATTAATGATGCTGATTAGATGATGATTTTTTTTTTAAAAAATATTGATGATGATTTGGTATAGATTGGAAAATGATTTGATAAAAGGATAATGAGTTATATTGTTGCCACTGATGTAAAGTTATTTAACCAATGGTTCTAACTTGTTATCACCTTTTCATAAGAAGAAAGAATGAGTTGTAGAATGACTTTTTTTTTACTGTCATACAAACATTATAAAGTGATGAATAAAAATGTACTAATTCTATGATAGAGCATATTTATGTAAAATTTTTATTAATTTATGAAGATAGGAATACAATTGGGTAATTGTTAAGATTGTCAATGGTGAATAATTGAATGATTTGAGGAATCAGTCGAATCTATGAACAAACTAGTTGAATTGAGTGTTTCACATGACTCATGATAATGATAAGGTAATATTCTCAAGACAACACCCTTTAATGAGTATAGATAAGGCTGATTTGGTCATTTGGAAGTGATGTATATAGTAAAAGTTAAATAGGTAAACTTGATAGTAGATAGGTAAATAGGAAGGCCTTATCGAAAAAATGTATATTGAATAGGTAACCTAAATGACTAGGTGCAAATGATAAAATAAAATATTATCAATACACTGAATTATAGGTAAAAACAAGAAAATAATGAAGGCTTATCGAAAAGAATGGAGTATTATCAGAGGATGAAGAACACTAGGTAATTTTTTTTTGGTGTGAATGCTAAGTTTAAATTATTATTGATAAATGTGATTTGTATTGGAATACTCAAGCATGAGGCATGATTTTAGGAAAGAGGTTTTGATACAAAGATCGATCTAATATTTTTTAGGAATATTCATTTAGAGGACTCTACAAGGTCAAAATGATTGATGGAGTTGGAAATAATTTTGAGGTAAAGATAGAATGTCAAGCTAATATGAATGAAGGAAAAGTACAGGGATGGAGAAATTTTTTATGGGTAATATAGAGTGTTATATTCAAGTTTAGGGATTGTGCTCAAAGTGATATTAAATAAGAAAGAAAAATAAATAAGTTTTTTATCATGGCTAAATATCATAAAAGAAAGAAAGATTTAAGGAGAAGATTGAAATTACAAAGGAAGACACAATAAAGAGTACAATCAAAATAGAGGATCAAGTAAGGTATGTTGATGCGTTAAGGATCTAGATTGGATTTGATTTAGTAGAGTTAGTGTACACTATAGCTCATTACTTATTTATTACCATTGTAGCCATTGTAGTATTAAAATCTTTTAGTTGGATGGCCCTAACATGTCTTTGTAAAATACTTTAACTAGTTTAAATTGTCATTGAACAATGTTTAATATCTTCTAAGAAGGTTATGTTAGAAAGGATAGGGTTTTCATTGCACCAAAAGATCGAACTAGCAATGCCTGATACAACCAATAGTCTTATAGAACCATAGGAGGCGATTAAGCCATGTCACAAACCCTACAAGAGATTCTGGCCCACTACTAGAAATCCCCCTTCTAGTGTCACTCACCATGGCCTATGAGATTCAAACCTGTGACCAAGATTTGATAACAATTGTTAGAAAGGACAGGGTTGTCATTGCACCAAAAGATTGACCTGTCAATCCTAATACAACTAATAGTCATTTAGAACCACATGAGATGGTTATCCCATGTCACAAATCCTATAAGGGGTGTTGGCCCACTACCAATAGGTTACTACTAACAAGGTATAAGATTTGAACAAGTCTGTAGGGAAATCCCTTAACCAGATAACACCAAATAGTGTTGTTGTAACCTTTAACTATAGATTCTCTTAATAGAGCATATATCAAAAGAGTACAAAATTTGTGAACATCATTCTCACAATGTGGTTTTTAACATAGTTGGGTTTCTTTAGATGTATCTAGTGTTATACTTCTGTGGATGTTCTCACATGTATTGCATGTTACTTTAAGTTTATTTTAAGTTGATATGGCTTATTATAGGTTAAATAAGTTAAAAATATTACTTTGTTTGGTAAAGTTGATTAGGCCTGTACTTATTTTTTATTTGTTGAGAATTGATTCACCCCTCCCCCCTCTTATCTCTACCTACTCCCTCTCAATAACCCATGCTACCCCAACATATTCTACACTTGGAAATATATGAGATACATTCACTTCAAAGTTGTCTAAGCTCTTTGAGAATATATTTAGACATAAGTGATAATAACAAGGAAAACTACATTTATTATTAGAGGTTACTCCTAATAATGTAGTGGCTTAAATTAATTATACTATATTCCCCCACTATAAATCCACCCTAAATTTATTTTACTTCCTAATATTTGTTTATATACTCCTCTCATTAATGGGTTCCACTCCTTGATACCTTTTACTTACCGATCACCTTTTTTTTTCTACTTTATAAAATCTTATCTCCCTTCTTAGATCTTTCTCCACCCTTATTACCCCATTTCCCCCTCCAAACTATCCACTTCTTGTTCCCCTTGAATATCATTTTACTTACTAGCACTTGCACTGAGCTGGTGCAAGTGTATATCCGATAGGAAAATATATGTAGCTTATCAAATTATAAATTCTTATTATTTATTGTTTGATCCCTTAATGACTATCCCAAACTTTAATATTTTATGTCGACTCATCTCTCTACACTCTACCCCCAATTTTCCCTTTTCCATACTAAAACTTATCCCTGCAATTCCCCCAATTTTTCCTTTTGTCATAGTAACACTTATCCCGTCACTCCCCTCCCGTTATTTTACAATGCTACAAAATTACTATTTAAGAAAAAAGCCATTTGACAATTGATTATACATCATTTTATTACATCAACTATGGCCTACCCACCAATCAAACTATTGGAAAATTGTTGCCTTTTACATATATAAATTTATATGATTTAATTGTTTCAATTCTTTAACTTCACTTGAATATTAATATATTTATATTTACATATTATTTAAAACTACTTCTAGTTATGTGTTTTGTTTTATTTAAATAAATAAATTGTTTATTAAATTTATTAGAATAATTTACTTATGTCAAGATTAAAAATTATTCTAACCCAAGACTAGTCTTTAATAAGAGGCTTGTATAGACTCTTGTCTATTTATAATAATCATGTTTAAAATATCTATATATACTAAACTATTTTTTAAAGAATCTAAATTATACTAAAATGAATAGAATATTAAAAATTGTCAATTATTGTTGGTGGGCAATAAACTAATTCAGAAAATATTTAAATTTTTTAAAATACTCATGTTTCCCTTGTATCATTCAATAACTAACTAAAACTAAGGATACTAAAGAACAATTATCAAATGCCTTCTATGCAATTTCTATGTAAGATAATATTATGGCATAAATAAATCACATCCTAAGCTAATATTGTAGCATAAATAAATCACATCCATCATATCAATTGACAATTTATAAAGAGACACCCCAAAAATTTTTAAAACATAATATCATCTTGATGTCATACTTTTAACCTTGATCTTCACTTGATTTAATGAAAATAATTTAGATATCCACATGTATTAAAATAAATCTATACATATCTATCTTCATTAAATTACTAAATATATTATTTCAAATTACATCTAAATTACATTATAAATTACAAATAAATTAAAGGACAAATGCAAAGAAACAAAAAATATGATAACCTTAATCATTCAATAACCTATTAGGAAGAGTAGTAAATAATAAAATAGATTTGAAGGTCTAAGGTGACAAGTCATATAATTGTATCAGTGGCAATAGTGTAAGGTCATGTGTAAAATTTTAGCCTTATACTCAAAACTTCTAAACAAATAGACTTCTAAACAAAGAATTAAAGAAGCTCTGCAAAATTGTTAACCAAGTCATTTAAAATGACACATGATGACCAGACTCTAATAAAACACAAGGGAGCAATTTTTAATGTTGTGATTCTATATAAATACCAAACAATTTTTTTGTGTAATTTCTTTATACACTTGTTCATATATGAGAAACTAATATTAATAAGAAAATACTGAAGAAAGTATAATGTATGGTAAGCTATGCTATGTTAAGGATACAAAAATTAGTGGTGCTATACCATTCCATGTATGAAAATGTTGGGTAAGCCTAGAACATTTAATTAGGATGTTAGCATGCTATACAATTGGAATCAAGTTCAGGGTGAAAGAATTGGGAATATGGCCACCAATGATGCTTTGCAATACCATTACGCACAATCAACATATGGGAAGTAAAACCTTAACACTCAAATTAAGCAAGAAGATAGAATAGTGCATGTAGATTTTATACAATCAAAATGAATTTTAGATTCTATAATTTATTGTGCATATGAGATAGCATACTCCATAGAATCTTCAATATATTTTAATTCTAAACCCACATGTTGACCTAAGTATAAGAGAGTTTGAAAAAAATCTAAATTTTTATCTAAAAGAGAATCACATAATTCAATAAATGTAACTAACTATTGTTTTAATATAATTAATAAAATAAAATTTGGTAGCCTACGACTTCTATGGATTATTATTTGTGAGACATTTATGCTATATGTTTTTGACCTAAATTTTGGCCAAAATGTCTTACACAAGACCTTTATCAAAATAATCGAAATCAAAACATAGGTTTCATGAATAATATCTCTATCATTTCATTCATTACTATTATGAAAGTTAAGTTCTTACTTGCAAGCCTTTGTTACTAGGAGATATTTATAGAGTCATGTATTCTGCCAAAATGCTTGTGGTTTCCTTTGCTGCTAGCTGAAATGTATCAATGGTGCATTCTACTTCTCCTCTTGAAGCCTTGATTGGCTTCCCTGATTTTTTTGTTGTGATATGTGCAATCTCTTCAGGAGGGTTCTTAAGCACACACACAACCTTTTGCAACACCGCCTTCCGCTCATAAGATGACATTGAAGCCATTGCAAGGGCTACCCCTTGTGCTCCTTGTATTGTTTCTTCTATGTCCTCTACTATCACCATTTCTACCTTGGTCACTATAGACAATAGGTTTTTTTTAAATATCAATTTCAAATCATTTGTGTTCAAGATATGTGAAAAGATTTCCCATTTCAAAAGAAGAATAAAACCACATTTTCCCCCTTAGGTTCAATCCAAAATAAAATTATGTATATGGAACAACCCAAATCTCTTAAGGGCTAAACTACAAACCTTTTTTCAAGGTTTTCTTGTCAATATATTGAGTGCCATCATTGGGTTCATTGCACACGAATATTTTCTAACTCGAAGAAAAGCCATGTGTTTCTTATTGCACCACCTCCATATTGAAATATCTTAGCTGATTTATCCATCTTCTTTTGTTAACTCTCATAATTAAACTCGTTGTTGCTCTGTGCAACAAGCTATACATGATTGGCAGAAAGTGTAATACTAGTCTCTGATTAGAGAATGAGGATAGAGGATGAAGTGACAAGCATTATAATATATATCAAGGGTAAACTTTAAGAAACCCCGTTCCACAAAAAGATATAAATTTATGGAAAATCTTTCATTATTTTGAAAAACCAAATTATTTTTTATTGCCGAATATCTCAAATTTTTTATTTTAAAGATTATTTACATTGCTAATTATTTTGGAATCATAATTTTTGAGTAGAAAATATTGGTGGATCTCAATAATAATAGGAAGTCCACTAATCATCATGGAATATTACAAATCAAAATTGAACATGTTTTATCTTATGGAAATTATGAGGAAAATTACATTATACTTTAAATCAATAGTGAAAACTAAATATCGGTAATATATCCCTATAGTAACTAATAATTATAATAGTTATTGGTGACTTAATTTTAATTTCCTAGATAATATATAATAGTTAGGTGAATAAAATCTAAATGTATCAAATATTGTGGCAAATCTTTGAGTTTAAAGTTTTTAATAAAATAAATTACTGAGTGATTTAAATATTTTAGAAATAAATTTAATAAAAATGTTATGATTTAGGTTGCATTAAATCTTAAATTATTAGTCAAATTATTAGCAAAAAATTACTAAAATTCACAAAATTATGAATATTCACCTCTAAAAAACACTCTAAATAGGATATGGCCATGTGTAATGCCAGGTTTCAAAATCTGAGGGATGTGTAATACAATTGGTTATTTTCAACCAATACCATTCTCTGTTTCTTACATATGGGACATACAAATGTGTAATATTTGTATGTCAAAGCTTAACGACCCTTCAACAGCTAAGTTAACATCTTCATCAAAGTATCGAGAATTGAGTGTTTGTTGTTTAAGAACTCAAGCCTTAATTATGCCCATGTTTATCTGAAACTTCAAAATATTAAAGATAATCAGTGTAATTCAATTTCATGTCCTCAACCATACACACGTCTATAATACTTCATACATAAGACCATTTTAATTCTTTCTAGACACAATAGAGATAATAAAAATGTCAAGAAAAATTATAGATTTATGAAGAGTAATTCACTTCACTCCACAGCCATCACTCCACTCCACAACCGTCAATGCTTCCGCTCAAGATCAACCATAAGCCCAGAAAAACGGGATAGAATAGTGTTGATGCTTTTATTATTTACTCATTTAATTTAATTTTTTTTATTATAAATAAAATATAGTGATGATATAATTTAATGGCTCATGAATATGATATGTTATTAATTTAATTATAATTTATTAGTTCATGAATATAAAATCAAAATTAATTTAATTTATTCTTAGATATAGCTTCTAACTTATTATTTATTTTTATTAATTCATTTTTTTAGTTATTATTATATTCTATTCATGCATCTTTGGGGATATGACAACTTGCAATTAATTTAAATTAACCTAGCCTTAATCAAATACTAAAATAAGACATTTTAGGATTATATGAGAATGTCCTACACTAGTGGATTCTCTTCCATCATTATTTGAAGGTGGTAGTTTCAATTGTATAACCCTTTTATTTGTTTGCAAAAAAAAAATCTTGTTTGAAGAGTTGAGTATAGAGTTACTTATTATTGTACCACTCCTTGTAGATCAAGTACATTTGGTAAATATTTCACATCATAATTTGTCCTATCATTATTATTACTAACAACTTTTTTTGACTAAGCTAGATTTTACATACTTTCCTAGATCTTGAAAAGTCTTTCAATAGAGTGCTATAATATAAATAGTACACCCTCATCTTTTATCACTTTTTTGTTGTCTCCTTTATGTTTCTTCTTTGTAGTCCAATTTTTGAACTTGTGTATGAACATAAGGATCATAAGAATGCTGACAAGGTTACTTGATGTATAATGAATCAACTCTTATGAATGAACAATCATATTTATATTAACAAGAAACAAAATTGGTAATGGATATTTCCTAGATCAAGGGTCGGATTATGTAAGCATAAAGACCATTAGGTTTTCTTCATTTCTCTATTAGAATGAAACTTAGATTCACTGATGTTTAGTAGTTTACAAATTTGTTCTTCTCAAACTAGTCACACATTTTCATAGTTTGTAAACTCTTGGAGATTGAGACATTCAAGAATTTAACTTGTTTTCTCTAGTCTTGAATTATTTTTTCTTCTTTTCTTCCTTTCTTTTCATATTTTCATACTTACTTGTCTTTCAATAAACCTTATTATCTTTCCACATAGTTTATGACCTTAAAATATTTGGGACGTCATGGATTAGGTGATTGCTTCTCTTTGTCACACATCTACGCTTATCACTAGCTCATAATATGCATGAAAAAAATAATATTTCATGCCATCACATTGTTCACTAACTCACAAAATGTTGTCAAAACTATAGTGAGACCAACACTCAACTTGCTATTCTTAGACTTCTTTCCTTTATTAACTCCATAATTTAGAACTTTAAAAATATTTTGAGTAACTAATTAAACAAAATTAATAACTGTGTCATATTATTTTGTAGCATAATCCATCAAAAATATGGAATGTAATAATATTACTTCTTTGATAGGAAAGTTAGAAAATTCCCGTGCACAGAACACACACACACACACATTAGAGAAAGGCACATTTTTAATCAAGACATCAATTCTAGTGAAAATGAAATAAATGTATCAATTTTCCCTACTACTAAATGTCAATCATGCATCTTTTAGAGTCCAAATATGCCTATCATAAGATATCTATCTATCTATCTAATAATCATAATTTACAACCTTGCTCCATTTGAATATGATAAACACCTACCTTTAAGACAAGGTAAACAAAAATAACCTTAACAATTTGACAATGCACCAATTCAGATATTATAAATATTAGTAGTCCCAACCAAATCTTTTTTAAAACAATTATAAACTCTACACCATCTATACATCATTTAATGTTAGAAAAAGTACTTTATAATATAAGAATTGCAATTCTAAAATGGTAATTATTGTTCATTACCATTGCATTCAATAGAACAAGAAGTTCACTATATCCCTCCAAATTTCTACAACTTTGAACACGGGCAAATTCAAGCGAAGTCTATCAAAATCTCTGTCCTTCTTCTTTAATTATGCTATCTTGTACAAAATAGTTGTTGGGATTTGGATTTAGATGCATGCTAATATTGGTCCACTGTAATATTTTCTTTTGAACATGACTAGATAGGATTAAAAAGGCCACCTGTCTCTTTCCTTAAGAAGGCGGTTAGTCCTCTCTCTAGTGCACAAGTTAAAAAAAAGAAAAAAATTAGTCATTTCACAATTCAAGGGACTTATTAATACCGCTGACACTGCCATTTCTACTTATATCACGGAACATGGGGTCCTTTAGGATTGTGACTGTGAAAAGACACAAGGCCGAGTACTTTTCATATAGAGAACACAGCAAACCTACTCTGACCGCAAACATATGCGAGTTATTCTCTCAAAGGCCAACATGCATTATTGGAAGCTGTCCGTATAATACTATCAAAGTCAAGAAAATGATATAAATCCTGAGTTATATGTCCTCCACCGACGGAAATACTTATATAAGTGGCACAATCTTTTCAAAGATATACTTTTTTAAATGGTTGGAAGATATGTCGCAGCACAACAGAAGTTTTGGTGTGTTTTTAGTCAAAGAAAATGTTGCAGAATTCAATGGCATTCAATGCCTGGTATGAAAAGTAAACAATTTAGAATTCAAGCTCACAGCTGCATGGGTACGAGTAGCTTTCATACAAAGTAGTTTACAGTTCAATCTTAGGATGCAAGGTTACGAAGAGCATTTAAGGGAAGCATATTATCTATTTGGTTTTCACCATTAATATTCAATAACCAAACATTAGAGCGATTTTGCAGCTATATATATTTATAGCAGCTTCACATTTTACTGGACCGTGCTGCATATTTGTCGTCTGCGTTGATGGTGTACAGTCTAACACTTATGAGCTAACGTTGGTTCATGCAGATTCCTTACTTATGGCGCACCCAATATTCATGATATCTTTTAATGAGTTTTTGAACCAAAAAAAAAAATTTATTTAATTTGAATGTTTTGAAGTTGTTTTAAAACTCGAAACTAGAAAACCAATACTACGGAAATATAAATCCATTCTCCAATTAATATGTTATAGTTAATTGAGTGACACAGTAATATTTAATGTTTTCTTGATTAATATAGGAATATATAACAAGTGTTACACAGTGGAATGTAAATATCGTAATAATTTAGAAATTATTTATAATATAATTTCTCCTTTTTAATTCAATATTAGAAATAATGAAAATATTCTTAAAGAAATTTTAATTTGAGTGCTAATAAAAATAAATTAGTATCACAATTTTTAATTAAAAATTAATATTAAAAGTAGAAAATTATTTAAAGTGTAATAAAACATATGTAAGAATGAAATTTCAACACTAAATCAAGAAAATTAGAAAATAATAATTTAGTATTAAATGATCTTTTGAAATGAAATAATTAGAATGACTAAAAAGAGTCCTATAAGACCCAACCAATTTAACCAATCATATTTCAGATAAATATTTTTTATAGTATACAAATTATATCAATAAATATTAAAACTTTAGAAATATGTCAATTAGAGAAAAATAATAATCTATCATTGGTGGAAACTAATTGGGTTTTAGGAGGAAGTGAATGCTAATAAATTGTTTATCAATTCTATTAAATTTCTACTATATTATAGTGGGTGTTTGTGCTTACAACCTCTTTTTCATTGTGACAATTCACTAACTTAAATTAAATAGTTGATGAAGTAAATGAACACACAAAAATAAAATAAATTAGAATCGATAAATTATTTATGTGCACCTAACCTAATTACGGTAAAACAACTTTGGTCATTTGGCACGATCATTTCCTTCAATCAAGGATCTATCATCCATTCTTATTAATCTCAAGCTTTACTTGCCTTTTATCACCCATTCATAAAATGGGCTATAGTTCAAAAAAAAATCATTGGATTTGTAGGAGGTAAAATGGTGGTCTTTTACTTGCTTGATAATGACTCAAATTTACTTTCCAATGAAAGAAAAATAAAGATGGACCAACGAAATAATTAATTAATGTGAAATGTTGATGCTTTGTTGTTTTCTAATGCAATGATATGATGTTGATGCTAGGTTTCCCCCCGCTGTAATGATATGGTGTTGATTTAGTTTTTTGTATCCTCTTTCTCTAAATTACCTAACCATGGATTCTAATAACATAGTTTTCCAATAAATATGAGATCCTAGTTGCTCAAATCATGATCCTGTGGCTTGCCATTTAGTAATAATGGTCAAGTATTTTAAAGGTTTAAATATTGAATTTTGAAATTAAAGTAAAGTATTTCTATACAAACAAATAGGAAAAAAGGTTATTCTATTTATAAGAAAGGCAGGGTATTGGCTAGAGGCTAATCAATCAATTGAAAATTGTTATGGTGTTAAGTTGATAGGTCTTGGGTAGAATTGCATTTTCCACAAAATAAGGCACTGCAACATTGTATATATATGGAAATAGCACTTTAAGACCAAACAGTAAAAATAGTGGGTAGTGCACTATTCTTTTGTAGGTATGAGTAGAATGATTAGCTAGTTGAACTAGTCATGTCTTCATTGTTTTCAACATATTTGTGTTGTCATTAGTGACTAGTTGTAGATGCTATTCAATTTCTATTGAAATATTGTTAATTTTTTTAATTTGGGTATCTTCTATGTCAAATATCTATTAGTGCAATTTGGAGATGTCATTAACATACACTTATGTTTTAGATTTTCTTTTATGCTCTAAATTTTTGTTTAGAAAATTTGGTTTCTATCCATGCTTTACTGTCAAAAGTTTATTTTTGGTCCAAAATTTTTCATGCATTGATATTCGATGTCATGGTTTTCAAACTTAGCTTATAATATAAATAGTTTCATTCAATTTAGATGGTGTGATATTTCAAATTTCATAGGCATGGTTTTGAATTTTGATGGTGTTCTTACTCTAAAAATGTTCCTCCCTAGGTGTTTATATTTTAATGAAAAGAAAGAGTGACTGCAAATTATAGAGTAATGTGTTTGATGATCATTTTGATCATAGTTATTTCGTAACTCATAGTCCATTTTCAATTTCATTTGATTATTGGAATGATTAGATTCCAATCTATTTTTAATTATGTTTAGTTCATATGGTTAGTAGACCTTGTGAGATTTTTCTTTGACATGACCTCATGATATAAATACATAAAAAAATGGTTTGGCAAGTTTATGAAATGGGTCTCTCTCTCTCTCTCTCTCTCTCTCTCTCTCTCTCTCTCTCTCTCTCTCTCTCTCTCTCTCTCTCTCTCTCTCTCTCTCTCTCTCTCTCTCTCTCTCTCTCTCTCTCTCTGTGTGTGTGTGTGTGTGTGTGTGTGTGTGGGTGGGTGTGCACGCGAGTGCATGTGCATGTGTGTGTGTCTCTATGTGTGTACGTCTGTGATAAGGATATGTGAAATATAATCTTCTTAAATTATTATGTTTAGATAAAAATGTGGTATGGAAATAGCTTCAGCAAAAAGGGGTCCTATAAGACCCAACTAATTTAACCAAGCATATTTTTGATAAATATTTTTTATAATATACAAATTATATCAATAAATATTAAAACTTTAGAAATATGTCAATTAGAGAAAAATAATAATCTATCATTGGTGGAAACTAATTGGATTTTAGAACGAAGTGAATGCTAATAAATTGCTTGTCAATTCTATTAACCTTCTACTATTTTGTAGTGGGTGTTTGTCCTTATAACCTCTTTTTCATTGTGACAATACACTAACTTCAATTAAATAGTTGATAAAGTAAATGGAACACACAAAAAAATAAAAAAAATATGATACCTACTTATTTTTATGAAACAATTATTTTTTGTTTTTTTTTGTTTGAAAAAAGATTAGAATCAATAAATTGTTCGTGTGCACCTAACTTAATTATGGTAAAACAACTTTGGTCATTTGGCATGATCATTTCCTTCAATCAAGGATCTATCACCCATTCTTATTAATCTAAAGGATGACTTTCCTTTTATTATACCCATTCATAAAATGTGCTATAGTCTAAAAAAATCATTAGATTTGTAGTAGGTAAAATGAAGGTCTTTTACCTACTTGATAATGACTCAAATTTATTTTCCAATGAAACAAAAATAAAGATGAACCAACGAAATAATTAATTAATGTAAAATGTTGTTGCTTTGTTGTTTTCTAATGCAATGATAAGATGTTGATGCTAGGTTTTCCCTACGATGTAATGATATGGTGTTGATTTGGATTTTTGGATCCCCTTTCTCTAAATTATTGAACCATAAATTCTAATCACATTGTTTTCCAATAAATATAAGATCCTCAATGCTCAAGGCATGATCTTCTGGCATGCCATTTAGTAATAATAGTTAGGTATTTTAAAGGTCTAAATATTGAATTTTGAAATTAAATTAAAGTATTTCTATACCAATGAATAGGCAAAAAGCTTAGTCTATTTATAAGAAAGGGGGAGGTTATGGCTAGAGGCTAATGAATCAATTGAAAATTATTATGGTGGTAAGTTGATAGGTCTTGGGTAGGATTGTATTTTCCACAAAATATAGCACTAAAACATTATATATATATGGCAATACCACTTTAAGACCAAACATTAAAAATGGTGGGTAGTGCACTGTTCTTTTGAAGGTGTGAGCAGAATGATTAGCTAGTTGAGTTAGTCATGTTTTTTATTTTTGTCAACATGTTTATGTTGTCAGCAGTGACTAGTTGTAGATGCTATTGAGTTTCTATTGAAATAGAGTTAAAATTTTTTCTCTGGGTATCTTCTATGTCACATATCTATTAGTCTAATTTGGAGATGTCATTAAAAAACTCTAGTGTTCTAGATTTTTTTATGCTCTAAATTTTTGTTTAGAAAATTTGTTTTTTATCCATGCTTTATTGTCGAGTAAGTGCACCAAGTTGTCAAAAATAAACTTTTTGGCACCAAATTTTTCCATGCACTAATATTTGGTGTCATGGTTTTTGAACTTAGCTTATAATACAAATAGTTTCATTCAATTTAGATGATGTGATAATTTAGATCTTATAGGCATGGTTATGAATTTAGATGGTGTTCTTACTCTAAAAGTGTTCCCGCCTAGGTGTTTATATTTTAATGAAAGGAAAGAGTGACTACAAGTTATAGAGTAATGTGTTTGATGATCATTTCAGTCATAGTTAATTCGTAAATTGTAGTCCACTTTCAATTTAATTTGATTATTGAAATGGTTAGGTTCCAATCTATCTTTATTTAAATTTAGTTCATATGATTAGTAGACCTTGTGAGATTTTAATTTTACATGACCTCATGATATAAATACATTAAAAATATGGTTTGAGAAGTTTATGAAACAAGAATCTCTCTCTCTATATATATGTGTGTGTTTGTGTGTGTGTGTGTGTGTGTGTGTGTGTGTGTGTGTGTGTGTGTGCGTGTGCGTGTGTGCGTGCACGCGTGCGCGTGTGCATGTGTGTGTATATCTATGATAAGGATATGTGAAATATAATTTATCTCCTTATGTGTATGAGTTTATACAAAGTGTGGTGGTTTATAGTGTGATTTTTCAATAGTTAGATATGTGAAGAAGTAAAATGTATCTATATATCATTCAATATATTTTTAGATGTATATAATTGGTTAACCTTTTTTCTTTTACTCTTGTTCATTTAGGTAGTCAACCCTATTACAAAGTGATGTACACCTACACAATTGAAAGGGGGTGGGCGGTGAATAAATTTTGTGACAATTAAACTTAAATTAAAATTACTAAACCCAAATTAAAATACCAAAATAGTGATAATGTTATAAATTAAAGTGCACCAAGATAACTAAGCAAGGGGTATTGGAAATGCAGATGGAGTAACTAAGAGGGGGGGGTGAATCAGTTACCACAAAAGTATTTCACAGATCCCTTAGATGTCATCAAAACTTATAAAATTGATTACTATTGTCACTTGGTGAACATACAAAAAAATGTTGTATCTTGGTAAATGTAAAGTATGTCTTACATTAGCAGATTTAATATTAAAAGTAATAATTTTCTAACAGGAGAGAAAGTAAATGAACACAAGAGACACCATATTTAACATGGAAATCCAATATGGGAAAAACCACCAATGTAACTAGTTACTATTTTTCACTCTTCTAAAGTGAGCTCTATTAGGAGCCAACCTAGTTAAAGGTTACAAAACACACTATTAGGTGTGACTTTGTTAGAGGATTTAATCACCCTGTTAGGAGTGGTCTTCTGAAAGATCTTTAAAACAATTCAATGCAACTATCACCCTGTTAGAGAATTTACAACTGGCTTCTAAACCAACTCTATTAAGAGATTTTAGATCACTTCTATAATGGTTAGAAAGTAACAATGAAATGACTTGATTGAGATGCAACTGAATTGCTAAATCCAAATCTCTATTTTGCTCAAAAACTTGATCCTTCCTAATCAAATATTACTTTTCTACTTCACAAGGATATATGTTCATCCTTAAAGTTCACTCTCACACTTTCCTTCTTAGTTCAATCAATACACTTGCATACTTTAGAAAATCACAACTTGACCTCATATTTATATTGTTTAGATTGTCAACTTGGCTGAATACAAGTTATAATGACCAATAATCATTACCATAGTCAATTAGAACCAATACTTAAGCTTCATACAACAAAATTCTTCATTAGAAGACCATGCTCGGTAAACACTGGTTTTAAAATGATTTCTTGAGTTAACCAATAGAAGCTCGGTTAATACTACAAACTTACACAAATCCTTTGGCTATGGAGTGAACTCTATTAATACTAACTCTAACCAACTTTCCTTCATTAACCATGGGAACTTGGTTAACACTAGTACCTGCCATAATTTCCTTCGACGCCCGAGTGAGTTCGATAAGCACTAACTAACAAGTGATATGACATTTGCATGACATCAAAGACAACACACAATTAGACAATTGTATGCAACAATCTCCCTCTTTGGCATTGATGTCAATACAATCATGTCATAGCATAATAAAATTTGAGAATAAGACTTTTCTTAATAGAAAATATCTCCCTCTTAGACTTTACATCAAAAACTTCTCCTTTCATGTAGTACTCTCCCTTTATGAAGGAATTACATAACTTCTATAGCAGTATACTTTTTCTTGTAAAAAAAATTTCAGAAAGATATGACCTCTCCCTCTTTGACAACACATGCCAAAGACAACACATACCAAATTAGTATCAATTTACCTTGAGTACTAATTCATATGAAATGTACTCTTTATTATGCAACATCAACTAATTGATCTCCAACTAGGTTCCTATTGATGCATCACTAAAACTTCACTTAGTGAGCTTCAGATAGGGAAATGACCCCTAACTTACCTCTTAGATATAGGAATGCATTCTTAGGTAATGGCTTGGTAAATATGTCTACAATTTGTTCTTTTTTATGGACATATTCCAATCTAATTTCTTTGTCTTGCACCAATTCTCTAACAAAGTGATATTTTATAGCAATATGCTTGGTTTTGGAATGCATCACTAGATTCTTTGATATGTTAATTGCGCTTGTATTATCACAGAACATGACAACTAGTTCCTTGATTTCAACCATCATACCTTCCAATAATTGTTTAAACCAAACAATGTTAGAAAAATTTAATGTTGTTGCAACATATTCTACTTCTACCATGGATTGGGATGTGTAGTTTTGCTTCTTGCTTGTCCAAGATACCAACCTTTTGCCAAGAAAGAATGCTCCACCACTTGTGCTTTTTCTGTCATCAATATTTCCTACCCAATCAGCATCAGTAAATACCTTTAGGTCTAGATTTCCTCCAAGTTATACCATAAACCATAGTCTTTAGTGCCTTTCAAATATCTCAAGATTTTTTTGATTACCATCATATGATTTTCTCTAGGTTTTTCTGAGAATCTTGCCACTATACCAACTATTAGAGCAACATTAGGTCTTGTATAAACTACATACTATAATTTCCCAATCATTTATATGTACAAGGTCTAATCTACCTCTTTGGAGTCATCATCTTTGGTAAGCTTTAGTCTAATACACATGGGAGTTCCAATTGGTTTTGTATCTTTCATACCAAACTTCTTGAGTATCTCCTTGATGTATTTAGATTGAGTAATGCAAATACCATTCCTACTCTTTTGTATCTGCAATTCAACAAAGAATTTAATCTCACCAAACATAGACATTTTAAACTCTTTGTTCATTTGATTTAAAAATTCTTTGTATAGATCATCATTCCCTATAAATAAAGTATCATCCAAAAATATTTCTGCTAATACAATCTTGTTATCTAGTCCTTCCTTTCTATACAAACTATTTTTGTCATTAGTCCTCTAAAAATCAATCTGTATAAGGTAGTTATGTAATCTTTCATACCATGCTCTAGGAGCTTGTTTTAGACCATACACAAAATTTTGTAACTTGCAAACCATGTCCTTTTTATCTGGATCAACAATACCTTCTGGTTGTTCATTGTAGACTTGTTCATCAAGAATACCATTGAGAAATGTAGATTTAACATCCATCTGATATACTTTAAATCCTTTATGTGCTGCATATGCAAGCAAGGTCTTGACACCTTCCAATATTGCAATAGGAGAAAAAGTTTCACCATAATCAATGCCTTCTTCTTGAGAATAAACTTTACATACCAATCTAACTTTGTTTCTTGATACCTTACCATCTTCATTTAACTTATTTTTGAATACCTATTTTTTTCCAATCACATTTTTATCTTTGGGCATAGGTACAAGAGTCCAGGTTTTATTCTTCTCTATTTGTTCTATTTCTTCACTCATGGCCTCAATCCAACTTTCATTTTCCAATGCATCTTTAATGCTTCTAGGTTCAAATTTAGCAAGTAAACATGTAATTTTAGCTTACTTCTTGTCATAGTATCTTCTGATTTATCTCCAATAATCTAATCAAGTGTATGATGCCTTTTGATGTACTTGGCCAATATAGGTTCCTTGCCTTTTGAATGAATTACATTGTCTTCTTCTTGAATTTAAACTTGAGATTCAGGTTGTTCTGTTTGTGGCTCGGGTCCTTTAGAATTAGTAGGCATTAACTTAGTAGCTTTAGATTGTACCTTGGGTCCCTGTGACTCAGTTTGAACTACTTGCAACTTGATAACTACACTAGGCATGGTAGATGAAGTTTCCTTATCATCAAATATGCCTAACAGAGTGTCTAATTTGTAGTAGACAAATCTTTTGTAATCTTATGGTTCTTTCTTTCTTTCTTCTTCAGCCTTTTCTACAAACTCATCAATTCTCACATGTGCACTTTCTATGATTTTGTGAGTAGACAAATTCAAACATTTATATGCCTTGCTTTTCCTAGAGTATCCTAAAAATATACCTTCATCACCTTTTACATTAAACTTACCTTTTCTAGAATCTTTTGAGATATAGCATTTAATTCCAAATACTTTTAAGTAACTTACATTGGGTTTGTAGTCATACCATAGTTCATAGGGAGTCTTATTTGAATCCTTCTTTAACTGAACTCAATTCAAAGTATGGATTGCAGTGCTGATAGCTTCCTTCCAGTATTTGATAGCAACATTTTTTTCAATCATCAAATTTCTTGCACAATCCATGATGGATTTGTTTCTTTTTTTAGCTATTTCATTCTACTTGGGAGTACCGGGGGTTGATACCTATCTTTTGATTCTCTTTCAATGAAAAATTTATTGAATTCATTGGAAATGAATTTGCCACCTCTTTCTGATCTTCAACATTTCAATCGTTTCCATGTTTCCTTCTCTACTCTTGCCAAATATCATTTGAATTTCTCAAATGCCGCTAACTTCTTTCTTAGATACATAACAATCATCATTCTAGAGTCGTCATCAACAAAAAGAATAAAGAATTTTTCTCCACTATAGCTTTCTACTCCAATAGGTCCACACAAATCAATATACACAATTTCCAAGATATCTTTAGATTGATAGTTTTTGCTTTTAAAACTAGTCTTTCCCATTTTGTCAATTCGACAGTTCTTGCATAAACCAACATATGGTTTCTTTAAACTAGGAATACCTCTTACTTTTTTTATTTTGCTTATTTTCACCATGGTATCAAAATTTACATGACATAACCTTCTATGTCGTAACCAACTTTCTTCTACTTGAGCAATAAGACATGAGCAATCACCAAGATCTAGATAAAATAGGTTACATTTTGTTTGTTTTCCTGATACAATCTATTTCCCTTTGTCATCCAACAATATTGCCTTGTCATGCATGAATTCTTCCTTGAATCCAATGTTGATAAGTTGTGCCATGCTTAGTAGATTATGCTTTAGTCCTTCAACCCAATAAGCATTGTCACATACAAGTTCATTGGTTAATGAGATACGACCCTTTCCTTTGATATAACAAGGTTCATTATTTCCAAATCTTAGACTACCTCCATCATAATGTTCAAAGTGTTCAAACTTTGTTATTTATCTAGTCATATGATGTGAACATCCACTATGTATGATCCATGTATCATTTTTGCTAACATGAGAGATAAGTGCCATCTTATCTCCTTCATCATCAGATTCATCTTTCACAACAATGTATACTATTTCATCTTCACTATTATCATAATCCTTAGTCATAAAAGAGGTTTTCTTACCTTTTTCCTTGTATGATTTGTGACCTTCAAAATTCTTTTTGTCTTTATACTCATGACTCTTTTTATCACCCTTACTATCTTTGTTTGGGCACCTAGCAGCAATGTGACCAACTTCTTCACATGAAAAGCAGATTAGGGGAATTTTACCTTTGTATTTTCCCCTACTTCTAGAATATTTCTTTGCAAGCAAAGCTTCAAAAACTTTAAGATCACTATTTGGGCTTTCCTTAGTTTCCTCTTCACTGTTAGATTGATTTTCCTTTATCTTCTTCCCTTTTTCTTTGAGTGAAAGTTTGGCCTCAATAGCAGAATCAACATTTTTGGAAGTTGGAACTTAATTGTCAAAATTGTCTAGCTTAAAAGGCTATTAATCTTCTTACTAGGGCATCCAAACCTAACTTGTTACTTGAATCACATCTTACTTCTTGAATAGAAAATACTCTTATTGCATAGATGTGAAGCAAAGTTCTGAGAATTTTTCTTACAATAGTTTCTTCTTTGATTTCTCTTGCAGATGTTGTAACTACACTGACAATGGCTTTGACTCTTTCCACATATTTGGAAACATTTTCATTTTCTCTCATGCTTATTTGATCAAATTTTCCTCTAAGACTTTCCACTTTTGCTCTCCTTACATTGTCATCTCCTCCATAGATGTCCTTTAGTTTGTTCCACATTGCAAAAGTAGTTTTACAATCTTTGTCCTCATCAAATTCTTCATAGCTAAGAGCAGATGTTATGTCAATCATCATGATGTTATGGTTCTTTTCCTGAGAAAGATTTTCAATAGATAATGTACTAGTGGGAGTTTTGTATTCTACATCAAGGTATTTGCATCCTAAATCACTTATGGTAGCCAGATGAAGCCTCATGAGTCCCCGCCATGCTGAAAAGTTATATCTATTAAGCCCCATAATTTCTCTCTTATAAGACATCCTAATCTTTAACTTAGGTCCTTGAAACCTTCCCACAAACACCAAAAGCTCTAATACTAATTGTTGGAAATGCAGATGAAGTGATTGAGGGGGGGGGGGAGGGTGAATCAGTTACCACAACAATATTTCATAGATGCCTTAGATGTCATCAAAACTTATAAAACTAATTACTACTATCACTTGGTAAACATACAGAAAAATATTGTAATTTGGTAAATGCAGAGTATGTCTTACATTAGTAGATCTAATATTAATAGTAATAGTTTGCTGGCATGAGAGAAAGTAAATCAACACAAGAGACACCAGATTTAAAATGGAAACCAAATATGGGAAAAACCACCAATGTAACTAGTTACTATTTTTCACTCTTCTGAAGTGAGCCTTATTAGGAGCCAACCTGGTTAAAGGTTACAAAACAAACTATTAGGTGTGACCTTGTTAGAGGATTTAATCACCTTGTTAGGAGTGGCCTTGTGAGAGGTCTTTAAAACGATTCAATAAAATTGTCACCCTGTTAGAGGATTTACAATTGGCTGCTAAACCAACTCTGTTAAGAGATTTTAGATCACTGCTACAACAGTTAGAGAGTAACAATGAAATAACCTAATTGAGATGCAACTGAATTGTTGAATCCAGATCTCTATTTTCCTCAAAAAATTGATCCTTCCTAATCAAATATTACTTTTCTGCTTCACAAGGATATATGTTCATCCTTCAAGTTTTCTCTCGCACCTTCCTTCTCAATTCAATCAATACACTTGCATACTTTAGAAAATCAAAACTTGACCTTATATTTATATCGTCTAGATTGTCAAGTTAGCTCAATACAATTTACAATGACTAATAATCATTACTATAGTCAACTAGAACCAATACTTAATCTTCATACAACAAAATTCTTCATTAGCCAACCCTACTTGGTAAACACTAGTTTTGAAACAATTTCTTGATTTAACCAACATAAGCTCTATTAATACTGCGGACTTGCACAAATCCTTTGGCAACTGAGTGAAGTCGGTCAATACTAACTCAGACCAAATTTCCTTCATTAACCATGGGAACTTCGTTAACACTACTACCATCCATAATTTCCTTCAATGCTTAAGTGACTTTGGTAAGCACTAAATAACAACTGATATGACATTTGTGTGACATCAAAGACATCACACAATTAGACAATTGTATCCAATAATGGGAGGGATGAATCATTTATATGTGAAATGAGGGGGGTGGGTGTGAATCATTTATCTAAGAAATGAAAATTTTATCAACCTTATTAATCTTTAAGCATGTAAAGAATATAGCCAACGACCATAAGAAGATACTCATACACAATAACACTAGTTATGTTAACTAGGGAAACCCTTGATCAAAGGAAAAACCCCAATGGGAATGGTACCCAAAAAATGATGTACTAATATAAAAGTTGTTTTTTAGAGGATGGACTCTAATGGGACCCAACAAAATACATTCAATACATATCAATCCCTATTAGCAGTCTTTGAATCCTTGTTAGGAGATTCCAACCCTATTAGGAGTTATGCCAAACCTATTAGGAGTTGTACCAACCTTGTTAAGAGTTGTTCCAACCCTGTTAGGAGTTGTAGAAGGCATATGGATCCACTATCTAAAGAGCTTCAATGGAAAGACCATCGAACTCACTCTCCAATTTGTCTCTGTATTACTCTTTGCAAAATAATTGAAATGAAATAACATTAGCTCCTCTATCCTCTTGACCAAATTTTTCATCTATCGATCTCAATACTAGATCACCGACTTTACATCCAAATAATCCCTTGGATCACTTACACAGATTTACCAACTTCACATATCAGTTGTACAATTCACACATCATACATTAATCACATATATCTTCACAAGGAAAATAAATTTTCTTCATATCATATCCTCAAAATAATTCCTTGAGTCAGCCTTGAAGCTTTCCCAATTATTATAATAGGACCTCATTAAGATATTACAAAACTTATCATCCTTTTCACAATTACAAATCATTGATAGCTCATAGCCTTACATGTATCCACACATGCAACTTCAAACCTTGTATACTCACTGGCATCACCATCAAGTTGTCTACTATCATATTCTAACTGCACTCATCATGATCATATCTTAGTTAAGATACAAATCAATCATTATAAATCACTGTTCAGATACTCTATCTTCTCACTCTCTTCTATAAATCTTGAATAAATTTTGTATGGCTTTGACTCTCTGCATGTGCACTTAGGCACACCATCAAGATATAATGTAGAACAAATACTTAATTATACATGATTAAATTATTGATGAATAGTTTGTACAACCTCATTGTCTATCTTCTACTTTGTTAGTCTTCATAGAAAAAATGCTATGTTGATGTCAATGACAAATACAATCATGGATGAAAAATGTCAATCATAAATAGTATCTTCAATGCTTAGGATACTCCCCCAAAAAAAAACCATCAATATTCACACTAATAGATAAATGCCAAGAGATAAAATCTTCACAATCACACAATGATTAATTAACTAGGGGAACCTTCATCAGAGGAAACAACTTGAAGTGTATGGTACCCACAAAATAGTGTACTATAAGTAATCCCAATCAAAGGATGTGACACTTTAAAGATTTTTTTTCTATATAATCATAATAGAAATCCTTGTTAACGGATAGATCCCTATTAGGAGATCTAGAACTCTTGTCAAAAGGTTTTAGCCCTATTAGGAGATTTGAAGGAAAACAATTGAACCCACTAGTCAAATTGATTTAGCAATTGTATACAAGAGATCTTCTTGATAACCAATTCAAGGAGTTAACTAACCAATACTATAATTCAATTGCCAATTTAGTTCCTTTGAAGTTCCACACCATTAGCCAATTCTATCTCAACTCTTATTTTCTCTAATGACCTGTATGTTTGTCCATTAACTCATTGCACACATAGCATACATATTGATGGTATGTTTTACCAAACCAAAACATTTGACTAAATACTTTACTTAAAGATTAATTAAGTCATCCTTTTGAGCTTCCCCAATCTACAATTATTTATATAGGACCTTCTTAATATATTTCATTAAGGTTTCAACATGTTACATTATAATTTACAACTTCCAAAATAATCTCTAATACAAAGTTGGTTTCTAGTCACCATTCCAACCTTTGTAATGTACAAAATCGGGCTAGCTACATGAATTCAAACATATATATTGACGTTAATGATAAAAATATCATTAATACAACTCATAAAAATAATATCCAAGACTTCTCCACCTTAGTAATCCTAACAAGCCATACAATAATGAGTTGTATTATACCTGTAGTGTTATTTGATATTATAGCTAAATGGCTAGCAACAATGTCTCATAGAAAGAATTTATAATTCAATATTGGAATCCAATATTTTGGATGACATTTAAAAGATTTAACTTATCTATTTGGAGTTTACCAATAGTATTTAATAACCCAACATTTGAGCAATTCATAACCATAGATATTTATAAAAATTTAGCATTTTATTATACCACGGTGTATATATCTTATGTATTTAATAACTTATCATGAAAAATAATTTAGCTTAAGAAGAACAATATTAGTTCATGTAGATTGCTTACTTATGGTGCAACCAATCTTATTTATTATATTTTTCTAATAGGATTATGCTTTATTGTAAATTTATCTACTTTGAAATATTTGAATTTGTATTAAAACTTGAAAATAAATACTAAGGAAATATAAATTCATTCTAGAAAGATACACTCAACAACCATTTCTAATGATTAATTAGATATACAAAAACATTTAATTTTTTTTTATTGATATACACATATATATAATAATATGTCACAAGGTCTTCACTTCTTACTAGCTTGCAAAATTTGTTTGGTTCTATTTATGTATTTCTATTTTTTTAGTATGTGTAGATTCTACATTCCATAAAAAAATATTCTACTAATCCTCTAGTATTTTTTTGTGGGTTTTTGTTAGTTATGAACCCTCTTTACTTTATTGTGATACACTAAAAATTAAAAAAGTTGATAGAGTAAGTTATCTTAACAAATATAAATATAATATGATACCTAGTTATGACAATGCAGCAATCAATTGTAGTTCTAGCTTTGATGTGTTTCAAGGAGTGTGTATCCCCAAAGGAGATGACTAAGAACCCTATAAATGAAAATATATCAGTAGTAAACAAGATACGATTGGAAATAAATTATTTTGTTAACAAATATTGGGTTATATCAAATGAATCATATTCATGTCAATGTATAAAGACTTTCCATTAATGACCAATACAAACAAAGAAACATCTCAATCCTCATATGCAAAAATCAACCTTCAAGCTACCATCCCTCATGTTGTTCCTAGGTATACCCTCTCTAACAACATATGACTCTAGAAAACACAAGTCTCTCATTTTTACATCAAATGAAGACACAAGTCATTGTGACATATTTAAATTAAATAAACACATAGGAGAGAACCCAAGTTTACAATCATAACTAGCTCATAAGATAAAATAAACCTACACAACCTTAGAAGTAGGTCCACATACTAGACAATTATCAATATTCAAGATCACGTAAGATTAATCCCACAAATTAAAGATCGCAAAAATAATCTCCAATATTTTCTTAGCAAATAAAGAATGCATTAGAAACAACCACCAAAAGAGCTCTAACTCCAATAGAATTAATCCAATCATAATGTGCACATAAGACAAGGTCCACATAGAGTCCCAAAACATAACCCCAATCTCCTAGATATAGGATCTACTCAAAACCATGGTCTTGCATCAGAGTCACAATGTAAACAAAAAAGTGTGTCCCACACTTTTATGCCAAAACAAATATAGGAATTCAACTTTATCTTTACCAAAGACTTCCAATCCATCAAGTACAAGAGAAAAAGGTTGAAAATCCAAAAGATCTACTTTATGCATTCAAAGATCAAAATATAATGTGCTACCTACCTATTGAGTTGTTGTTTTGCATGATGCTTAATGACAAGAACCCTTTCGAACTCCTCTCTTGAAAAGTCAATGTTATGAATCAACTCCAAGGTTTTGGGTGATCTTGTAACCTATTGGAATTTGTTCAGTTGAAGATAAATTTTTTTGTTTATGAGGAGGCCTTTGCTAGTTTGAATGATCTCAGATAAGATGTAGGATCTCCTCACTGCTTCAAAATAAATATGCAAAAGAACTATGGTTTTGTATTTTTCTTGCTTTATATGAATGCAATATAACAATGTAGCTAGTATGAATTCCTATCTTAACAAGGTGTTAATGAATAAAATAACAAGAACTATAAAGTGAATATCATAAAAGTAAAATCCTAATAGACACAAGCTATGAAAACAACATGTCTATGAGCTAAGCTTCCAAAGAAATCAGTAGGTAACCAATGAAAGTCAGAGCAGCGCTTCCTTGATTCCACTAATGTAATCATTGATGAGAAATGCTGTAACTATATGATGTTTCACTCTTTATAAAATCACAAGGCCATGGAAAGTGTGCTCATGTGAGACAAAGAGTTATGCAGAGACAATTTGGTGATTCTTCTCGAGCTAGATATGTCAGCGAAATTCTTAAAACCATAGAAAACACTAGAATTAAAAGATCACACAACCAAAAATAACACAATAAACTTTTGGCTCAATCACAAATCCATAAACATGCATTCACAAAAAATATGACACATTTAGGCAAGAATTACTACACTCCAAATGCGAGCATGAAAAGCATATATAATTGCAAAAAAATGGCAACCAAGATTACATATTACATTCTCATATTTATAAGAAATCATCTCCTCAATTTGTGTTGAGAGTGAGAGATACCTTCATGCAATCAGATGCTTTTAATTTAATAAAATAGACTAATTATGTACAAACTAAAAATCTAACTAGTGCTTAGCAAGACTCCATCCATTTTTATATTCATTAATTGGATGCTTGAGTCTTTACATGTCATAAAACAAAGAAATGATGAGAAAATAAGAAGAAGAAAGCTGTCAGTCAATGTGGAAGTGTTTGGAAGTGTCAAAAATAGAAGCTAATCCTTCACTAGACATGTATCAGAGTTAAATTACTATTAGTATGAATTTCTCATGCACAGAAAGCTCTAATTTTGGAACTAGCGGTTAATTGTCTGTGCACATTTGGAAAAGTGCACCTCTAAAGAAGTGCATCAACACACCTTTGCATCTTTGACTTCTTCAAAATTATTCAAACACTTTGTAACCATAAAGTGCACCAATACAATAGCATAGTAGTGCACCAACACACCTCAAAGGTCGAAAGTTGCAAAATTTTACTAAGTGTCAAAAATGAAATTCTAGCTTCTAGGTTTTGTCCCCTTTTATACCAGAGCTATGTCTAGATTCTTGCACTTGAATTTCTCAATAATCTTAGTGATTTTTAGGTATCCTATCAAGTTAAAGAATTATACTTGTCTTTGACCTTCTACTTGTAGTTGTCTACCTCAATACAAGTCTCAGCAAAATCCTTGAGTTTAGTATCTAGCTCTAGCGAGGCTTCTTCTGTCTTGAATGCTTGCCAGATATCTTCATCACTAGAAACCTCATCAAAGATCTTTCTAAATTTATGCACTACTACCTCAACCGGTATCAATTTTTCACATGCATTATCTTCAAAAATGTTGAGACATACATCACTGTAATATTTCTTTGCTTCCAAAATCTACTCTCTGGCTTGGTCCTTGACCTAGTCGATCTCTGCACATAATGACTTGATTAATTTATTACTATTTTCTATCTATTCTATCCAATCATCAATTAAATCTAGTTATTTTATAGTATATACATCCATGAGCATTCTATATCTCTAGCCTTTTGTCACCTATAATACCTATAAATCATTTCCCCATGCATGTACCTCATCCATAATACTAAAATCTTATTTCAAAATTGTTACCATTTTATCCACTTTTTCTTGCATAGAATGAAGTAGCTTTAGATTTTCTTGGATGATCAAAATACCATTCTCCTCAAAAATATCCTACCATTTCTGACATGCATTCAAAAATGGATATAATTGTATAGCCTCGTTATCTCTTCTTTTGAGTGCAGCATTTAGAGTCTCCTCAGGGTGTACAGGGTCCAAGGGACCAACAACTTCAGCTAAATATCCCTTTAAGATTTCATTTTTCCTTTGAAGTGTTATTAATTTTGCCCCTTCCTATTCCAAACTTCTAAATACCTCCAGCATTCCCATTCTAACCATCAACTTAGTCATATCCAATGTAAGCTTTCGAAGCATAACCTCTCTAATTTGGTAATCTTGTGAATCCAAATATTCTATTTCTTAATCAAGATGTGGGATAACCACTTGTGCAAATAAATCTTGATTCTGATCACTACTAATGAAAGTTAATGTCCTTGCCTCTTTTGATGGGAACTCAAGTTTCATTAGAATCTTAATTAGTTTTATCATGTCTTCCTCATCGACATTAAATTGTTGTTTCTTGTTTCTTATCATTTCTCTATGCAACCATCTTGGGATCAGTTTTGTTGAAGGTCTACCTCTCGAGGATGAAGGATTATGCTCTACTATCCCCTTTCCCTTATCACTCCTCTATAGGGTTTTCTCTCTCTATAATGGCTCTCCTATTGTAGTATTTATTTTAGTGGAGCCCAGACTTCTTATCTTGGTGTCATGGGAAACTTGTTGAGGATATTGGATCATTGATCCTCCACCAAATAGTTCACCAGTTGCTATTTATTGTGGCTCTTCCTCCTATTCATTTTGAACTTGTTATTCCTCCGTACTTGGTGGAAGAGGAGTAGCAAAGCCTTTATCCACAACTATGACTTGCAATGTGGATGAAGGGGTTATCTCAAGACTTTGTGACTCTAGGGGCATTTGATTCCAATCTTCCTATTAGGGCTCATTGGTTGATGTATCCCTAATCTTGTCTCCAATTAACTTAGTTCCCACTAACATGAAATTAAAATTTGACATCTTAAATATAGCAGTACCCTCTACATATTTCTCATCAATCCATTATTTCATTTCATCCTCTAATTTGTTCATTTGCAGAGGTTCTTCTAGGATTGGTGGTGGTGTAGTAGTGGAACTTCTTCTCCTTTCCTATTCCGTGGCTCTTGCTAGTCAAGTTCTTCTATTCAAAGATACATTGTCCTCATCATCCTCTTCTTCATCCTTCTCAAGAATAGGTTCCAAAATTGATGGGGCAAGGACTATTCTTTGGATCACCCTTTGCCTTTTCTTGACAAGAGTTTTGATCTTTCTTCCTATCTTAGGCATAGAAGGGGATGCTTGTTCTATCTGCCGAGGTGGAGAGACCTATTCAATCTCAACTTTTGTCTCTATTTGGATGGGTGCAGTAGCTGGTGTCAGTTGTGGTTCATCTTGAATTTGTAACACCCCTATATTCTTTGGCCCTTACACATTTACTTCTTGTTGTTGTGGGGGTGTTGGGATTTCACCCTCTTCTAGTTCAATTCTTTGTGGTGAACTTATTTTCCTCTTACCTTGACCTCCACTCTTCTAAGCTCTATAATAACCCACCATCCCATCAAGTTGATGCACTATTTCTAGCCTTACTGATAATTGAGTTGCAAAGGTAGGAATGGTAACTTTCTTTCCTCTACCTTTATCTAGGTGGGCTTGTGCATGGAAAATCATTAATTCAGGTATTGGATCAAGTTCAAATGGCTACATGATCCATTCTTGCATCATCTTAATAATGTGTCTCACCCAATGGTTGATAGCCAAATTTTCCTCCCTATCAACCTCAACACTCATAATAGGCCTATCTCCTATCTTATCTTTGTTAAATAAGGGATCCAACAACTTCTTAGAATCTTGTTGCCATATCTTCAAGGGAATTTTTATCTTTAGGGCCTTTTTTTCCATGCACAAAGTCATCCTACAATAGTCCCTTATTCAGATATCATAGTCATTTGTAGCATTCATCTACTAGTCTTCAATGGCTTCCTCATGCTGAAATGTCTTTCCTTCCAAAGTTTGCACTCTATCGATATTATAAAACTATGACCTTAGAGAATTACACTCTTCTAGGGAATACTAATCCCATTTGTACCCAAAAGAGGAGATATCTTTCCTCTAATCTACCCAAAAAGGTCTAATAACCAATGACCAAGTCCAATATTTCTTATGTTGTTTCCTCACTATGTCATAAGCAGATAAGATTTGTCGAGAGATTTCCAAGAGAACAAGTCTATCACAAGGATATCTTGGGAGCTTCTTTGGATTTATAGTGATACTAGCTACCTTGAGATATGTGAATATTTTGAACTAAATATAGTATGCTTCAAGTATTGATATTTGTGCCCTTGCATCATTTGATAACCTCTTTGCATAATCTCCTTCTATGAATCAGAATATGGAAAATATGAATGCATCATTCATAATTTTGTACTCTTTTCTTTGCTCTGAGAGCTTCTTCTTTACCAACTAAGGGTAGATGATGTATGGCAATGCACTTAGATCCTCAATGCTACCTTTTTTGTATAGCCTTGGATAATTTTTTTCCCTTGCATCTGACAAGTATACTAGATATGAGGTCACATAAAACTTCCTTTTATTCTTGGCTACTACCAATTGTTCACATAAGTTCTCACTCAGAGTGGAAGCCCAATCTAGTGGCATCATCATTTTCTTGATTGTTTTAATGAAATGCACCATAAAATGTTCAAATTCCTAGCTACACATAAACACATAACTTTTCTCAAAAGGATAATGAAATATCCAATGTCTTCAACCATATACCCCCTAGTCATGTCAACCTTTCCTATTTTCTTCCCCAAAGGAGTCTTTTCGATAAGGTACAAGGACTAAATGATCTCTAATGCCTCCTCAATATGTTCCTGGTACAACCTTTCTACTTGCTCGTAGGCAAGCATAATGACCTAATTTTCCCATGGGAGATGGTATACTTTCTTGATATTCTTGGGGCACAGATCAAGGATAATTTCTCCAGTCCCAATCTTTACCACCCTTTCCTTTCATACCAAGCATTCTACAAGTGTCATGATGAGGTCCAAAGATTGCACTGATACTGGGTGTGAAGCTACATTGACTAGTCTAGATTGGATAAGTGCATAAACCATTTGTGATCTCTCGGTGGACTTGTTGCAAATCTTAAGAAATTCCTCTAAATATATGTGTCCCAATTTTGTATCTCTAATTTTTGAGTAGTCATCTTGAAACCTTGACTTTGTTGGAACTCCTTGAAATTTGAAGATCACTAGTTTCGATGCCATTTTCTTGCCCATGGAAGCTGATGAAGATGCCATTATATCTACACAAAAGAGCACCCATTAGTTTGAATGAAAATATGATAAATTTAAACCCTAAAGGTTAAGTTGAACAAAAATTTGTAAAGCGAGACTGCTCAAAAATAAACAAAAACCCATTTTAACACTTAGAAATCACTATGGCATACTTGGCACACCTAATAGGTGTGCCTAGTGTGCATTTTACTTAAAGGAAATTAGCAATTACAAGGTGCACATCACCACACCTATTCAGGTGTACTGATGCACACCTAAAACAAAATAGGTGTTTAAGATTTTGTTTGTAACATATGTTCAAGTGCGCACTAGTGCACCTTGTAGGTGTGCTAGTGCACAATGAATTTTCTCTTTATGTTTTCTTTGTCTTTAAAGTTGTTTGTGCTTTGGGGTGTATAGTAGCACACCCAATTAGGTGTGTTACTATGAACCTAGTTCTTCTTATGGGTTAGTTATTTTACAAGGGGAAATTGGCAAATGGTGCAGAGTGTCACACCTATTTAGGTGCAAAGTGATAATGATGTGAAGGATGTGTAATTACTATGGCACAAAGATGCCATGAAGGAGGAGCTCAGAGAGAAATAAGGTAAGGAGTGAAGAGGCAGAGGAGGGTTTTTATAGGCCTTGACATAATTGAGTGATGCATTGTTGCATAGCTTCGTAGCTGTACTAATGCACAAAAAGCCTCTTCCTTGTATTTGGTGCACTAGCACACCTAGTTTGGTGTGCTGGTGCATCTTTTATTTTTTCAATTTTGATTTCTTCATCAGAATCTTTGATTTTATTGATTTGAGTTTCTCAATTGGGACTTGAACAAGATTAAGTAAGGCCATAAATGACTCAAATCCTAGATTAGGACTCGAAAAAGCCCAAAAATAAAGTAGGGAGGTCCCCATTTCTATTGGGAAATAGGGTGTGCATTGTGTGATGGAAACAAATAGCCCCAACAAAAGAAAGAAATGACAAAGGCATTTCTTCATCAATAGACATTCTTCCAAAAAGTGTCAAACACCAACTGAATCTAAATATTCCAAGTGTATTTCAAATGACTTCATAGTCAAAACTTTAGGGTCGAAAACCTCCAAGCTTAGTGTATGCTCACTGTATTCATTTTCCTCGTCATCTCAGGATGTAGTCTATCAAAAAATTCTAACAACTTGGAAAAAATCTTCCACCCCATCTAGTTTATTCATTGGGAATCTTCATGAAAGTTGTTTATCAATCATTTGTCTAACCAAATGAGAGAATCGGTTCTGAGGGCTCTTAGCAGGTTGTCACTTTTCTTTTAAATTTCTTGGTAATCCTTTAAATAATTTCTCTGTGTTAGCTCATAATGTCTCCATTTGATTCTTTTTGATGAAGTAATATTTTAAGTTTCAGATAGCTTATTTTGAGTAGATATCCATTTATCAGACTACCCTTTTAGATCTTTTAGATTCCTTGAGTCTTAACACTACTCCTTATCTTTTTTTATTTTATTTTATTTTATTTTATTTTATATATTTTGTATCCTAACTACACTTAGACTGTGTAGCTAGGATATTGGTTTCATTTCTTGGATTCAATCTTTTGTGGACATCCCTTGCATTCCTCTTTTAGATCTTTTGGAAACTCTCATGCCAAATAATGATCTTAGCAATCCTTTCGAGAAGACCCTTCTGTTTGGACCAATTGGGGTTTGGATTATTCCTTGATGTATTCAACCTTGATTCTACAAAACCTAAAATAATTGATCTTTAAGATTTGTAAATTTTTGAGAACCTATTGGTCTAAAATCCTAAATTCAAGACTAAAAGTCCTTGGTTACTACAAGTAACATTCGTTCCTTAGTTGTTATAAGACACACAATCGTCCTAATGTTTTGACAAAGAAATACCTCTTCCTAAAATAAAACCAAAAGAGAAGTTACTAAGATATGTCAAGATAAAAATCTCTAGTACACCTTACCCCCCTAGACTAACACAACTTTGAAAACAAGCATGCAACTGAAAGCAAACACACAACTGGAAAACAAACACACATACAAAAAATAAACATGGTTGCAAAAATGAAATCTATCTAATCTATTTTTAGCATTCAAAATAATGTTTCAGAAATTTCCCATTGACTAGAAATGAAACTAATCCCCCCTGCAAAGAACTGAGCCTAAAAGTATTTTCTCAGAGAATTTTTGCAATTTGATTAAGACCAATCCACAAGCATTGAAACTTGGTGTGGCTACCAGGCTTTTCTCTCGCCTTATCCCAAAGTAGAACAAGATCAAAAATCCTAAATGATATTGTTGTGGCCCTCTTGTTGAACCATCTCTTGATGATTTCTTGATGTTTATCTATGTGTTCCAATGCAGCTATTCGTTTCTCATCCATCTCCAAAAGATTCATCAATTTGATTTGTACTTTGTCAGCATCTTCAGCTTACCCACTAATAAATTTCAAAATAGGAACCCTGAGATTAAGTGGGAATACTGGCTCTTTTCCATAAACAAGAAAATCTGGAGAAGTCCACAAAGTGTTCTTGACCCTCACTCAATCTATCCATAGAGCATATTGTATCTGCATATGTCAATCTTTAGGGTTCTCCTTCAATAACCATCTTATTACTATAGTCAAGTTCTTGTTTGTAGATTCAGCTACCCCATTTCCTTCTAGGTAATAATTCAAAGAGAACTTAATAATAACTTGATTTATAAATTACCACTGAGTCAATAATAATGATGCAAAAGCTGATCCATTATTACATACTAAGGTGAATGACATCCCAAATCTAGTAATAATGTGTTCCTCCAAGAAGTCTATTACCACTTTAGCAGTGCAATTTCTAAAAGTTACTGCCTTAGCCCATCATCTACAATAATCAATGGATGTGAGAATGAAAGTATGTCTAGTTGATGATGATGGGTAAACTAGACCAATGAAATTCAGGCCCCATTTTGTGAAGGGGCATACCTTGTACACTGATTGCAACAACATTGTTTGGTGCCTTTCTCTACTAGCATTGGTGTGACAAATATGATAAGAAATTATGTGCTAAAAAGTATCTTTGAATATTGTGGGCTAGAAATAACCTTATCTTAAAATCATATGAGTAGTTTCTTCTGTCAAACCATGCCCTATACCATAATTATCATGAATCTATTTCAAAACTTCCTTTGCTTCTTCATTCCTAAGAATTTTAAATAGATTCCTTCATAGTTCCTTTTGTACAATTTGTTATCATTTAGCATGTAGGATTCACATTTCATTTTAAGTCCTCTACATTATGAACTATTCATCTAGTTGGGGCTCTGATTCTATAAAAGATAGTAAATGATATCCTGGTACCAAACATATGTTACTATACCTTGGCCAATATCAACTTGAGATACTATCATTTCCTTTTGGTCATTATCATTTGCTTCACTGTTGAACTTAAATTTCTTTTTGTTTCCAATTTGGTTATAAGCTATAATTCTTGATAATCCTTGACCCTTGACTAACCTCATGGTTTGGATCTCTAGATCAAATTCTTGCAATATCGTCATCCATTTACCTCATCTTTCACCAAGTTTATTTTGTATCAATAATGTCTTTACTACTAGATCAGGTACAATAACATAGACCTTTTTCCTTAGCATGTAATGGCAGAACTTCTTTACTACTTTAATCAAGGAAAAAGATTATTTATCTAGGTTGAAATAGTTCAACTCAACATTTCTTATCTGGAAACTCATAAAGGTAATAGGTCTTTCATCTTCCTTCTCCTTCTTCTAGGTTAGGATCCTAGGGCATGAATTTTTTGAAGTGAAGGAATATATCTTAAAGGGAAGCTCATAATCTGGACTTACCAGTACTGGAGCTATGGAAATGACTACATTGATATCTTCAAATGATTTCTTTACCTCAAGAACCCATTCTATTTTAGGCCCCTTTTTGAGTAAATCATTAAGGGGATGCACTATCTCTACAAATTCGCTTATGATTTTTCACACAAAATTTATCATTCCAAAGAAAGACTTGAGTTCCTTCCAACTATTGGGAGGTGATAACTTCAAAATGGCTTCAACTCTATTAGGATCAATGGAGATGCCATCTTTAGAAATGGCATGACCTAGGAGCTTTCCTTAGTGACCCCAAATGAACATTTCTTGGGATTGAGAGATATACCATGTTTATGACATCTATTGAATACCTATGCTAGATCAGCAATATGAGTACTTCAATCTTTTGAAAAAATAGTCAAGTCATCCATGTAGATAACTATACATTTGTTAATCAATCCCTTAAAATCTTCATCCATGGCTCACTAGAATGCAACCCATGTATTAATAAATCCAAATGGTATTCTCCTATAGGTGAAGGTCTCCCATTTGGTCATAAAGGCCATCTTTAGCCTATCTTCTTCTTCTACCATTGCCTGATTATATTCTAAATATCCATCCAAGAAAGACATCATCTTTGAACCATTCACAATTTGTAAGACCTCATCTAGTGAGGGCAATGGGTAGCTATCCTTTTGAGATGCTAGGTTCAAGTTATGAAAATCTATGCAAAGTCAAATCTCCCTAGTCTACTTTCATATAGGAACTAAATTAGCCACCCACATAGAGTGGAGTACAAGAAAAATAATCTTAGCATCCAATAACTTCTTGACTTCCTTCATTATCAGAGGTTCGAGGATAGGATTGATAAGTCTTTACTTTTGTTAGAAAGGTTTGGCATTGAGTTTGAGTAGAATATCATGTGTAATAATCTGATGGTTATATGTCTTTAGTTCTTCATAGCTCCAAGAAATGACATCCTTATATTCAATAAGAAATTTGAGCATGTCTTCTCTTTCTTGAGGATTGCATGCTTTCCCAATTCTTACCATCTCAAGATCTTCATCCATAACTAAATTGTATGAATCACATTCCTCAGTCCCTTTCTCTTTAGCAATCCTTTTATTAAATGTTGATTCATCTTGATAAAAAAATGTGCTCCAACTCCTTAGTTATAGTATTAGTTTTCAAATACAGGATTCCATGTTCATCTTGAGTTGCATTTTCCTTAGGGGTGTCATCTAGAGTATCATCAATTTCTTGTCCCTTAAAGTGGTCAGTGCACATAATAAATTCAAGAATATGTTGATCATCTTGAAAAACTTGAAATTTTGTGATATTGTCAGAAATAGATGGAGTAGCAACCAATTTAATTGAAAATTGTTTCAATTTCATTCTTTTGACTGGTTGTAATGCACTTTCTAAAATAACGAGGGCATCTTCTACCATGTATTTCCTTCTTGGAATAGACTTTATGTTCAAATCTTCAAAATTATCTAGTAGATGATGTACCCTTTTCCTATAAGCAAGCAACCTCTTATCATTATAGAAATATAATGATTTGACTTGTCGAATAACTAACTAAGAATCTCCTTTAACTATGAGAGCTGTAACTCCTTTCTCGAGTGCAAAAAGAAGTCCTCAAGTCAACATTTTGTATTCTGCAACATTGTTAATACATCTAAACTACAATCGATATGCTGCATAGAAAGACTTACCTTTTGGATTAATAAACTCAATACCTGCATTGGCTCCTAATTTGCCTTTGGAACCATTGAAGCGAATTGTCCAAATTGTGCTTTCCTTGGGTTTTCTAACCTTATGCTTATGTGTCCTCAATTTTTCCTTTACCTGAGCTTGGAAGGATTATTTCTTGGGTACTCATTACAGTCTTTCATGGGGTGGGTTTACTAATTTTCCATTATTGTTTCTCGAAAATGGGAGTGTATGTTTTTCCTTTTTGTCTTGAATTTCACCTATCAATTTTTTGATTTCATTCACTTTGGGTTTAGGATGGATGACTGCCGAAGTCTTATCCTTGGCCTTTTATGTACCTTCTTCTTCTTTGTACTTTGATCATTCTGGATTGAGGAGAAGACAAACCTCTACCATCTGAAGAAGTATCAGTGTAAGATACATCTAGATCTTCAATTCCCTCTTCAATCTTTTCAACATCAAACATGTTTTAGAACTTTGGTTTTCTATGAGTTCATTTTTTGGATAATTGACTTTCTCTACTCCTATCATTTGTGTTAACACCTTAGCAACTACTTCTTTACATGATGAACATTTGAACTCTAAATGGCTAACTTTATGTAATCAACAAAATCTTGGAAGAAGGAGGATATTGGGGCTAGATTCTCATCCTAGACATTGTAAATTAGCCATCATATGGTCTATGAATTGTGTTACGACCTCATCTTTTAGGGTTGAAATTATGGAGTCCATATCTTGATCATCTAATATTTTGAATAAAACTGTATGAAAAACCATTACTTTATAGGAGTCCAAATCTATTTGTAAGAAGGCTTCCTCATTGCGAGCATTGTATTCTGTAATCATCTCTTTTAACTTTGGCTCTACATCTATTTTGATTTGATTGTTTAGACTTTTCCATGGTAACCAAAGTTGAGTGAAATCTATGGAAAACCATCCCCTTAGGCACTTCATCCATTCTTTTCTTAGGAGTAATCCATATGTTTCTAGGATATCAACCACATGTATATTAATGACATCTTGAATACATGGATTGATTGTTGACTATATCCGAACATCTTTTAATATGCCAATAGCTTTCACTTCTATCGTGTCCAACTGTATCACTATTTGGTTAGTAGGTTGAGGGTTGACTCCTAAATTTTGCACTATGGATAATGGCATGATGTTACATGAAGCTTCTGAATCAATTAGGCAATTGTGAAGATTCTTCCCATATATTTTGATGATGAGCAAAAATGGGGGCACCTTAACCTTGTCTTTAAACATAGTGGGCAATGCCTCCATAACATTAACTTGTTGGGATACCATCTTTTGAGGGGTAGAATTCATATTGTGGTAGGTCTTTGTATGATCCAGGATCTTCATGAGCATTTCTCATTGTTGTGGACAATTTTGCAACATGGCAAACATAGACATGTTGGCTTTTTTTCACTTCAGGTCATCTATGGCACTATACTTTTTATTAGACCAACTAGGGTTTTTCAATATTGTTGGTACATTTCCTTAGTTCTGATTTTGTTGTCCTCCATATGGTGGTTTAACTGGTACTAGATTATTACTTGCTCTTAGATTAGGAGGAGTTAGTTGTAGTGCTGGGGGAATTCCATCAGTCAGAGGTTCCTTTCTACTTCTCAAGTTGTAGATATTTCGATTGTCATTGCGAAAAGAAAACACCTCTTCATGCTAAAGGTCTAGTTCTTGGTTAAATGGAAATGAGAATTCTTCTTTGACTAGCTTTCTACCTATGTACTTTGTGTAGAATCATAGGATTCTAATAGCATAACATTAAATTGCATAGGGGGAAAATTGTTGTTTACCTATGAATTTTGAGTCATTTCTTGATTTCCATCATAATATGAACCATTTTTGTTAAATTCATTTTGACCATCATCATATTGATTGATATCTATATACTAAACATTATTGTTGTTATTGTTTGTAGGGATGCTTCTATTATTTAGACGAGTGTTCCATTTTCATTTTTTCCATTGGAATTCATTATTATAGTCAAGAGGATTGATGTTTTTCCTTGCATTATTGTTTCATGTATTGTTGTTTCCACTATTGTTGTTCCTAGTAAAGTTGCTGTTATAATTTTTGCCATAATTGTTGTTGTAGGGGCCAACATTGTTCCTTTGAAAACTATTATTTTTTCCCTGTGGCAACCTTAGACAGGTTAACTCATTGTTCATTTGTGACATAGTCATTTTCATTTGACCAAATTTGGAAATAAAGCTATTATTTTCTTCTATGGGAATTGCTGCGTTTTGTTTGAAGAAAGTAGCTTTCAGAGGTTCATACCCTAGATATGTTAGAGCGGGGTTTTGTAGAGTGGGTGCTTTTTGTAATGGAACTGGATTCATAGGAATGAATTGGCTAGGCATTGTAGGTACTCTGACAGGGTATGTTGGCATTGCCATGACAACTTGGGTTGGAAGTATCAACCCTCCTCCATTAGGATTGGTTGGCTTAGTAAAATTTATTGCTTCTCTAAAGACTTTTTCCAATGTATTGATATTTTTTGTAGGAAGTCTTCTAAAAAAGATAGCAGTAAGAGGATCCATAGCATTTAGGTAAATCTGAATAGCTACTTCAAATGGTATAGTATATGGTGTTTCCAATTTGTGATACACCATACGAAAGCGATTATTGAAGTATGAAAAACCATCTCAGTTGGGTCCCTTTTGATTGATATGAATTGTTGATGTATCACCGCCAGGTTGATAAAAGTTTTGAATTGTTCTAAGAACAATTTTTTGAAAGTATCCCAATCTCCAATACATTCAAGTGGAAAATTAATGTACCAATTGAAGGAAACTTCTCCCAAAGAGTAAGGGAATAAATGAAGGACCACATCCTCATTGGAAATCTATTTTTGGTTGCAAATTTCTTTGAATACTTTGATGTGGTCTTTGGTAGTTTGTGTTTCTCCATAAATAAACCTTGGGCTAAACTTCTAGGGATTCTTAGGGAGGTCATGGAGTGCACCTCCCAAGTTGATTGGTGAGTCTACAACATTTGCAAAAAAGGCTATTGGAGGACTTAGTGGACCCAAGGGTGGTTTTTGTGGAGGTGGAGTTAAAGAAGATGATGAAATGTTGAAGGGAAGTGATTGAATTTGAGGTATCCCTTTGTCACTGTGAGGCTTGTGGAATTGGCTAAGCTCGATAAACTCATGTGTACATGGGGAAGATCTCAAAGGTCACTAAAATTGGGATTTTGAATCAAGATCCTCCAGTTTGCATCAATTATAGAAAAAGTGCACCTCTGTAGAACCACACTTTCTCACAAATAAGGCACAACTCAAAATTTAGCATAGCAGTGCACCTGAATTTTCCAAAATACTTAGAATTTTTTTTTGAACTTGTAAAAAGTGAAAAAATTTTAAAAATTGGCATACTTTCCTTCTATTCCAAAAATCAAAATGGTGGCCCTCCTTCTAGCACCACTTCTGTTGAGCTATCATTTTGCATGATGCTTAATGACAGGAATCCTTTCAAACTCCTCTTTTGAAAAGTCAATCTTATGAATCAACTCCAAGGTTGTAGATGATCTTATGACCTGATGGAATCCATTAAGTTGAAGGTAAATGATTTTTTTCATGAGGAGGCCTTTGCTGGTTCGAATGATCTTGAATAAGATGTAGAATCTGCTCACTACTTTAAAATGAATACGCAAAAGAACTATGTTTTTCTATATTTCTTACTTTATATGAATGCAATCTAACAATGCAACTAGTGTGAATTCCTATCTTAACAAGGGGTTAATACAGAAAATAACAAGAACTTTAAAGTGAATATCATGAAAGTAAAATCCTAACAGACATAAGCTATGGAAACAACATGTCTATGAGTTAAGCTTTCAAAGAAATCAGTAGTTGACTAATGAAAGTAGGAGTAGGGCTTCCTTGACTCCATTGATGTAATCATTGATGGGAAATGTAGTAACCCTATGATGTTTCACTCTTCATCAAATTGCAAGGCCATGGAAAGTATGCTCATGTGAGACAAAGAGTTATGCAGGCACAATTTGGTGATTTCTTCTCGAGCTAGACACGTAAGTGGAATTTGTAAAACTATAGCAAACCCTAGAATTAAAAGATCGCACAACCATAAATAACACAATAAAATTTTGGCTCAATCAAAATTCCATGAACATACATTCACAAAAAAATATGACACATTTAGGCAAGAATTACTACACTCCAAATGAGAGCACCAAAAGCATATATTATTACAAAATAATGGTGGCCAAGATTACATATTACATTCCTATATTTATAAGAAATCATCCCCTCAGTTCGTGTTGAGAGTGATATATATCTTCATGCAATCATATGCTTTTAATTTAATAAAACAAACTAATTATTTAAAAATTAACAATCTAACTGGTGCGTAGTAGGACTCCATGCATTTTAATATTCATTAATTGGATGCATGAGCTTTAGATGTCATAAAACAAAGAAATTATCAAAAAATAAGAGGAAAAAAGTCATCATTCAATTTAGAAGAGTTTGGAAGTGTCAAAAATAGAAGCTAATCCTTCACTGGGTGTCTATCGGAGTTAAACTACTGGCCAAATGCATTTTTGATGCATGGAAAGCTCTAATTTTGGAACTAGCATTTAACTATAGGCACACCTCTAGAAAAGCACACCTCTAAAGAAGTGCATCAGTGCACCTGTGAACCTATGATTTCTTAAAAATTCTTCCAACACTTTGTAACCAAAAAGTGCACCAATAAACTAGCACAGTAGCACACCAATGTTGTAGTGCACCTCAAAGGTCCAAAATTGCAAAATTTTACTGAGTGTCAAAAATGAAATTGTGGCTTCTAGGTTTTGTCCCCGTTTATACTAGAGCTATGTTTGAATGCTTTCCCTTGAATTTTTCCAATGATTTTAGTGATTTTTACCGTATATAGTAAATCTAAAGCATTATACTTTCCTTGACCTTCTGCTTGCAGTCATCTACCTCAATACAGGTCCCAGCAAAATCCCTGAGTTTAGTATCCAACTCTAGCAAGGCTTCTTCTATCCTGAATGCTTGCCAGATATCTTCATTGCTAGAAACCTCATTAAAAAACTTTCTAAATTTTTACACTACTGCCTCAATTGGTATCAATTTTTCCTATGCATCATCTTCAAAAATGTCGAGACATACATCACTGTAATGTTTCTTTGCTTCCAAAATCCACTCTCAGGCTTGGTCTGTGAGCCAATTTATCTCTACATATAGTGACTCCATTACTTTTTACTATCCACTATCATTTCTATCTAATCATCAATTAAATCTAGTTCCTCTATAGTATATACATCCATGAGCATTCTATATCTCTGGCCTTTTATCACCTATAATACCTATAAATCCTTTCCCCATGCATGTACCTCATCCATAATACTAAAATCTTGTTTCAAAATTGCTACCATTTTATCTAAATTTTCTTGAATAACATGAAGTAGCTTCACATTTCCTTGGATGATCAGAACGCCATTCTCCTCAAAACTTTCCCACCATGGCTGATAGGCATTCAAAAAAGGATTTAAGTGTATAGCCCCCTTATCTCTTCTTTCAAGTGTAGAATTCAAAGTCTCCTCGAGGTGTGCAGGGTCCAAGGGACCAACAACTTCGGTTAAATATCCCTTTAGGATTTCATTTTTCCTTTGACGTGTTATTAATTTTGCCCCTTCCTATTCCAAACTTCTAAATACCTCCTTCATCCCCATTGTGGCCATCAAGTTGGTTGTATCCAATGTCGACTTTCCAAGTGTAACCTCTCTAATTTGGTAATCTTTTGAATCCAAATCTTCTATTTTCAAATCAGGAGGTGGGATAGCCACTTGTGCAAATAAATCTCAATTTTGGTCATTGTTGATGAAAGTTAATGCCCTCATGTCTTTTGATGGGGACTCAAGTTTTGTTAAAACCTCAATTATTTCTATCATGTCTTCCTCATTGGCATTAAATTGTTGCTTCTTATATCTTATCATTTTTCTCTGCAACAATCTTGGGATCTATTCTACCAACGCCTACCTCTTGAGGATGAAGGAGTATGCTCTGCTATCCCCTTTCCCTTATCACTCATCTACGGGGTTTTGTCTCTCTATGATGGCTCTCCCTCTATAGTCTCTATTTTAGTAGAGACCACAGTTCTTACCTCAGTATCCTATGAAGCTTGTTGAGGATATTTGACCATTGGTCCTCCTCCTGACACTTCATCGATTGCTATTTTTTGTGGCTCCTCCTCTTGTTCCTTTTGAACTTGTTCTTCCTCCATACTTGGTAGTAGAGGAGTAGCAGAGCCTTTCTCCACAACTATGATTTGCAATGGGAATGAATGGGTTATCTTAGGACCCTGTGACTCCAGGGACATTTGAGACTAATCTTTATATTAAGGCTCATTGGTTGATGTATCCTTGGTCTTGTCTCCTATTACCTTAGTCCCCACCAACATGGAATCAAAATTTGACATCTTAAATATGTCAGTACCCTCTACATCTTGCTCATCAATCTATTGTTGCATTTCATCCTTTGATGTAGTTGTTTGTAGAGCTTCTTCTAGGATTGGTGGTTGTGTAGCAGTGGAACTTCTTCTCCTTTCCTATTTCATGGCTCTTGCTAGTCAGGTTCTTTTGTTTAAAGGTACATTGTCCTAATCATCCTTTTCCTCATCCTCCTTAGGAATAGGTTCTAGTATTAATGGGGTAGGGACTATTCTCTGGATCACCCTTTGCCTTTTCTTGACAAGATTTTTAATCTTTCTTCCTTTCTTAGGCACAAAAGGGGATACTTGTTCTATCTACCAAGGTGGAGAGACATCTTGAATCTCAACTTCTATCTCTGTTTGGCTAGGTGCAGCAATTGGTGGCAATTGTGGGTCCTCCTAAATTTGTGACACCCCTATATCTTTTGGCTCTTGCACATTTTTTGTGGGGTTCTTGATATTTCACCCTCTTCTAATTCAATTCTTTGTGGTGAACTTCTTTTCCTCTTACCTTGGCCTCCACTCTTCTGAGCTTTGTAACAACCCACCGGCCCACTAAGTTGATGCACAATTTTTGGCCTTACTGGTGATTGAGCTGCAAAGGTAGGAATGGTAAATTTCATTCCTCTACCTTTAGCTAGCTGGGTTTACATGTGGAAAATCACTATTTTGAGTATTGGATCAAGCTCACTTTTGATCCATTCTTGTGTCATCTTAATAACGTGCCTTGCCCTATTGTTGATATCCATAATTTCCTCCCTATCAACCTCAACACTCATAATAGGCCTATCACCTATCTTATCTCTATTAAATAGGGGATCCAACAACTTCTTAGAATCTTGTTTTCATATTTCAAGGGAATTGTTATCTCTAGGGCTTTTTTTGCCAAGTACAAAGTCATCCTACAATAGTCTCTTATTTAGATGTCATAGTCATTTGAAGTGTTCATCTAATGGTCTTCAATGGCTTCCTCATGTTGAAATGGCTTTCCTACCAAAGTTTGCACTCTGTCAATATTATCAAAACACAGCCTTGGAGAATTATACTCTTCTAGGGGTTATTGTTCCTATTCACACTCAAAAGAGGAGATATCTTCCCTTTGATCTACTTAGAAAGGTCCAATAACCAATGGACAAGTCCAAAATTTCTTATGATGCTTCCTCACTCTGACATAAGCAAACAAGATTTGTCGAGAGGTTTTCAAGAGGAAAAGTCTATCACAAGGATATGTCAGGAGCTTCCTTGGATTTATAGTGGTACCAACTACCTAGATATTTGTGAATGTTCTAAACTAAATATAGTATGCTCCAAGTACTAATATTTGTGCATTTGCATCATCTGATAACCTCTTTGTATAATCTTTTTCTATGAATCAGATTATGGAAAATATGAATGCATCATTCACAATTTTGCACTCTTTGTTTTGCTTCAAGAGCTTCTTCTTCACCAACTGAGGGTAGATGATGTATCACCATGCATTTGTATCCTGCATGCTACATTTTCTATACAACCTTGGATAATCTGTTGGCCTTGCGGCTAATAAGTATACTAGATATGAGGTCATATAAAATTCCTTTTATTCTTGGTTACCACTAATTGTTCACATAATTTATCACTTAGAGTGGAAGCCCAATATAATGGCATCATTACTTTCTTGATTGTTTCAATGAAATGCACCATAAAAATGTTCAAATGCCCATCTGTAGGTAAAATGATAACTCTTCTTGAAAGGATAATGGAATATCTGATGTCTTCAATGATATATCCCCTAGTCATGGAAAACTTGCCCATTTTCTTCCCCAAAGGAGTCTTTTCGATAAGGTATGAGGACTAAATGATCTCTGATGCCTCCTCAAATTGTTCCTAGTACCACCTTTTTTCTTACTCATAGGTAGGCGTAATGAATTGATCTTCCCATGGGAGATGGAATACTCTCTCGATATTCTTGGGGTGTAGATCAAAGACAATTTCTCTAGTTACACTCTTTACTACCCTTTCCTCTAGTACCGAGTGTTCTACAAGTATCATGACAAGCTCTGAGGATTGCACCAATACTAGGTGTGAAGTTGCATTGACTAGTCTAGACCACATAAGTGCAAAAACCATTTGTGATCTCTCAGTGGGCTTGTTACAAATCTTAAGAAATTCACCCAAATCTGTGTGTCCCAATTTAGTATCTCTAACTTTTGAGTAGTCATCTTCTAACCTTGATTTTGTTAGAACTCCTTGAAATTTGAAGATCACTAGTTTTGGTGCCATTTTCTCACCCATGGAAGCTGGTGAAGATGCCATTATATCTACACAAAAGAGCACTCATTAGTTTGGAAGAAAATATGATAAACTCAGACCCTAAAGGTTAAGTCAAATAAAAATTTGTAAAGTGACACTACTCAAACACACAAATAAACCCATTTTAACACTTAGAAACCCCTATGGCACACTTGGTGCACCTAATAGGTGTGCCTAGTGCACATTTTACTTAAAGGAAATTACCAATTACAAGGTGCACATCACCACATGTATTCAAGTGCACTAATGTGCATCTAAAACAAAATTTGTTTTTAAGATTTTATTTTTAACATATGTTCGAGTGTGCACTAGCACATCTAGTTATTTGTGCTAGTGTGCACCCAATTTTTCTCTTTATGTTTGCTTTGTTTTAAAATTTGATTGTGCTTTAGGTTGTATAATAGTGCACCCAATTAGGTGTGTTACTGCACACTTGGTTCTTCTGATGGGTTAGCCATTTTGCAAGGGGGAATTGGTAGATGGTGCAAAGTGTCACAGCTATTTGGGTGTGGAGTGATGACTATGTAGATGATGTGAAGTTACTGTGGTGTAGAGATGTAATGAGGAGCTCGGAGAGAAATAAGGTAAGGAGTGAAGAGGGGGAGGAGGGTTTTTTAAGGCCCTGACTTAATTAAGTGCTATGTAGCTTCGTAGCTATGCTAATGCTCAAAAAGCCTCTTCCTTGTATTTGGTGCACTAGCACACCTAGTTTGGTGTGCTGGTGCACCTTTCATTTTTGCAATTTTGACTTCTTCATTAGAATCTTTCATTTTCATGAGCTAAGTTTCTTAATTGGGACTTGAACAAGACTAAGACCCTAAATGACTTGAATCCTAGACTAGGACTTGCAAAAGCCGAAAAAAAAATAGGGGGGGGGGGGGGTCCCCATTTTGATTGGGAAATGGGGTGTGCATTGTGTAACCACAACACTACCTAATCAACATGCTCACCCATAAGAAAAAATTGAACATAATGATTTATCAATATTTTATGCAAATGATCATAACTATCAATAACAACATCCTCAAACATGAAATCCATGCCATCAAAATCATGAATATACAAAAATTGAATCCAAAATGGTAGTAGCATATAAACCCTCAATCATGTCTCTAATAAGTGGATCAGTGTTAGAAGCATGCAAATCCAACTTTACATTGGTAACAAAATCCATATCATCAACATGAAGATCCATGTCCACAATAGAAACAATACAATCCCCAACCAAATATGTAGAAACATTAGCAACCATATGTAGATACTAATTACCACAAATGTGAATCTTGTAATCATCAATCCCGTTTCTCATAATAGGATGTTGTATAGTTTCCATTTCAAATTCATCTATCTGCTCATGAAAACAACCACATACCTCATCATCTTTAGAAAATCCATCATGCACTTTTGCAACCTCCAATGTTTTTTTTAATAATGAATTGTCTTCTTCTTCAATCAACCCTTCAAATTAGCCAAACAACTATCTTTCTGATAAGAAGATGCCAGATAAAACAAGATTATCTCATCTCTTCCATATTGTTATTTAATTTATCCCAAAAATTCTCTAACTTATCCATTAGGCTCCTCTTGAAATAAAAGTACCTCACATTGGCAATCTATTTACAAGACGTGAGTTGACTTATACTTCATGATCTACTTTCTGTCTTTGTAACCTACCATAGTTTACTGATCTATCCACTCAAGGAAAACTCGATATTCTCACATCAAGGTCTCATATCCAAAATAATATATTTGTAACTCCTTTGTAATTAAAAGCTGAAATTATCTTCCACCTTAGAAAAGATATATATGGCATTAAAAACAATTAATCTACCTATAACTATCACAAGATCAAAATTTGGTCTAATAAATTATCACAATTAGATCAACCTTACCTCTAATACAATATGATGTAGTACAAGTAAGATGTATCCCTAAAGGAGATGACCAAGCCCTGAATAATGGAAATAGAATAGAAGTAAACAATGTGCATTGGGTAACAAACTCTTTTAACAACAATAGATATTGAACTAAATCAAATGAACCTTATACATGTCATTATAAAAGGCCTTCTAGAATAAATTCATTAAAAACAAAGAAAAATATCAATCCTCATGTACCAAGTTCCACCTCAAAGCTAACATCCCTCAAGATGATTCTATAAACTCCCTCCTTAACAAATTGGGACTCTAGACAACATGAGAGCCTCTATGTATACCAAATCAAAGCACAATTCAACCTGCCAGATTAAACTAAATCAAAACTTAGGACAAGCAAAAAGTTTACAATCATAACCAACTCATAAGATAAAATAAACATATGTGGACATAGACATAGGTCCACATACTAACAAATGATATAGATCCAAAATAACATAAGATATTTCCCATGAATCAAAGATCACAAAAATAATCTCTAAAGCATGGCAAGGAAATGAAGAACATGTTACTAGTAGCCAACAAAAGAGCTCTAAATCCACTATCAACACTCCAATTATTATGAAAATGTAGGATAAGATTTATAGAGAGGTCCCAAACATAACCCCAAGATCATGGAAATAGGGTTCTATCAAAACTATGTTTGATGCTCCTGCAACAAGTTGTATTATATTCATATGTCAAAACTCATACAAATTATTGATTTGATACTTCAAAAAATTGGTGAGTCATGTATTATTTATATATGCTTAAGATTATCCAACCTTGATTCATTTGTCTAGACTCCCTTTGGATTTTTTGATTTTTGAATTCTTTAAGGGAATTGTGGAGTTCTTTGGAACCTTTCTTTTAGTTAATAAAATAACTCAACAAAAATAAAGGATTTTATTTCTCAAGATTTGTGTGACTATCAAAGTCAACAAAGCTCTCCTTACTTTTGTCTATGTAGAATCCAAGTTAAATACTTTTGTCAAAACCTTAGGTTACAAGAATGTACTACACCTAGTGTAAAAGGTTTCCACACCTAAGCATTTACTACTAGTCTTCTATCATTCCTACTAATAAAGTTATTTCTACTATCTTTGGTCCCCTAGTGGGCTCCCAAGTCAACAACACAATCTTATTGGTTTCACCTATAGGGATCCTTGTGGTGGTGCAACCTTCCATCCCCTTCTTAACCCTGAACAACAAAAGATCCTAGACAAGACAATTAGGAATACCTTTGTAAATCCATCTTCTTCTATCCTAGGCTCCACCTTCTTTTCTGATAGCCCCAATCTATAAATAACTTCAAATATATCAATGATGCTAACCCCCTTATCTTCCCATTCTAACTTGTGATGTTGGTACTTTTAAATCAAGGGAGCATCTTATAGACCTAAAAATTCTATTTTACCCTTCCTATGCAAGGGAACTAGAAGACAATAAAGAATCTTTTCAAGACTATAACTAGAATATAGTGGAGTGAAAGAATTTTTAAAAAAATAGAAGATGAAACTATAAGGGTAATTAAAAGTAGTAAAATGCCCCAATAATGGTACCTCTAATCTTCAACATAGTAATATTGAAAGGAAAGACAAGGGGAACAAAAAGGAGTCCCACAATGTCAAAATTGAAATGACAAATTCTGAAAGTTCCTATTAGTATAGTGTTACAGAAGTTTTTTCTAACTATTTTTAAAAAAAATTATTATATTTTAAAAAAAATAAGAATACTAAACAATGTTATGAAGCATCATATCTTAAAGTGTGTTATTCAAGAAACTAAAGTTGATATGATACATATCTGAAAAACTAAATTCAACATGATGAATTTAGTAGAATGGAAAGTCAAGTTTGGCCTATAATGGATTTTATCTATTCCTCTCCTCACTCAATGATCATATGTTGTGACGATATTTTATCCAAGTGGTCTTGGAATTTGGTTAACCTTTATGCTCCTAATAACAAAGGAAAAGCAAAATAGTTCTCATCTTCCCTAGCTAATATAATGGTAATAATTAAAACACTAAATTGATGGTTTCTAAAGATTTTAACACTCTTTCTACCCTTTTGAGAAGTTAAGGAGTAATGAGGACTACCATGATAGTATGATTGACCTATAGGAGTTTTTTTCTATTCAAGATCTCATTGATTTAGATCTTGTTGGTTTTAAATTTACTTGGACATTTAGGAGATATGGTAGTAGGACTATACATGTTAAATTGGATATATTTTATTTATCTTGTAATTGGACCAAACTGGATGACTTTCTGCTTTCCTTTAAAAAAGTATTTGGATGTGATCACAATGCTTTACTGGAAGAATAAAAAATGGTAAAAGAGTTGTTTCCCCTTTTAGTTTTGAAAACATGTGGTTCTCCCACCAAACCTTTAAAGGTCGCATACAAGATTTGGTGGAAGAACATAATAGTTAGATCACCGATGATAAATCTTTGCACCAAACTTAGTCAAATAAAAACTAAAGTTAAGAGATGGAACAAAAAGTCTTTTGGAAATCATAGAATTAAAAAAATGGAACAAGTTGAAAATCAAATTAAAAATATCTATAAAGATGAAGAGAAGGTAAGAACTGAAATAATCTTTTGAGAAAATTGTTGAAGGCTTTCTAAACAAGAAGAGGTGTTCTAAAAATAAAAATCAATGATACAATGGCTTCCTAAGGGAGATAGGAATACTAGATTTATTAATCAATCTACTTTGAAACATAGGTGTAGGATTCAAATTGGATCTCTAATGAGAGAAAATGACATGATAGTAGTAGAGGAAGAGGATATAAATTCATAAGTTGTCAGTTATTTTATGAATAAATGATTTTCTTATTGGAAATATGGATAACTAGGATGAGTATGGGTTGCTATTTATGGCAACATATACCTTAGGATGAAATAGAAGAATGTACAATGAATACCCTACAATCAGAGATAAAGAAAATGTCTAAGTGTTAAAATTTTTAAAGAAAAGTACAAAGATAGTTTTTGATATTGTGAAGTCTGCAGTGACATTCAACATGTGTGCAGTTAAGGACATATAGTTCAAATAGTCCCAAAGAAATCTCTAAGTAGTGAGTATGGTATGGTCAGTACAACATTAGTTATATCAGATTTACTAGTAAAGGTTGTGAATATAGCACAACAAAGCATAATAGTAAAAGATGAATAATAGGTCAAGGAATTGTTTTGTATTAACAATAATTAATTAATTATTTAGGGATGACATTCAAGATTTTAACTCTAAGTCAACATGGGCTAATTTTCTATGTAGCCAAATCTATGGAAGCATTAAAACCAATTGAATAGGGTTTTATAAAATGAAAGGTATACATATGAAATCAATATTTGCAAAGTGTGTGGAAAGTATGCAAGTTTCTATAAATGATATATGATATGAATTATGGTGATAGATTAGATATATACAAAGTACAATAGTCATCAATAAAGAGTTTTTGTATCTATCTAATTTTTTATAAAGGCATTATATTGTATAATTGCATGACAGGGAAGTGAGCTCATCTTGCATACATATGTAATTTAAGTACCAACTCCTAATAGGGTTGAGGCTTTTAATAAGGCCTATCCCTCTTGCAAGGACTGAGACATTGTATGTACTTCATAGAATCATGACAAGGTTAATATCCTTGACATGTTTATTTTGTTTAGTGGATTATTGCTTGGGTACCATCCCCACCTTATTTCCCCCTTGGTCAGAGTTCCCTAGTTAACAAAATATGGTGATATGAGTTCTCTTTGTGTATGGATTTATTTATTGTTTATCATTATTGGTTTACTTTAATATTCATGTTGGAAAGTAATTAATAATATCTAGTTCTGGATATAAAAGTTTACAATATTGATTCCCCCAACCTCTAGCACCCCCCTCCCCCTGCCCCCTCAATACTATTTATTTCTAATATTTGGTATCAAAGATTTGTTACTCAGAAGAGGCTTAACATATTTAGTAAGATCCCTATGGATATGGGATAGTTAAAGAGGAGTATTGAAGAAGCCCTTGAGAAAATTGGTCTTCTTACAGAAGAGAGGGACAACTTGAAAGAAAGATATGGAGATGCTTGAAAGATTACATTGGGAAACTAAAATATAAGATCGATCATCTGAAATCTAGAAATGATCTTGAGAGACAATGAGTGATGGTGATGAGATAGCAAACCTTAAGAAAGAAAATGATATATTGAAACAGATGTAAAATATTATTGAACTAAAGTTGAGTCAGAAGAAAGATGATAACAAGATTGAAATAGATCCAAAGTTTGAGAATGTAGATTTATGATCTTATTTGAGAAAAGTGACATCTGAGCTAGATTCTATCAAAATACAACATGATGAATTAGAGAAGTATAATATTATTGTAAAATGGAAACTAACCCAGGATAAGTAATAGTGAGAGAATTTATATTCTAGTGGTGATAGAATTGATGAATAATTATTCTATCAAAGATCTTCTTATGATAAGATAGGTCTTGGATATCTAATTGAATAAAAATCAACAAATAAAATTAAAGTTAGAAAGGAACCAGATTGAGTTGTTGAAAACCCTAAACCTAAGGAGAATGATCAGAATATGATGGAACCAAGACAGTCTACATAAATATCTTAAAATTTTGAGCAAGTAAATCATCCTAAGAAATGTGGTGATTCAAACAAATAGAGCAAGTTGAACCACCTAAAGAAGTAAGACACAAATGCAGAGGTAGATATTTTATATGAAATGAAGTTGGTCATATGAAGAGAGATTGTAAAGGTAATTCTAATTTCTATTGTTATAAGTCTCATGCTTTTGGACATAAAGTAGTAGATTTTAAGTAACCCAAGTTTGATAGTAATAATAAAAATAGTAGAATTTTTAAGGATACTAACCCTATAGGAAATGAAATAAGGAGATACTCAAGAAAATGCAATGATGGAGAAGGAAGTAGTGGATCAAGGATAGATGTTGTGTACTAAGGGAATTAGAAGACAATGAAGAATCTTTTTAAGAATATCATCAAGACATCATGTCATCACTGTCTTAACTACCCCTGTAATTCTAGAGCACCAATCAATTAGAATGAACCTAATTAGAGAAGGAATACACCTGTATGTCAGTTATGTAATAACTTTTGTCACATAGTGAGGATTTTGCATAAAGGATAGAAGGAACAACAACAAAGATGACAAAAGAAATAATAGTAGCATTGATAGTCAGAAAGAAGTACTTAAAGAGAATGTTGAAGAATTCCATGATGTATTTTTTCTAAGGAAAATGATCCATAATGTTCATGAGTGGTCTTCAAAGAACAAGTTTTAGATGCACTTGATGAAAGATTAATATCAACCATAGTGTTTGATTCATCTTACATAAATTGGATACTTTTTTATGGAAGATAGAACTGTTGAGATATGATTGAAAAGATCATTGATAAGACAGATTGTTAAGAGGGATATTGTTGATAAGGCCTATGTGTTTCAATCATTATCTTCCCATTGATGTTAGACCTACTATTTTCTGGTAAGACAACTACTTATAAGACTCAAGAAATATCATTTAGTTGATTGATGAAGAGGATTTGATCAATAAGAAGTAACAACAAAACCTAAAGGAAAGGTTGAGTTATGATTATGTAATGAAGTACAAGGATCAGTTAAGACAGTGATGACATGATGTCTTGATGATCTACTTAAGGTTACATAATGGTTTGCTACACTTATAAATTTTAGAAGAACAATTTAAACAAAGTTTGTCTACCAAGCTTTACTGAGTGGATAGTAGGTGTCGTGAAAAGTCAGTGCAAGCCAAGCAGAAAATTACTTGAAGTTGAGTGAAATCAAATTCTAGTGGATGCTAAGAAAAATAGTTGATGTTAAGTAAATTTTAGTTGATGTTGAGAATCAATAAACTTTAGTTGATGTTGAGTAATTTTACAGTTGATTTTGAGCAATGCAGTATGTGTTAAGCACTAGAAGATTGATAATGCCAAGCTATTGAATTATGTTGAAGATTAAAGATTTGTCAAATCTAAGTCAACAAGTTTCTTTTATTGAAACTTGTAAACCAAGAGGAAGATAAGGTTGATGAGTTGGTGGCATAGAATTTGATGTAAACCATTTTTAGGAAAATTCTAATAGATTCTAGGAGAGGTTTCTAGAAAAGACAAGATATGGGGTAGATACATTGTATCCTACCTAATCCATCCGAATAATAATAATTTGGATGATGAAAATGACCGAAAAAAATATGCTAATTTCCTCTTTATAGGAATGTTTGGTCATGAAGCAAAGGAGGTTGGTGTAATGTGCCACAACCTAAGGAGGAGAAGGAATTAAGGGTTTTGCTTCATCAAGTAACCCAAGAGAAGAGTCTGTAATGGCATGTTAAGCAAGAAGGCTTGAGGAGATGAATGCTTGAAGGTTGAACAAGTTGTTAGAGATGTAAAGTATGAAGGCTGAACAAAATTGAGGATTGAATAGAGATATGTAATCTATAAGAGAAGTTGTAAGTTGTATCAGATCAAAGCTCTACTATTACTCTCTAACAATTATATCAGTCAAGGGTAAATCCTTTGGATTAAGATTGACCTAACAGTGATTTGAAAATCCTTTAATTGGGTGGCATTCCAAGTGAATGGCCTAAAGTCCTCTAACAAGGCTCAATTTTAATAGGGTGATTGAAATCCCTTAACTAGGTCACATTTAACAGTGTGCATTGTAACCTTTAACAAGGTTGGCATTTCACAGGGCATCACTTTAGAAGAGTGAAAAGAAGTAGCATGTTACTAGTGGTTTTTCCCAAATTTAGTTTCCATGTAAATCATTGTGACAAGTGTGCTAATGAATGTGTTGTGTTTCATGCTTTACATTTCTACAAATTTATTTGATAGTAACATACAAGTTTTAGTAAATACATAATGGATGCATGAATGGGTATGAGTGTTTTATGGGATCACTAAGTAGAAAAAAGTTTTATTTATACATTTGGACCTTGGATAACTAATTCACCCCCCTATTAGTTATTCTAAAGTAATTCCAATAATTGGTATTAAAGCCATCTTCTTTAAAGGACTAGTTTTAGGGTACTAGAAGCACAAAGATTGAGATGTCTAAAAGGGAGGTACCCAAGCTCAACAGAGATAACTTTCCTGCATGGAAAAGTTTGATGAAGCTACATCTTGAAGGACTTGGAGATCATTCATAATATACCATTGTAGTGGAACATGTTGATCTAGTTAGAGCCCTAACTGATGAAGATATGAAGAAGAAGAAAGAGCATAATCAGGGAATGTTGGAGATTGCCTCAGCCCTAAGATATGCTGAATTTGATGATATCAAAGACTATGACATTGCAAAGAAAATATGGGATGCCTTACACACCATCTATGGAGGAGACACAAATGTTCAAATAACCAAATCTAAGAGCCTCAGAGGTAAGTTTGATGATATGACGATGCAAGAAGGTGAAAATATTGCTTTGCCAGTGCAATAAGAGAAGCTACTAGTCATATAGATGATGATACAGTGTGTTAAGTAAAGTCTTGAGAATATTACGCCTTATTTATTCTATTAGATTTTTTGCAATTCAAGAGTTGAGATGTATTCTAGGGACTGATTTAACCCTTGAAGGACTAGTAGCTAGACTCACTTCTTTTGAGCTATCTATCTTTGATAATTACAAACCTAAGAGCCTTGAATCTACATTCAAAACCAAGTTGTTATTGAAGGACTCGGATGAAGTGAAGAAGAAGAAGAAGAAGAAGAAGAAGAAGAAAATAAAGATAAAACATGTATCCCCTAACAGTGATATAGATGAGGAAGATTTTGAAAAATTGGAAACACTATTGGCAATAAGATTTCACAGAGGTAAAGGTAAGTTGCCCATCATTTGTTTCAATTGCGATGAGGTTGGTCATATTGCTACAAGATGCACATAGAAGAAGAACTATAGAGATGGGAACAAACACAAAAATAGAAGAGAAGATGACAGCATAGATTACAAAGAAAAAGGCAAGAAGTCATGCTACATTGCTGATGAAGAAAGCAAGGATGATTTTGATGGACATGATGAAGAAGTGGTATATGTTGCAATGAAGGATGAATTTGATGAAGATGAGGAAACTACACTTGTGACTTGTGTGAATGAAAATAATAGATGGATCATTGATAGTGGATGCTCACATCACATGACTAGAGATAGAGTAAGTTCATTACCTTAACTTGTTGTAATGGAAACAGTGCAAGATTTGGTAATGGTGCACCATGTTTAATAAAAGAAAAGGGTTCTATCAAATTCACAGACAAGATTTCATGTGACAATTCTTACTATGTTGAGGGACTAAATTATAACTTGTTAAGTGTGTCAAAATAGAATAATCAAGGATGCAAGGTTGAATTTGGAAATAAGACTGCCAAGATATGTGACACAAATGAGAAACTGATAGGAAAAGGTGATCAAACTAGAAGTAACCTAATATATCTTGATATAGAGGATGCTACTTGTTTCATTGAAATTTTTTATGATGTATGGCTTTGGCACAAGAGATTATGTCATGTTAGTTTTGATAACATAATTAATATTAGTAACATGAAGAAAGTTAGAGGTTTGCCCAAGTTGAAGTAACCTAATAATATAGTGTGAAAACAATGTTAGCTAGGAAAAATGACAAAGTCAAAGAAATATTAGAGATTGTTCATACTAACTTGTGTGGACCAATTAAAGTGAAAAGCTATAGAGGAGATAAGTACACAATGCTATTTGCTGATGATTATTCTAGGATGATGATAGTTATGTTTTTGAAATGAAAATTTGATGCTTTTCAAATGTTTAATTGGTACTTGGCAATAGTTGAGAAAGAAACAAGTAAAAGTCTAAAATTCTTGAGATGATATAGAGGAGGAGAATTCACATCAAATGAATTTTAGATATTTTGTAATGATAGAGGAATCAAAAGACAAACATTTGCCCCTATGACCCCTCCACAAAATGGGATTGATGAAAGGAGAAACAAGTCTATAATGGACTGCGCTAGAACACTTATGATGGAGAAGAATGTTTCTTTGAAATACTAGAGAGAAGTTGTAAGTAATGCTATATATATGTTGAACCATGTACAAATCAAGAAAGGTACTCATTCAACACCTTCTGAACTATGGTATGGATATCCACCCAATGTAAAATACTTTAAGGTATTTGAAAGTAATTGTCACATTCTTAAAGATGTTAGGAATGGAAAGTTTGATAATAAAAAGTGAAGAAGGTATATTCCTTGGATACTCCACAAGAAGTAAAGCTTATAAGTGTTTTAATACTAAAACTAACAAAGTTGTGGAAAGTGAAAATGTGAATTTTGATGAATTTATAAAAGTATATGAGGCTAAACCTATGAAAGAAGCAGAAGAATACAAAGTATTTGTATACTTTCATGAAGGAATGCCTACGAAAGAAGATGTTGCAAATCAAGTTACATATCAATAGCATGTATGAGTAATTGTTGAGTCACATACTATAAATGTCGAGTTGTATTTAGGAACTGAGTTGGATTTAGGTGTCAAGTTATAGAATGAAGAAGATGCACATTTTAACTCTGAGACTAGTACACATGAAAGAGATGCTGAGATACCTGATAGAGATGTACATAGTGATTCTAAAGCTAAAAGACAAAATGTAGAAACAAGAGTTGAGCCAAGATTGTCTAAATATGTCAAAAGACATCATCCTACTGATCAAATCATTGGAGATAAAAATGTTATGTCAATGACAAGAAATAGATTGAGAAGTGAATCATGTTTGCAAAGCATGAAGGAGCCCAAATTAGTAAAAGATGCATTAGAAGATGTGTACTAGTACAAAGCCATGGAAGAAGAGATTGAACAAATAAAGAAGAACAAAATCGTTCCCAAACTAGAAAACAAACATGTGATTGGCACTAAATGGGTATTCAAAAACAAGCTAGATGAGAATGGTGAAGTCACAAGAAACAAAGCATGATTAGTTTGCAAGGGATATGAATAGGAAGAAGGAATTGACTATGGGGAGACACTTTCCTTTGTTGCAAGATTGGAAAGAGTAAGAACTCTACTTGCTTATGTTGCATACAAAGGTTTCAAAGTTTATCAGATGGATGTTAAATCTACATTTTTGAATGGTATACTAGAAGAGAAATTTTACAAGGAATAGCCAGAAGGATTTATTGATAATAACAACAAGAACATGGTATGTAGACTGCACAAAGCCCTATATGGATTAAAGCAAGCACCAAGAGCATGGTATGAGAGACTTCATACTTATCTTGTGAAGATTGGAGTTGAAAGGATTGATAATAACAACAATCTGTACATAATGACAAAAAATGTCAAAGGTATTTTACTATCTAAAATATTTGTTGATGATATCATATTTTGAGAACAAGATTCTTTATGTAAGGATTTTGCAAATTAGATGAAGCAAGAATTTGAAATGTTTATGTTTGGAGAAATCAATTTTTTTGCGGGACTGCAAGTATATCATATGAAGTATGGTATATACATCACTCAGTCAAAGTATGCCAAAGAGATATTGAAATTTTTTGGATTAGAGGATTCCAAACCTATAACTACACCTATGATGATAGGACACAAGTTGTCAAAGAATGATGATTTAGCTAAGGTGAATCAAACATTGTATAGGTCTATGATTGGCAAGTTGCAATATGTAGTCCATAGCATCCCTGATATTGTATTATCTATAGGGTTAGTTGCAAGATTCTTTGCTAATCCCAGGGAGAATCCCTTAATGACTATGAAGAGGATAATGAGATATTTGAAAGGAATATAAGAGTTTGGTCTATACTAACAGAAAAATGAAAAGTTTGAATTGAGAGCGTACACTGACGCTAATTGGGCTAGAAACATTGATGATAGAAAGAACACTAGTAGACGAGTTTTTTTCTTAGTCAAAAGACCATTTTGTCCATATCAATTACATTACATGATGCCTCTATTTATAGAGGTCTTCGATCAATTCTAGAAACATCTAAATTAGCTGACAAAACACAAATAGACTTTTCTAGAATTATCTATGTCTTCCAAAAGTTTACCTAACCCTATTTGTCTATCCAAGAATATCTAGAATCCTCTCTAATATGCTTTTACAATTCATTTGAAGGAGAAATTACTCATTCCAACTCTCCCCCCTAATTTCTACTATCAACTATTACAAACTTATTTAATATTTACAACTCTGATGGGTGGGCAAAGGCGCACAAAAAGTAAAATATAAAACATAATGTGCTGCTATAAACTATGCAAACATTGTATGGATCAAAAAAATACTCAAAGGAATGAATTAAGAAATCACAAAATTAGTGAGGCTTTATTGTGATAATACAAGTGCTATCATTATATCAAAGAATCCAATGATGCACACAAAGGAAAAGCACATTGCAATCAAGTATCATTACTTAAGAGGATTAGTTCAAGAGAAATAGGTGAAGATGGAATATGTTAATACAAAGAAGAAAATTATTGATATCTTCACAAAACCATTACCTAAGGATGCTTATGAGTATGTAATAGATAAACTAGGGGTGATATCCCTATCAAAGGCTAGTTAAGAAACCAAAGGTGTACCTTACATCAAACAAGATGATGTTCATATAATACACATTGATGTAGAGGATCTTACTTTAGGAGCTAAAATTTCAAATCAGTCACAAGCAAGGTGACAGAGAGAGAAACTGGAGAAACTACAAAAGCCTATATTTTCATATTTTAAGATAAAAAAATTTTGGTATATGTCTTTGGCATTGTTATCAAAGAGGGAGAGATTTATTGATCAAGAGCTGCCAAGACAAAGAGAGAGAAAGCACATTCAACTAATCATTATTAGAAAGAGAGAAAGAAGCTGAACAAGACTGATATTAGAGGGAGAAATTTCAATCTACCTAGTAGGAGGGATATACAAGAAAGAACTCAAAGGGAGTTATAAGAAAGAGTTTTGTAACCTAATCAAAAGATGGAAATTGCTGATATAGGGAGAAATTTCAATACAAGTTTTATTTTTGGTATTGCCTTACTATTTTAATTTAGTTAGATTGATTTTTGGTTGAACAAGATATTCATCATTTGATTGACTTGGTTGATTAGTTTGGTTTTCCATCAATGCTAAAGAGGGAGATTGTTGAGATATGATTGAAAAGATCATTGATAAGAGAGATAGTTAAGAGGGATATTGTTGACAAAGCCTATGTTTTTCTATCATTGTCTTGTCACTGAAGCCAAACCTACTATTTTCTGGTAAGGAAATTTCTTATAAGATTCAAGTACTATCACTTAGTTGATTGGTGAAGAGGATTTGATCAATAAGAGGTAACAATAGCACATAGAGGAAAGGTTGAGTTATGATTATGTAATGAATTACAAGGATCAGTTAAGATAGTGATGACATGATGTGTTGATGATCTACTTAAGGTTACAAAATGGCTAGCTACACTTAGAAAGTTTAGAAGAACAAGTTGAACAAAGTTTTTCTACCAAGTTTGATTGAATGGATAGTAGGTACCGAGAAAAGTTAGTGCAAGCTGAGTAGAAAATTAGTTGAAGCCGAGTGAAAGAAAATTCTTGTATGTTAAGAAAAATAGTTGATGTCATTTAAAGTTTAGTTGATGTTAAGCATCAATAAAATTTAGCTAATGCTGAGTTATTTTATAATTGATGTTAGGCAAGGTAGTATGTCTTGAGCATCAAAATATTGATAATGTTGAGTTGCTACATTATGTTAAAGATCAAAGATTCACGAAATCTAAGCTGACAAGTTTTTTTGCTTGAAACTTGTGAACCAAGAGAAAGATAAGGCTAATGAGCTAGTGGCACAAAATTTGAAGTAAACCATTTTTAGGTGAATTCTAATGGATTATAGGAGAATTTTCTAGAAAAGAAAAGATATGCGGAAGATACATTGTATCCTACCTGGGTATGTGTAGGATCATGGTGTACCAAACTATGGCCTTAAGTGGCAGTGAAACATCAAAAAATCAGGGTTCTGTCAACTTGACACATAATTTTAAAGTGGTTCTGGAATTTATATAAAAAAGTTGTAAGAAAATAATATGTAGGAAATTGAATATAGTTTCTAAACTACAAGGCCTTATTTGGAGAAAAAATTATTTGATTGGTCAAAAGTTTGGATTTTAATGTAGTACTACAAAAATTTCAAGGCGAAAATAAAAAGTAGGTGTATGTCTGACCACCTTAATCATAATCAAATGATAATATTTTTAAATATAATTTTAGATATAAAAAGTAGACTCATGCCTGGATGTGACGCATATTTTTGGCAATTTTTATTCCAAAGAAATAATTAATTATGAATTTTCTACTATACTATTTTCAGAATTAAAAAACGCCCGTGTCTGACCACCTTAACTAGTTCAAAAAAAATCAAAATTAATTTTTTCTTTTCTTTTTCTTATACTACTCGAAGCATAGAATGTGACGCATCTTTTGGATTTCACAAATCTTATACGGTTTGAAAATTATAGCTATTTTTCAACCAGTATGTTAATCAGCACTTTGTAGCTAACTCCATTAGAAAATAAGTAATAATTACTTATTGAACTCATAATTTGACAAAAATTACATTTATGAAAAGATAAGAATATTCTTAAGAAACCCTTTTCATTACATCAAAGTTTGGTTTAAAAAAGTCATCAGCTACATGCTTGAAGTAAAAAACACATAAGAACATGCCAAAAACACATTTTCGAGATATTTTAAAGATGACCATATAAGGTTGGTATTGAAAAATATAGTAGGGATTATAAAGGTATTAATTATTTTCATTTAGTATTAGGATGGGTGGGAAAAAAGTGGGAATAGATTTTAAAATTCTTTGAGGCATTTCAGAACTACATATTTTTCAGATCGCCACTTTTTGGCACACCATGATCCTGCACATACCCACCTAATCCATCCAAAAACCCTAATTTGGACAATGAAATGAGCAAGAAAATATCCTAATTTCCTATTCATAGGAATGTCTGGTCATGAAGCAAAGGAAGTTGGTGTCATGTATGAGAACTTAAGGAGGAGAAGGAATTAAGTGTTTTGCTTCATCAAGTGACCCAAGAGAAGAGTCTACAATGGCATGTTAAGCAATAAGGCTTGAGGAGATGAATTCTTGAAGGATGAACAAGTTGTTAGAGATACAAAGTATGAAGGCCAGAAAGAATTGAGGATAGAAAAAAGATCTATAATATGCAAGAGAAGTTGTAAGATGTATTAGATCAAAGCTCTACTATTTTTCTCTAACAATTGTGTTAGTCTAGGGTAAATCTTTTGGATTAAGGTTAACCTAACTATCATTTAAAAATCCTTTAATTGGGTGGCATTCCAAGTGAATGGCCTAAAGACCTCTAACAAGGCTCACTTTTAACAAGGTGATTGAAATCCCTTAACTGGGTCACATTTAACAATGCACATTATAACCTTTAACAAGGTTGGCATTTCATACGGCATCACTTCAGAAGAGTGAAAATGAGTAGCATGTTACTGGTGGTTTTTCCCAAATTGGGTTTCCATGTAAATCATTGTGTCAAGTGCGTTGATGAATGTGTTGTGTTTCATGCTTTACATTTTTGCAAATTGATTTGATAGTAACATACAAGTTTTAGTAAGTCCATAATGGATCCATGCATGGGTATGAATGTTTTATGGGTTCACTAAGTTGTGGAAAGTTTTATTTATACATCTAGACCTTGGATAACTGATTCACACCCCACCTCTCAGTTATTCTAAAGTAATTCCAACAAGATCATTAGAAAGATGGAACATAAGTTATAAATTGAATTAGAAGTTGCAAAGTTAATGGAAATTTTAGCAGATTACAAGGAAGCTCTAGTTAAGAGGGAAAATCATTTCAAGATCATATACAGTCGTATGAATGAAAACAATTTTACTACTTAACTAAGAATACTCTTTACAAATTGAGTAGTTGTACAATCAATGCAAAGATAGTTATAGAGAGATATAAGTTGTGTCATCATGATTGTGGATATCATTCAACTATGTGAGGAAATAGGAAGCTATCAAGAGAAATTTGATAGTTAATTGAAGGATATTTTAAAAGCTTACAAGTGTGAAGAATAGAAAGCACTAGTTATGTATTTTATTGAGGTATTTCACTTCTAAATCTCAGATTTATGTCAAGAATTCGTTTATAAGGATGGATAAATATTTTATTCATATTTTATAGGATGAAGCAAGATCCAAAATAAAGGTTAACCTAATCAAGAATGCTTGAAAATGTCTTACAATTGGAAGATGTTAGTAGCTATCTAAGAAGAAAGTTTGAGAATGTAGGAGAGGATCATATATCCAAGGAATTTTACAATATTTATAATAAAGATATGATCTATAATCAAGGATTTGAGTACTTAAAGGATAATGACCTAGTGAAGTTTTTTTTCTACTATGAGTTCAATAATGAGGAATGCACAAGGATAATTTTGAGTAGAATTCATGATGGTAAGTTTTAGTTAGGAGATGATGTGATAGAAATCTTCATAAATATAATTCATGAGCTAATAGGGCTATGTAATAAATATAGCATACCAATCAATGAGAAAAATATTTAAAAGTTAGTACTAGATAACACTAAATTAGTCTACAATGGAAGATGGATTGTAATAAGAAACATTAGACAAGATGATATTAAGTTCTTGAGTAGAGTCATTTATGCAAGAATGTATTATAACTCTAGAGAAGATGACATGTTATTTGGCTTCATACAAAAATCTTACAAAATCTCTATTGATAGGAAGGAAGGTAAGCTTTTGTGATGTTTTGATACCACAATTGATAGAAAACATGGAAGGGATAAAGAAATTGAATAATAATCAACTCCGATTCCAATCCTTAATTACACATACTTTCTTCCATTGAATCAAAATATTTCCATTTATGAAAAAATCTACAATAATGAGGAGTAGCAAAGGTATAATGGAAAAGATTTCAAAAGAATACAACAAACACCTTATTTAGAAGGTGAATGATAGTACAAATCTAATAGCTATGTAATATATATAGTATACCAATCAATGAGAAAAATATTTAAAAGTTAGTACTATATAACACTAAATCAATCTACAATGGAAGAGGGATTGTAATAAGAAACATTAGACAAGATGATATTAAGTTCTTGAGCAGAGTCATTTCTACAAGAATGTGTTATAGCTCTAGAGAAGATGACATGGTAGTTGGATTCATACAAGAATCTTCCAAAATTTCTATTGACAAGGAGGAAGGTCAACTTGAGTGATGTTTTGAGACCATAATTGATAGAAAACATGGAAGGGATGAAGAAAGTGAATAATAATCAGCTCAAATTCCAATCCTTAATTATACATATTTTTTTCCATTTAATCAAAAGATTTCCATTTATGCAAAAATCTACAATAGTGAGAAGTAATAGAGGTACAATGGAAAAGATTTCAGAAGAATACAACAGACACCTTATTCATAAGGTGAATGATAGTACAAATCTGATAGTGAAGACTTATAAAATAGATATGAAAGAATGATTGAAAATCTCACCTTCTATCTTAGACAAATTCAAGGAAGACATTTTCTTCATGGTAGACATAAACTGCACCTACATGCAAGTAGTTGAACCAAGAATAATGTATGTAGAACCTTTGGGTTATGAATTAATAGAAGCAAAGATAGAAGAGTGTGCCCAAGATATCCTTGAAGCAAACAAGGATGAAAATTTTGATAGATTTGAAACTTATGAGGGACTGATGAAATCACTTAGTCAATATCAATTAGAGAAATTTTCCAAGAAAAAGGTAGAGTCAATAATGAAGGAATCATTGGAACAAGTTATAACGACAACTAAGGAAGTAAGAACAGAAAGGCATAATTTCACTAGAATGAAACAAATTGGTCAGCAAGGGATGATGTACATTCCACCCTTGGCATCACTAGGACCAACTGATAGTGTAACCATGTAGGCTACATCTCCTACCACAACACCTATTATTCCCTATGCAACACTTTTACATTAGTAGACACCTATTACACCTATCATTCCATACATAAATGAGTCAGGGGAGAGAGAGGTAGTCATTTTTGAGATGAAGAGGAAGTTAGTGAGACTTGTAGAGGTGAAATGAGAATCACTTAATGGTTATAAGACCAGGCAAGAGACAAAAGGACCAAGTTATGGCTATAGGACTAGGAAAGAGACAAAAGGAAATCATGTCAAGCCTATCAAGGAAGAAGTTGTGAGGTTAGATAGAACCTTATAAATCTACTAAGAATGAACCAAAAAGAGCACAAACATGGAGGAAGGCTTGGAAGCCTAAAATTGAAAAAGGTAAACATCAAAATCATAAGTGATAAATCTTATTTTAATTAAACAAGTTTTATCATTGCATACTTGTATAAATCAACTACAAATAAAAAATGTTGTTGTTAGACATATCAATCTATCTAAGAAAAAATTTGAGGATATGAAAGATGTTCTTCCCAAAGATCTCTATGAGAGATTGATAAAGAGAAGGAAAAGAGTTGTTGAAGAAGATAAATAATATCAAATAAAATCTACTTAGAAAATTATGTCTAATTGACAATGCTGCACACATGGGTAGTCTATTTAAAAGTATACAACCTTATCTTAGGAAGAAGAAGAGAGCCATACTGATAATGGGAGAAAAATATTAGGAAGCCAATGAGAAAAAAAGAAGGAAATTATATATAGATGATGGGAGATTTGAATAAAAAAAGAGTTGATGCACCCTATATCACAATTGCAACTGACACAATGCAAGTTGGTACCACACAAGTGATAGTAAATATTGTAGAAGATCCATTAAAGGATCTTGGGGCAAAAATTGTTGGCAATATCATTTATTACTTCAGATCTAATGGAGAAGAGGAGAAGAAGATATCAGAAGATGAGAATAAAGAAGAAAAATGGAAGAAAAGGAAAGAGAAAGGAATATAAAGAAGCAAAAAGAAGGAGAGGAGAATAAGAGAAAGGAAGAAGAGGAAAAAAATAGAAGAGGAGAAGAGGATAAGAAGAGAAAAGAGGATGAGGAGAAGAAGGGAAAATAAGAAGAGGAGAAGAAGATAAAAGAAGTGGAAGAGAAGAAAAAGAAGGAAGAAGAAGAGAAGAAAAAGAAGAAGAGGAGAAGAAGGTAAAAGAGTAACAAGAAATCAAGAAGAAAGAGGAAGAAAAGAAGAAAGAGGATGAGGAAAATAAGAGAGAAGAAAATTATATGAGGAAGAAAGAAGAGGAAGTAAGTCCACTAATCACTTCTCTAACCCTTGCAGATCTTATAAGTTTTGATGATGATGATCATTTTGAAGTGATATCATCTAAGAGTTTCTAGAAGACTCTGGTGGATTTTATTAAAAATTTATAGTGTACATTAATAGCAAAATAACTAGATCCTAATCTAGAGGTCAAATCCAAAGTTGTGATTGAAGCATTTGATGCTAAATTCAAAAATTTATCAGAGGTAGAAGTAGTACAACCTCAAGCTATACATGATGCATAGATGTTTGATACTTTGTGTCAAAATATCATAAATGATTTGATAGCTCTTGATTCTTGCATCAAGAACTAAGAAAGTGCACAATTGACGGCAACCTCCTATATGCTAAATGTGCCATGTCTTTTAATCTTACCAAAGAAATTGATAAGGAGCTTAAGAAGAAGTGCAATGAAGTGAAAACACTAATAGGTCAAATAAGTCAACTTGGTGTAAATACTAAAGGAATTGAGACATGGGTTAGTAAGAGTTATGAAAAAATAAGCCAATTGGAAGACAACATGAAAATGATCACTAAGATGTTCTCACTTTTGAGAGAACATTGATCTATGAAAATTAGCATAGTTGAACAATAACTAGAAGCATCATTTGAGAATTTTATTTACTCAAACCTGAATGTAGTTGATATTGCATCCTATAGATTGTGCACTCTCATCAACATTTTAGGAGTAAAAAGGCTCATGGGAGAAGAGCATGAAGAGTCTAATAGTCAATTTTGCAGACTATATTTCTCTCTCATCAGCCTAGAAAAGAGGTAAAGAATTCAAAAATTTGACATTTAATTAAGTTTTGACTCCTTTGTCATTGATGCCAAAGGGGGAGTAGTACAAAAGAAATTTTTATGGGAGATGAAATAGAAATTTGTATAGAATGTAATGAAAGTGGGAGCAAGAGTTATATACTAAGGAGGAGTAGTATTATAGAATTACTAGGAAATATAAGGAAAAGATGGTTATAAATGTATTGATCCGAAACAAAATTAATTTTGGAATTTTATAAATTTTTTGAAAATGCCATATTTTGAGGAGGTTTTTGAGTAACATTTTGGGACTTAACCAATTTTATCATATGTTCACATGAATGGCAAAGGGGGAAATTTTTGCAATATGGTTAAGTAGGATGAGTAAGGGTTACATTATTTATGGAAACATATATCCTAGAATGAGATGGAATAATGTATAGATAAAGACCCTAAACTTAGACATAAGAAATTCTCTAAGTCTTAGACAATTTTAATACCAATATAGTAGTTTTTGATATTGTGATATCTACAATAACATTCAGAATGTAAATAGTTAAGGTGGTATACACTTAATATTATTGTATATAGGGTTATGAATAGTCAACTTGTGGCTATCTTAATCCTAAATTAAGTTTTGTTATCATTATTATATTATAACTTAGGTAGGTAGGTTAGCCTAGGTGTTATGAAGGGTTGTGTATATTCAACCTAAGAATAATTAGATATATAGAGGATGTTGTGAGTCTTATTTCATCATCATATACTGAAGTGTGTTCTCATTGGAGATATTTGGAAGTTCCCCCCTTGAAGTGGCCTATTACTCTCAACTATTATCAAGTATTTATATAATATTTTATATTACTTCTTCTATTGTGCAAGTTATTTCATTATAAGTGGTATCAGAGGATGATCTTGGCACCATAGAGGCAAGATTTTTTCTCAACATTGGGGCGATTTTGGGAAGAGCATAAATTTTAGATTTTGCCAAATTTTTCAAAGATTTATAAAGGGTTTTTGAAGAACATATCAAAGAAGCTATAGTCCAAAATTTAGAGGAATTGGAGCAAATTTGAGGAAATTATTGCACAATTACTATTTCTAAACAATTTTTTGAGATCTTCATATCTCTCACATCCTATTGAATTGGAGCATAAATTGTATTGGGTTTTTTGATACATTGTAGAAGAGCCTAAATTCAAAGCTTGGAGAATTTGAAATACAAAAATAAGCAAGATATTATAAAATAAGTAAAATTCTCTCTCTCAAGGCAACAAATTTGCATTTTTTTTGGCTATTTTTTTCAAGTAAGGATTTCCTAGCCCAAGTAAGTTACAATAAAATATGAATAAATCAAAGAATTTACATTTCATTTTTGTGATTTCAAAAAAAATGGTTTCCATCATGACGGGGCCTCCAACAAGAGGCAAAAAGAATTCTACCACACTGGAGAAATCCTCTGATCAAGATTGGGAAACAATAGAGGAGAGTAAGCCCAATGAGGAACTTAGTAAGTTCAAGGAAGAGGCTAAGAAGGATATATGGGGCCCATGAGGAGATATATTAGATATACAAAGCATGTTAAGTACCTATATGATTGAAACAAGGAAGGATCTCTCAAGCAATCAATGTGAAACCTTCAAGTTGACTAATAATGACACAAATTTTATTAATTCTATGGGATCTAGGAACTTTTTTACAAAGGTGGATATGTGCAAATCAGATGGAAAGAATCCTCTAACATGGATAAATCAAATGGAGATTTGTTTTTAAATACATCAAATTCCATATGGACAAAAGGTTATGATGGCTTCATTATATATAGAACTAGATCAATTCATTTGGTATCATTGGCTTTGTACTCATAGGAGGAAAAAAGGTCTCACTATATCATGGTCAATTTTTATAGAAGAACTCCAACCATAATACAATAATTGTGTGATAGAAAACTTCTTTAGCTAACTAACTAAGCTTCAAAAAATAGGATCAGTTTAACGATTATATTCAACAATTCCAAAATCTATCCTTTAAAATAGATACAATTATGGAGGAGAACTTGAATGATTTATCCTTGGGTGGTCTAACGGATCACATTCAATATGAGGTACACATGTTTTGTCCCAGTTTAGTAAATAAGTCTTTTATATTGGCACACATGGTAGAAGAGAAGTTCTTGATTTCTAGAAAGCAAGGGGATAATGTGACAAGAGAAAAAGAATATTCAAAACCTTATCTTCCTCAACCTACTAGGTTGAATCAACAAAAAATTGAGGAGCAAAGAGAAAAAGGGTTGTGTTTCAATGTTGATAGCAAATATAGTCGAGGACATAAGTGTATTGAAAAGAAATTATTCTATATTGAAGGTCCAAGTGAGGAAGAAAAGGATGAGCCCATATTAAAGGAGGATAGGGAGTTAGGTGAGGAATCACATGATTCTCAACCAATCATTTCTTGTAATGCACTTTCAGGTTTTAGTGCACCTCAAACTCTCAAGGTAGTGGGTTTCTTAAATAAGTAGAAAGTAACAATGTTGATCAAATCAAGTAGTACTCATAATTTAATAAACAAAAAGTTGGCAACTCTTCTAAATTGTTTTATATATCTAGCCCTAGAGATTTAGGTTTTGATTTAAAATAGGGGCACAATTAGTTGTTAAGGGAAGTGTCATAGCATCAAATTATACCTGAGAGATTATCAACTTGATACTTGAATGTATGCGATATCCATGGGTGCAACAGATATCATTTTGGGAGTACAATGGCTTACTACATTGGGAACAATTGAGATGAACTTCCAAGAACTATTCGTGCAATTTCAATCACAAGGAAAGGTAGTGGAGCTAAGGGGATTGAAGGAAAAATTCCCACAAATGGTAAGCTCTCATCAAATGCAAAAGATTCTTAAGAAAGGTGTGGATGGATTTGTGGCCCAACTATGTTCATTAGAAGTCTCTCATTCTTTTGCTCTTACTCATCCAAATTTACAAGCAATAATTGATCATCACTCAGTGATTGTTGGAGATATGCCTAAAGGTCTTCCTCCTAAGAGGGATCATGACCATGCCATAAAACTAGTTCTAGGGAGTAAGCCACCAAACATTAGGCCTTATAGGTGCCTACACATACAAAAAGGTGAGATAGAAAAAAATGTTGAGGAAATGCTAGAGGCAGGAATTATCGGGCATAGCCAAAGTGCTTAATCCTCACCTATTGTGCTAGTGTGTAAGAAGGATGAAACTTGGCACATGTGTCTAGATTATAGAGTGCTCAAAAAGTACACCATTAAAGATAAGTTTCTGATTCTAGTCATTGATGATCTTCTAGATGAATTAAATGGAGATATGTATTTTACCAAGTTAGATCTTAGATCAGGTTATCATCAAATTCAGATAAAGGAGGAAGATATTTGTAAGAAAACATTTTGACTCATGAAGTTCATTATGAAATTTTGGTGATACCATTTGGTCTTACCAATGCACCATCTACATTCCAAATTTTGATGAATTCTATTTTTAAGAAGTTCTTGAGAAAGTTTGCGTTAGTGTTTTTTGATGATATTCTCATTTATAGCAAGACTTGGGAAGAACATTTGCAGCATGTAGATCAATCATTACAATTATTGAAAGATCATCAAATCTATGCTAAGCCATCCAAGTGTGCTTTTGGTCTTAAGGAGGTGTAGTATTTGGGACACAGTTTCACATGAAGGAGTAAAGGTGGACCCTAAAAAAATTAAGCCTATCATGGAATGCCCTATTCCAAAAACTATTAAGAAGTTGATGGGTTTCTTGGAATTGGAAACATACTATAGAATATTTGTGAAGAATTATGGTTGTATGGTAGCATCCCTTACAACTCTATTGAAGAAGGATTCATTTCATTGGAATGAATCTTCTATTGTATCATTTGAGAAATTGAAGAAGGCTATGTGTGTAACTCTAGTGCTTGCCACTCTAGACTTCACTAAGATATTCATTATGGAATGTGATGCTTCTAGAAATGGGATAGGCATAGTTATCATGTAAGATAGATTGCTTTTGACATTCATCAATTAAAAGGTAAAAATCAACTCAAACCTATTTATGATAATGAAATGTTAGCAATCCTTCATGCAGTTAAAAAATGCAGGCCTTATTTAATGGGTCAACACTTCAAGGTTAAGATAGATCATGATAACCTAAAATATTTTTTGAAACAAAGACTATCATTAGAACAGGAAAAATAATGGGTCACTAAGATGTTGGGATATGAATTTGAAATTGTATACAAAAAGGGAAGTAAAGTATTGTGGTTGCTGCAAATTCTAGGAAGGATGAAAAAGATGAAGCCTTATTGTGTTCCCTTTCAATATTACAAGAAAATTGGGTGGTAGAAGCCAAAGGAGAGTGAAAAAATGATGTTCCAACAAGTAATCTCATCTAGCAAATAAAAAATGACCCTAGTAGTTCAAATAAGTTTTGTTTAAAGGGGGATACTCTTTGGTATAAAGAGCACTTGTATAGTTGCAAGAATTCCACTCTTAAACACAAGATTCTCAAAGAACTACATGAGTTGCCAATTGGTGGTCATTAAATAAAGGATTTTTGAAGACATATCATAGGGTCAAGCAAGATTTTTCTGGTAAGGGCTAAAAGGTGATGTTCAAAAGTTTGTGAATGTTTGGTTTGTCAAAGAAACAAGGGGGAAACAATTAAGACACTAGGTCTCTTCCAACCTTTATCTATTCCTAGCCAATGTTGGGAAGAGGTATCTATGCACATCATCATAGGGCTCCCCAAATCTAAAGGTAAAAATTTTATCATAGTAGTAGTTGATTTCCTAACTAAGTATACACATTTTATTGCATTATCAGATCCTTTTACAACAAGTATAGTGGAAAAAATTTTCTTGGAGAATATCCAAAAGCTACATGGTACACCCAAGGTTATTGTTAGTGATCACGATCCTATCTTTACTAGTCATTTTTAGAAAGATTTATTCTCATGTTTGGGTACTCAATTGGCTCATAATTCTTCATACCATCCGTAGTCAGATGGGAAAACTAAATGGTTAAAAAATGTTTGGAAGGATATCTACATTGTTTCACTTTAGAAAAATAATCTCAATGGGTAGATTGGCTACCTCTTATAGAATGGTGGTACAATACTTCATTTCATAGCTCATAAAAGATGTCTCCATTTTTGGCACTTTATGGATATCATCCTCCTTCCATCACATCATCATTAAAGGTATCACCAAGAGATCAAGCAGTAGAGGATCACTTACTTCATCAACAACATGTACTTTCAAGACTCAAGGAAAATTTAGCTATGGCTCAAAATTGAATGAAACAACAAGTGGACCAACATCATAGTGAAAGAAATTTTGATGTTGGGGACTGGGTCTTTTTGAGATTGTAGCCTTATAAAAAAATATCAATGAAGCAAAAAAAAAAAAATAATAAGTTGTCTCTAAATTATTATGGACCATACCAAATCATGCAAAAGATTGGTAGTGTTTCCTATAATCTTGAGGTGCCACCAACAACAAAGATACATCCATTTTTTCATGTTTCTTGCTTGAAGAAGGTAATTGGGTAGAATATTCCCACTCAAACAATACTACCATAACTTGATGAAGAAGAAAGAATAATTTTGGAACTAGAATGCATTCTTCAAACATGCACAAGGAAGCTGGGGAACAAAACCTTGACTTTTTATCTCATCCAATCGAAGAATTTACTAGTTAAAGAGACCATATAGGATAATGACGAGTTCATTCTAAAGAATCCACACTTGGTTAGCATTGAGGAAAATGCTTCTTTCAAGAGAGAGGGCATGCTACACCCTTAATATTATTGTATATAAGGTTATGAATAGTCAACTTGTGGCTATCTTAATCCTTATTTAAGTCATGTTATCATTATTATATTATAATTTAAGTAGGTAGGTCAGCCTAGGTCTTATGAAGGGTTGTGTCTATTCAACCTAAGAATAATTAAGTATATATAGGAGGTTGTGAGTCTTATTTTATCATCATATGGTGAAGTGTGTTCTCATTGGAGATATTTGGAGGTTGCCCCCTCAAAGTGGCCTATTACTCACAACTATTATCAAGTATTTATATAATATTTCATATTATTTCTTCTATTGTGCAAGTTATTTCATTACATAAGGATAGGTAGTATATATAGTCCTGATCATGTGTCTAAGTGCACAATATGGTACAATCAATACAATGTAAGTTATATCAGATTTACCAATAAAGGTAGTGAACAAAGCATAATAGAGCACAATAGTAAAAGATGAATAATGGGTTAAGAATATTTTTTGTTTACCAATTAATTTCTAATTATTTAGGGACGATATCATATATATGTTAACCCCAAGTTAGCATTGGATAATTGTTTATGTAGTCAAGAATTTGGAAGCATTAAGGTTGACTGATTTTTTTTTGTAAAAAGAAAAGGTATTTAAATAAAAACTCATTGCTTGTAAAGTGTGGGAAAAGTAGGCGAACTATGTATATGCTACGCAAGCTTATATTAAGGCTATATGATGTGATTTAAGATGAAAGATTAGAGATATGTAAAGTATAATAGTCAACAATAATGATGATTTTGTATATATCTCATTTTGTATAAATGCAAAAAAATTGTATAATTGCATGTTAGGGAAGTGACATCTTCTTGTATACATATGTAATTTTTTTAGTACCAAATCCTAATAGTGTTGAAGAAACTCCTAATAGGTTTGAGGCTTTTAATAGGGCCTAGTACTCTAACAAGGATCAAGACACTATATGTACTTCATAGACTCCTAACAAAGTCAGTATTCTTGACATGATTCTTTTGTTTAGTGGATCATTTTGTGGGTATCATCCCCACCAAGGTTTTCCCTTGGCCAAAGCTTCCCTAGTTAACAAAAATTTGTGTTATGAGTTCTCTTTGTGAATGGATTTATTTATTATTCAACATTATTGGTTTACTTTCAAATGTATGTTGTAATGTAATTAATAATATATAATAAGTTCCTCAAAGTCTAAGTTACTAATATTAGGTATTCTCCTCATTTTCCTACGCATTTCCCAAATATTTATCAAGCCCACTCAACTAGCTCTTCCTTGTTATTAGATCAAATAGTCTTAAACAAAATCTCATAAAGTTCTTTTTAACCATTCTTGCATTGGACTATTAATGAAGACAACCTTTAATTTTATATCTTCTTTCTACATCTCTAATTAAAAAAAGTACTTGGTACTACTACCTATGATTTATGTACTCCCCCTTCTTGGGATGTTTTTTGTTTTGTTTATAACTTTCCAAAGGAAAGATCACTTAGTAACATTGATTTTCTCCAGTATGGAACTAATAGGGGATCAATGCATATACTTAGTCTAGGAGATGTTAGCCTAGTATTCTTCTCCTTCAATAAAATGTCATCTTATCTTAGAAATGAGGGCTCTAATCATCTCCTTAAATTTTCATATTTTGAGGCCACCTTGAGCTAGGGATTTACACATCATTTCCCAATTTACAATGGAAATTTTCCTCTTGTCCTCAGTATTGGCCTAAAAATAATATTTTTTAGTTTTTTCCAAGGGTTCTCCAACCTTGATAGGCATAAATTCCATAGAAATAAATTACTCAAAGAAACTTTGGAGGAAGGCCTTAAGGAGTTTAAGTTTTCTCCTTTGAATGAGTAATTTTCCTTTCCAACATTCATGTTTTTTTAGAATCTATCTACAATCTTATTCCAAAAGGATAAGGGAAGCCTCTTAGGAGAAAAAGAGAGACCAACATAGATGTTCAAAAAATAGGACATGTCCAAATTGTGTAAATTAAATATCTTAGTTTGTAGAGAAATATTGGTATTAAAAAAAAATAGATTACTTTGTTGAAAATTAATTTTCCATCATGTGATGATATCATATCTCTTAAATCAGTCTTCCACCTTCTACCGTTCCTCTTCTCGGGTACCCTAAACATGACAATATCTTCCATAAATTATTGGTGAGTAGAGGAGGGAATGTTAGGAGCATCTTTAACACCTTTGAGATATATTTCATCATTTAGTATCGAAAGATTCCTACCAAGAATGTCTACCACCAAAATTACAAGATATGGAGATAAGAGGTCCCCTTGTGTTAGGCCTATAACTATAGAAAAGGGCCTAGTAGGAGCCCCATTAACCAAAACAACATACTTCATAGCTTTAGCACAATACATGATAATGTTTAGGAAATTACCCTTAAACAAAAATATCTTCAATACTTCTTCTACAAAGGTCCATCTAACCCTATCATAAGCCTTAGATATGTCATGTTTGAGAGTCATCATAGATAGACCTTTAGAATCCATGATATGAACCAGTTCATGAGTAGTGATAGTTCGACATCCATAATGTTCCTTCCAAGCCTTTTTTTTCTTTTAAAAACTATAACTTTAGATATGATCTTATAGGAAGTATTAAAAATAATTTTAATTCTATAATCCAAGAGAGAAGAGGGGTTATCTTTCTTAGGAATTAAGGAAATGTAAGTATTGTTCAAGTCCTTTGCAAGGTGACCAATTCTAAAGAAGTCCCACACAACCTTAAAGACCATTTCTTCTATAATATCCTAGTATTCTTGGAAGAAAGTTGGAGGAAATCCATATGAGCCTAGGGACTTAAAGGCTTGAAAATAGAAAGAATCCAATGTTAACTCTTCTTTAGTAACTTTTCTCATTAGGTTTAGGTTATACTCATCTAATACCGACTTAGGAATATAGTTGAGGAGGTTTCCATAGATTTGTAAAGAATTAGAAGTGTTAGAAATAGATAATATTAAGAGGGGGGTAAATTATTATTCTACAAAATTTTTCCTAGAATAATCTACTTTTGAATCCCCAGCTCTTATATTGAATCTCTAAAGATAGATGGACTTGGAGATATGCCAGTAATGGATCCTTCTCTATTAAAACCACTTACCATTCCTACTTTTGACATGAAGAAAGGGAACCTAAGTGGAATCCTATCTAGATTCCTAAGCTCCACCCTAAAATAAATTGCTTATGGTGGGAAGTGATCTATAAAAAAAAATTGACCCTTGACAACCTCTCTAAACATGGGTTCTACCTAAGTAATAGATGTATTTTAGGTGAAAAGGAAGAAGAAAATAAAGACCACATTTTTTTGAAGTATTCCTTTTATATTGACCTATGGAGTTTTTTGTTTTAATATTTTCAATCTAAATGGGTTATTCCTAAGTCCATTAAGTAATTTCTTTTGACTAGGTTCTAGTCCCCTCTTTCACATCCAGCTATGTTAAATTTTTGGTATTAAATCCTCCGATCAGTTACATGGAATCTATGGAAAGAAAAAACTAATAGAGCCTTCAATGAGGTTGTAGTGAGGAAAGTAAATCTACTATTAAGTTGTTTTTGATGGTTAAGAGATTGTTTAGAGATAGTGTCAATGCTAGTTGTTTCCCTAAATACTCTAATTTTCCATCCCTCTATGAAACCAAAATTAAAAAAATTGGAATATAAAGAAGAAATTGACTAATATGAATTGGTTGAACATATGGAAAAGGAAGAAAACTTAATGGGTCCCTTCTGACCTAAACTAGTAGAAATATAATGTGGATGGATGCTAAAAGGGTAACCCAAGCATATATGGTATAGGAAGGTTGGTTAGGAATAATAGAAGAGAAATGCTTCAAGGTCTATTAAAATATATTGGTGTTAATTAAATACCTATGATAAAGAGTTGGTGATGTGGAAGGGTATCAAGTCCTTTTAGGAGATAAGAGCTTAAAAGGTCATTTTGGAAACTCAATCAAAACTTATAATCAATATCCTCTCTAAAAAATCTAGAAGTCCATGGAAAGATCTTTGTCTAATGGATGGTTGTCAACATGAGTTTTTTGGAAATGTTCAAGACTATGCTAAGTTATTGAAAGGGGAGGGCTGAATCAACAACTTCTAAAACTTTAGAAATTTCAATTCTTAATCTAATAATTCAATAAGCACTTAATTCATCACAATTGATCTAATTGCATGCATGAGAAACTAAAAACATGAAATCATCCATTCCACATTGACACAAAGATTTGGTGACCCAAAAACCTTCCAAATAGAAAGTAAAACTAGGGTGGGGATGATACCCAACAACTTTAGTACCGTAGTATAAAGTTGGCCTGTTAAGGCTTACATCGATCACTTTTGATGATCTCCCCCTTTGACATTAGTGAAAAAAAAACTTGTTAGCCAAAACTAAATACCTTGTATCATCACCACGTGATACTAGCTCAGTACAGTATACTTTATTTTTTGAGATTTTTCAAAATTGATCTTTGTAAGGTATATATAGTGTACTATACATCTTTAGCTATATACAACATCTCCTACTGATACAAGTTCTCCAGCATAGCATATTTCTATCCCATACTATGTGTCTCTCAATGTACATGTCTTACTTCCCAATAACATATGGCTTTATCCAATGTAACTTTTCTCCCCCTTTTTGATAGTAATACCAAAGATTTATTCTAACATATTTACATAGAGACACAAAAATGGGATAAGAATTCATATTGTACCTTGAGAGTGATTTCCAAGTTTTTATCCTAATTTTCTTGTAAGACCTTGCATGCATGAGGTGTAATTTGTACCTCTGTTGATAGTTCAATCATATGGTCCAGAATAGAGAAGTCATTATCATGGATCAGAGTTTTTGAATATACAATATGTTCTTGCACTGCATCCATGATTAGAAGGATCATATTTTGTATGTCAATCAATGTTGATCTGATCCTTGCTTCTTCTCTTAGCAATTTAGTTTGCATATTTGACAAAAATCTGATTTTCTTCAAATGCGCAAAGCTTTAACTAGGGTCAAGTTACAATTGTTGAGTAATTGCCTTTAGATCTATATCAATTTTGGACAATCTGTCCTTTATTTCCTTTCCATACACAGAGACATCACATAGTTTCTCAAAAAGTGATGACATAGTTGATCAAGACGCTTCAAGATTGACCAAAATTGTAGAAAGTTCTACTTGATAAATGGATATCTGTTGAGCAATGTGCTCCAACACTTTATTGTTAAATTTCTCTTAAGCCTTTTCAACTGGCTTATCTTGACCATTAGTGTCCTCATTGAATTTTTGGACTGCTTCTACTAGCTAATACAAAAGAGGTTGAGAAGAATCAATGTAAATTCTTATTGCCTCAGTCAAAATGTTCTTGGCATCTTCAATTACCGTATACTCTTTGTCTCTCTCCTCTCTTTGTCTTTGCTATTTAGCCCTTTTCTAGAGGAGTTCACCAAATTTTTGCATTTGGTCTAGATTAAGCTTGTAAATATCCCAGTTGGGGATTAATATTTCCTCATCTAAATTGATATCTTCCTCTATCTCCTTTCCGTTCCCCAAAAATTTTGTGCTCAGTTGAACCTTAGGCTCAACTATCTTTGCACTTATTGTTTTTATATCCAAAATGGAAACAATAGTAGACATACTTGGGCTTACAGTAAAAACTGATACTTTACTAATTGATGGAATACTTACAGAAATACTTGAAGAATCCAAAATTGATGAAGTCAAGATTATAGAGCCCAAAACTGAAGTAGTCAAAATTGGTGAAGTCAAAACTAAAGTACTCATCTTGGTAGATGAAGAAGGATTTTGTAGCTTGGTGGATGAAGTGGAAGTCACTTCTACTAGTGAAATGCTAAGTTGAGTAGGGGAAAAGAGTGATTGGACATTTTATGTATCACTAGTAGTCACAATCATACTTGTTGAAGCTATCTCCTTACTTGATGTAGTAAATGGTTTTCTTGGGGAGTTAGGAAGTGAGGCAATGACTACTGCAACTATCTTGACTGGGTTAGTCCCTTCATCATCTTGCTTTTCTTCCTTAGTAGCCTCTTGATCCTCTTCATCTGCTTCATTATTAAAGTAAGTCACTTCTTCAACATTCTCTTCCTTATCTTTCTCCTTATCTTCTTTTCTTCATCATCATCCTTTACTTCAACTATAAATTCAATTGGTTTATGAAGATGATAGACATTTTTCCAAGTATTTGTAGCATTCCTAACAACATGCTCAGTGTCCTTCATCAAAACCAAACAAGTATTAAACTTTAGAGTCAATTTTTCTTCATTTTTCATTAATGACTCTTTCATCTCAGCATCTAATATGCTTGGTAATAACTACCTTAAGGTTTGTGCATATATGTCTTTGACTATTTGCATAGAAAAATCCCATCTTGGATTTATCTTCTCTAGTAATTCATTGGGAGTTGAGAAGTGATCTGATCTATTGAGTATTTCCATTTACCTATTTTATTCAACACTAGATCCTCAGCTTGCTTCAGCTCTTTTGCTATTCTGGTCTCATATTTCAATGATTTAAAATTTGTTATCCCTACTCCTTCTTCTAATTGCTTTAACCTATCCTAGAAGGTGGGAGGAAATCTACTAAATATAATATCACCTCCTTCTTTTGTGACCTCCTTGTGAAGATTGTATTGGATGGCTTGGTTGGCTTAGTGATGATCACCTTGCTCTTTTTCTTCAAAGGTTCTTCTTTCTCACATTCTTCCTCATCTTCTACTTCCTCCACATCCTCACCTTTCCCCTCTATTAATGAGAGAGGTGCACTTGATTTCAACTTTTCTATCCTTCTCTTTCCTTTGTTGACTACCTATGGGAGCTTTATTTCTAGTTCAATTTTGGACTTGGCTTCATCATACGTTCTAAAGTGAGGGGCCTTGGATCAACTGGTTCATTGACAAAGGCTTCAATGATGTCCTTTATCTCATCAATGTTTAACTCATAGCCAAGAGGTTTCACCAATACAATTCTAGGCTTAACTACCTAAATATACACATTGTCATTATCCACCATGAAGCATACATCATCCTTATAATCATCAACTAACTTCTTTGGAATCTTAAGCCTATTGTTCATTTTCTCTTTGAGTAAATCAAAGTAGTTGTCCATGATGTTGCTATAGATTTCACCCATTTTTGCAATATACTCATTTATTTGGTAGAGCACATGCACATCTTTTCTCTCGACTATAATGCCTTTACAAGGGAAGAACTTATGTACATAAAAGAATAGGTAGGTTAACAATGAAGCAAACTTGCATGGTTTTTATTTGATGCTCTTATACTTTCCATGTTTTTGTTGAGTTGTCTGAACAATAGGTTGGCAAGGTCATATGACAAGTTTTTCTTCACCACTTTGTATGCCAAATCCATTGATTCACATGACACACTATTTAGTCACCTTGAACTGTATATCTTGTGTATAATAACATAAATTCCAAATTTCAATTCTGCATCAGTGACACTACTAATTTTCATAAATTTGCCATCCCATTTAGCTAGGGTTTTCTTCTCCAACTCTACCTAACCTAGGGTTTTTGTTTCTTTGGCTTTGGCTAGCATAGGGGAGCTAGTGATTCAATGAATCATCTTCTTTGTTATCATAATAGGTTGTTCTAATCACAACTTCCCATTATGCGCCCAATTAATAATAAACCTAATCCATTTGATTTGAAATTCTTGGGGCATGGGGGATATGTGTCAACCCTTTGGCTTCCAGACGTTGATGCTCAAGCTTTCGGGCTCTATTTATACATAACTAACCTAGGGAATCATCCATTTCTAGAGTACCAATTTATTGAAAAAAACATTTGAAATAAGTATGAATGTCATTGACTGATGGGGACACAACCCAAGCACAGAATGGACACAATAGGAAAGGGAAAATTTAATTAATTATGAAAATATGCTAGTACACTTAGTGCAGAGAAACAAACTCCAAAACATGCCCTATGGGCTTATAATGGCATAAATCTGGAGATAAATTCTTCTCTCATTACCTTCTCTCAAACTCCACTCTGAACTGCCTTTTACAATGTCAAAAATGTCCTTAAATAGACCCCAAAGGGTTAAGGATTAGGAGTACATTCTAGAAAGTTCTAGTTGGCATCCACTGACCAAGTAGAAGGCTCCAAAAGCCACGTTAGAAGTCAGCACAAAACTAGAAGAATCCAGAAATAGTAACCAAACTTCTGGGAGGCATAACTTTTGAAATGTAGCTATGATTGACAAACCGTTTACATTTCTGAAAAGCTCTCGAAGCACTCTATAGCCCTATGGACCAAATTTTATCATCCCCCATTTTTTGGCCCTATTCAAGGTCATTTAATGCCCCTAACCTGACTTTGAAGCATTCTTAGGATGTCTCCAGAAACCAAAAAACTATGATAACTTTCAAACCGTGGGGTCTTTTGACCTGATTCTTTTTCTGGAATGCTCTAAATTACAATGAAAATCATCCAACCAATTTACACCTTCTATTTCACCAAAATTATGGCTCAATTACATACTCCTATTTTTTTTGGCCTTTACATGTATCCCAAGGTGATTAAAAACTCTAACCCAGAACAATAATAGTGGAACTGTGAGAGTTGGAGTCTTCATTTGACCCAAATGGGTATCCAGAAATGAAAATACATGAAACATAAATTAAGTCTAAGTACATTTTTTTTGGTGACACAGGATAGCCCTTATACCTCTGGATGCTCCTGCATCAGACACCTGGGGTAGATTGAAAAGTGACCCTGTCACTTTATGAATGGTAGAGGAAATCCCAAATGGGAAACCTCAATTGCTGATATCCAAGTTGAGTCCTCTATCAGTCGTCCTTTTTACTTGACCAAATACTCTTCATACTACCTATTTTTGGCACTCCTTCCCACATGACTATCCATAATCTCCTCTATCTCCTCCTTCATAGAAGTAGGAATTGGACATGGCTCTAACATCAGCTCCTCATTTGCACCATCATCATGATACTCTATTAAGTTTGCAATGTTGAAAATAGGAGAAATGTGAATTCCATCTGGCAACTCTACTTCATATGCATTTCCTGAGTCATGTTTCTTCAAAATTTTGCAGGGGCCAAATTTCTTCATCTTCAGCTTGTTGTAAGTATCAGCTGGAAATCTCTCCTTTCTTAAGTGTACCATGACTAGATCCCCTACTTGGAAGTCCTTATGTATTCTCCTTTGATCAACCCTACCTTTATACTGTTGGTTCATCTTGGTAATGTGTGCCTGGACCTCCTCATGTAGATGCTTGATATGTTCAGCAAATTCTTCAGCTTTAGCACTTGTCCTCTCCTCTTGCTCTATCTTCCTCAATTTTGGTGCAGTCCTTGGGCTACTTTCATATACAATTTGGAATGGTGATCTACTAGTACTCCTATTTATAGAGTTATTGTAAGCAAACTCTGCTTGTGGTAGAATAAAATCCCACCCCTTGGGCTTATCCCCAACTAAACATCTTAGTAAATTGCCCAGACTTCTATTTACCACTTCAGTCTGTCCATCAGTCTGTGAGTGATGTGTAGAACTGAACTTCAAGTCTATTCTCAACTTCTTCCACAATGTTCTCCAAAAATACCCCACAAATTTAGTATCTCTATTAGAAACTATACTCCTTGGGAGACCATGTAGTCTTACCACCTCCCTAAAAAACAAGTCTACAATATGGACAACATCATGAGTTTTGTGGCATGGAATGAAATGTGACATTTTGGAGAACCTATCAACCACCACAAATACTGAGTCATTACCATTTTGTGTCCTCGGCAATCCAAGAAAAAAATCCATACTAATGTCCTCCCATGGCTTTGATGGAGCAGGCAATGGTTGATATAGTCTAGTATTGTGACTAAATCCCTTGGCCACTTGACAAACCCAGCAACTCTGTATAAACTTCTTCACATCCTGTGACATTTGAGGCCAAAAAAAATGTTCTTTGAGAATGGAAATGGTCTTATCTCAACCAAAATGTCCTACCATCCCTCCACTGTGTTTCTCCTTAATCAGATTTTCCCTCATGGAACTCCTTGGAATGCACAATTGACTGCCCTTGAACAACATACTATCCTGAATCAAATAGTCTAGCCACTTGGTTCTATCTACAAAAATAGGCTCTTTACAAGCTTTCCACGCTTTAGTAAAATCAGGATCCTCGGGGTATAGATTCTTGAGTTCATCATACCCTACTACTTCAACCTGCATTACTGTAAGCAACAACTGTCTCCTACTTAGTGCATCTGCAACCCTATTAGATTCTCCACTTTTATGCTTCAACACAAATGTATAGCTCTACAAGAACTCTACCCACTTCATATGCCTCTAATTCAATTTACCTTGGCTATTTAGGTACTATAATGCCTGATGATCAGTATACAAAACAAATTCCTTTGGCAATAAATAATGCCTCCATTTCTTTAAGGCCTGAACTATTGCATAGAACTCTTGATCATAAACATAATACTTCTTTTTTGCATCATTCAATTTTTCACTAAAACATGCAATAGGCTTACCTTCTTGGCTTAATACAGCTCCAATAGCACTACCACTAGCATCACAATCCACCTGGAACACCTTTCTTAAATCTGGAAGTGCCAACACAAGTTGTTCTGTCACCTTCTTCTTCAGCATTTCAAAACTTCTCATAGCTGTCGCAATCCATTTGAACTCTTTTCTATCTCTTCTTATTGTGTCAGTCAGGGGTGCACAAATGCCATTGAAATTCTTAATGAACTTCTTGTAAAAACTAACCAGATCATGAAATGATCTTACCTCAGTAGTAGACCTTGGAGTAGGCCATTCCAAGATGGCTTTTACTCTAGATCTATTTTGAGACCTTTAGGTTATATAACAAACCCTAGGTAGACTAATTCCTTTTTAGCAAAGGTACACTTCTTTAGATTAATTAACAGTTTCTCTTCCCTCAACCTCTTAAGAACACTATGAATATGCAATAAATGTTCTTCCAAAGTCTTGCTGAAAATTAAAATATCATCCAAATAAACAATAAAAAAATTTCCCAAGAACTTCTTAAGTACCTCATTCATAAGCTACATAAAGGTGCTTCGGGTGTTTGTCAATCCAAAAGGCATGACTAACCACTCATAAAGACCCTCCTTGGTCTTGAAGGCAATTTTGCACTCATCTCCTTCTCATATCCATATTTGGTGATAGTCACTCTTGAGATCTATCTTTGTGAAGTACTAAGCTCCACTCAAGCAGTCCATAAGATCATCCATTCTTGGCAAAGGAAATTGATACTTGATGGTTATCCTATTTATAGCTCAAGAGTTTGTACACATCCTCCACTCTCCATCCTTCTTTGGTGCCAGTACTGCAGGTACTAAACATGGACTCAGGCTCTTTTGGATCAAACCCTTTCTCAATAGCTCCTGCACCTGTCTATTTAGCTCCTCAGTTTTAGTAGGATTCATCCTGTGAGCATCCTTGTTAGGCAAACTAGCTCTTGGGATTAAATCAATCTAATGACGTATTTGCCTTACCGGTGGAAATCCTTCTACAACATTATTAGAGATGACATCTCCAAACTCACCTAGTAAATTTGAAACTTCAAGTGGTATTTCACTACTACTTTCTTTATCTTTCCTAGGAATCAAAGCATAGCACATACCTTGATGTTTCATGCCATCTAAAAAATTCCTTCCATCAACAAGAAAAATTCTAGCACTACTACATAACTTTTCACCTTCCTTTTTGATGGGCTTCAGTTTGTGGTGAACTCCATCCTTTGTTAGAGAGTATGTGTTTGCATGACCATCATGTACTACATGCCTATCAAATTGCCATGGTCTACCCAACAATAGATGGTAAACATCCATTGGAATAACATCATAGAGAACTTCATCATGGTAACTCCCAATTTTGAACTTCACTAAACATTGTTCACTTACCAGGACCTTATGATAATCTTTCACCCAAGCAATCAGATAGGGCTGGGGGTGTTTCTCCCTCTTGAGCTTCAACTTAGAGACCATCTCCTCTGATACCAAGTTATCAGTGCTACCACCATCAATGATCACATTACAACATTTATCCTCACACTTGCACCTAGTATGAAATAAACTCCTCCTTTGTCATAGTTCAATCTCACCACTTAGTAGAACCCTTTCATTTACTATAGTCTCTCCTCTTTTTGCATCCTCTGAATGTGATGATTATGCATCCTCATCCACATGAGAAACCCTAGCTTGACCCTTAGCTCTTCTATATGTCCTTCCTTGTTGTTGAGGGCATTCAAAGGCATGATGACCTTCTTCATTGCAATGGAAATAGGTACCATGGAAGCCTCCTCTTCTTTGTCCATGTCCTCTACCTCTTCCTCTCTGATTTTCAAATTCTTGATCATGGGAGTGGTTGAAACCCTCGTTCCTCTGGTTCCTGCTAGTACCCACATCTTCATTTTTCTTTTGGGCTTCATTTTGGCCTCTAGATGACCTACCACTACCCCTTCCTCCTTGATCATGCCCTCTTTTTCTCCCTTCAAACCTTTTATTCAAATTCTCCTCAACTTGTAGGTCAAACTGGTATGCCTCTTCAACACTCATCATTCTTACCATACTTAATTCCTCCTGGATGCTAGGTCGCAACCCACTAATATAATGAGCAACCTTCTCCTTATTTGCTTCTAGATGCCCTTTTCTAATCAAAAGTCAGTAAAACTCCTCTATATATTCCTAAACTAATTTTCCTACTTACTTTAACCCATGCATTTTGTTAAACAAATCAAGCTCATAGTCAACAAGAATGAACTGCTTCTTTAGTTTGTCCACCATGCGATCCCACCTTGTGATTTTCTCCTTTCCTCTTGTATTTATTTCCAATTGAACCTCTTTCCACCAGATTTTGGCATGGCCTTTTAGTTTGGAATTTGTAAACTTAACCCTATCTGGATCCCTCATATCCTCATACTCAAAGTACTCTTCCAGTTCATTGATCCTGTCGATCAACTCATCTGGTTTTAGATTTCCTGAAAATACACCCACATCAATTGTAGGTCTTTTTCCAAACTTAGTAATGGCCCTAAAAAGCCTCTCCTCTACCTAATTTAGAACTTCCCCGTCAACTTCCCCTTCTGGTCTAATCTCTTCTTCTTCATTGTCATCCTCACTTTCATCACCTGTAGTAACATTTGTTCCTCTATGGAGCTCCTCCTGCAACACTTGTACCTATCTTCGGAGGGCTCTAACCTCCTTAGGATTAATAGCTTTGGCCCTTCCACCACACTCTCTTCATGGAAGAATCTTCTTAATTCAAACCCACAACCACACAGTCCTAGTGCAAACCACCTCATAGTCAGTGCTTTGTCTACACACTCATAAAAACTAGCTCTAATACCACTTGATGGGGAAACAACCCAAGCGTAGCATGGACACAATAGGAAAGGGAAAATTTATTAACTATAAAAATATTCTAGTACACTTAGTTCAAAGAAATAGACTCCAAAACATGCACTATGGGCTTACAATAACATAAATCTGGAGATAAATTCTTCTCCCAGTACCTTCTCTCAAACTCCACTCTAAACTGCCTTTTACAATGCTAGAAATATCCTTAAATAGACCCCAAAGGGTTAAGGATTAGGAGTACATTCTAGAAAGTTCTAGTTGGAATCCACCAACCAAGTAGAAGGCTCCAGAAGTCGTGTTAGAAGTTGGCACAAAACTAGAAGAATCTAGAAATTGTAACCGAACTTCTGGGAGGCATAACTTTTGAACCGTAGCTCCAATTGATGAACCATTTACATTTTTAGAAAGCTCTCAAAGTGCTCTATAGCCCTATGGACCAGATTCACTCATCCCCCATTTTTTGGCCCTATTCAAGGTCATTTAATGCCCCTAAACTAACTTTGAAGCATTCTTAGGATGTCTCCAAAAACTGGAAAACTGCGATAACTTTCAAACCGTGGGGCCTTTTGACTTGATTCTTTTACTGGAATGCTCTAAATTACAATGAAAATAATTCGACCAATTTACACATTCTAATTCACCAAAATGATGGCTCAATTACATACTCCTTTTTTTTTGCCTTTACATGTATCCCAAGGTGATTAAAAACTCTAACCCAAAACACTAATAGTGGAACTGTGAGAGTTGGAACCTTTATTTGACCCAAATGGGTATCTAGAAATGAAAGCACATGAAACAAAAACTAAGTCTAAGTACATTTTTTTGGGTGACATAGGATTTCCCTTATACCTCCGGATGCTCCTACATCAGACACCTAGGGTAGATTGAAAAGTGACCCTGTCACTTTATGAATGGTAGAGGAAATCCCAAATGGGAAACCTCATCTGTTGATATCCAAGTTGAGTCCTCTATTAGTCATCCTTTACACTTGACTAGATACTCTTCATACTACCTATTTTTGGTACTCCTTCCCACACGACTATCCAGAATCTCCTCTATCTCCTCCTTCTTAGAAGAAGGAATTGGACATGGCTGTAACATCAGCTCCTCATTTGCACCATCATCATGATACTCTGTTAACTCTACAATGTTGAAAATAGGAGAAATGTGAATTCCATCTAGCAACTCTACGTCATATGCATTTCCTATTTTTTTGGCCTTTACATGTATCCCAACGTGATTAAAAACTCTAACCCAGAACACTAATAGTGGAATTGTGAGAGTTGGAACCTTTATTTGACCCAAATGGGTATCTAGAAATGAAAACACATGAAACATAAACTAAGTCTAAGTACATTTTTTTGGGTGACACAAGATTGCCCTTATACCTCTAGATGCTCCTGCATCATTGACAAGAAGTACCTTAGGAGGGACTTGGGATGTTCTTCGCTTAGATCTAGGGTTTTAGCAATCATGGGAGTGAGTACACTTTCCATTCAACTCCTCAAACCAACATGTTAGATCCTTGCTCAAGACCTTGTTGTTGTTGTGATAGCGGGCCACAACACTCTAACAACTCACAACCAAGAATGCAACAATATAGAGACCAAGAAAAAAAAAATGCTTCACAAATAATTTTATTATACTTGAAAAATCCTTACAACACCCACAAGATGGTATGACTTCTTCAACATAAGAGAAATTCTAAATAAGAGTCTTCACACCAAGAGCTTCACCAAGAACTTCTGCTTGAAGAGCTACACCTTTAGAGTTTTCACACCTTGAAGTCTTCACACCTTCTAGCTTCTACTTCTCAAACTTCCACTTCTCAAGATTCTACTCCTCAAGCTTCCACTTCTCAAGTTACTCCTTGAGCTTCTCCAAGCTTCCCCTTGAGCTTCCACTTGAGCTTGATTAGAAATGCTCATATGCCTTGCTTAAATAGGCACTTACCACCCCTTGCATGACTTATCCACAACCTTCTAGAATTCCTCCACAACCTTCTACAACTTCCACAACCTTCTACATATTCCACAACCTTCTACAACTTCCAAAACTTTCTACAATATTCATAACTTTCTAGAATTCTTCCCACACACCTCGATAAATGGAATGACAACTATTTATTTTTTTATTTTTTCCTATTATGCCACCTATGCACCTCGGAAATAGAAATCCTCTTTTTCTTTCTTTTCTCCTTTTTCCCCTTTTTTACTTTTTTATTATTTTTCCTCTAATTTTCGTCACTTTCTCTCTCCTCCACAAATTTTTTTTTTTTTTTTTAAAAAAAATTTCAACTCTTTTTTTTCCCCAATAATTTTCCCATGCAAGATGCTCCTGCATCAGACTCCCCTGGTAGATAGAAAAGTGTGGCTCACACTTTGATGCCAAAAGAAAGATCTACCACCATCTTCATCTTCACGAAAGGCTTCCACCTCAATAGGGACAACAAAACCACCATGCAAATCCTCCACACCAGCATCTCAACCATCCAATCAACATGCTCATTCCCAGAAACAAACTGAACATAATGCTTGAACAGAAAACTCTCATCCACATTAGCAACTAGTGAATTCACACCCATAGCAACAAACCCCACATCAACAACCACATGTACATTTCCATCAACACATGCCAAAATCTCAACACTAGCAACCTCATTGCTCACAACAAGATGCTTTGCAATACATAACTTACCTCCAACAACAACTGGATCATCCACGACCAAGTGCTCTACAATCTCCATGTCAGACGCAACCAATTTATCATGAAAACCAACATCTGTCCCAACATCAACAACATTAGGAATATCTTTAGCAACAACTACTAGTTGCTTTGCAGGTTCTGCATCAGGCTCCACAAACTGATCAAAAAAACCAACCTCTTCCACCTTGACCTTCTTAGCTTTAGCATCCAACCGAGCAAACATCTTAGAAAAATTCCTCTCCACTATATCATGGGTTTTTGCAATCATCTTAGGGTCCAATCCTCTTGGAGCCATCTCCCAAGATCTTCGTAAACCCTCCGCAATAAATCCTTCCTATGCTCCTTGTGACAACCTTGAATTGTTTGCAAGTCAAATCGCAACTTGCCACCTCGCAGGAACAATCAGGAAGCACATCACAAGTCTAGGACAACGGATTTACAATCCACAAGCTCTGATAAACTTTTCCCAACCAAGGTCCTGGTACAAACTACCTCACACTTTGGCGATCTACTTGTACACTCAGGAACTCCTGCTCTGATACCACTTGATAGCGGGCCACACCACTCTAACAACTCACAACCAAGAATGCAACAATGTAGAGACCAAGAAAAAAAAATGCTTCACAAATAATTTTATTATACTTGAAAAATCCTTACAACACCCACAAGATGGTATGACCTCTTCAACATAAGAGAAATTCTAAATAAGAGTCTTCACACCAAGAGCTTCACCAAGAACTTCTACTTGAAGAGCTACACCTTTAGAGTTTTCACACCTTGAAGTCTTCACGCCTTCTAGCTTCTACTTCTCAAAATTCCACTTCTCAAGCTTCTACTCCTCAAGCTTCCACTTCTCAAGTTACTCCTTGAGCTTCTCCAAGCTTCCCCTTGAGCTTCCACTTGAGCTTGATTAGAAATGCTCATATGCCTTGCTTAAATAGGAACTTACCACCCCTTGCATGACTTATCCACAACCTTCTAGAATTCCTCTACAACCTTCTACAACTTCCACAACCTTCTACATCTTCCACAACCTTCTACAACTTCCAAAACTTTCTACAATATTCATAAATTTCTAGAATTCTTCCCACACACCTCGATAAATGGAATGACAACTATTTATTTTTTTATTTTTTCTTATTATGCCACCTATGCACCTCGAAAATAGAAATCCTCTTTTTCTTTCTTTTCTCCTTTTTCCCCTTTTTTTTAAAATTATTTTTCCTCTAATTTTTGTCACTTTCTCTCTCCTCCACAAATTTTTTTTAAAAAAAAAAAAAAAAAAATTCAACTTTTTTTTTCCCCAATAATTTTCTCATGCAAGATGCTCCTGCATAATGTTGGATGCCATTTTTTCTCCGTAGATTGAGAGAACTTCAAAAAAATTTTGCTAAAAATTCACTCAAGTCACTTTGATCACACTAAAAATTTCTCTTCACAATAGCATTTGAAAATTCACGATAAGAAATGAATTCAATTACATGCCTTTTGATAAAATTTTACCATTAATACTTAGTACAAAAGTAGATATGTTGATAGACTGTTATCCACTATATGGCATTGAATACTCGATGACATCTTTACGACTTGGTAACCATAGGTGTCTATATTACTCCCGACCTGCTTGGTAGAGTCTATGACTCGACCTTACTTGGTAGAGAAGGTAACATGGTAATAATTGATACCGATCTTGCTTAGTGATCCTTTTGTATCTTGTAGATAGATTTGGAATTTTGTCACCTTCCAACTAGAATTGCTTTGGATGTCTTCTTGATAGCTTGGTTCCAATTCTTCCTTGAAACTTAATTACAAATGGCAGAGCCACCCAATTCTTGAGTGATTTGACCATCATTTCTTGGACTAGTATCCTTGGTAGACTTAGGAATTCATTGTTGTCTCATTTTCTTTTGGATGTTATAATCTTTTGCCTTCTTTTATCTTCAATTCTACTAGTATTCATACAATTCTTGGCAAGATGACCAAGTTCTATACAAATGAAACATCTTTTGGTAGTATCTCTTTTCCTCATATGATTTTTAACACAATTCATACCAATGTGTCCAAATTCTCCATAGTAATGACATCTACACAAGGTATTGTAGTCCCAACCAAATATTGCCTTCACAATTTTTTCTCTAGGATTCAATTTCTTGGTTTTGCATTCTGATGCCTTGTGTCCATGTTTCTTAAATTTATGATAGTTGCCTTCAAATCTTGGTTTCTCTTTACATTCATTAACCTTATGACCATGTTGATTGTAATTATAACATTTTCCATTGAATTTTGCTTTTCCATTGCTCTAATGTTTGTTTGATGTATGACCTATCTTACCAAAGTTATTGCAAGTAGGTCTTTGATTCTTTTGAGCACCTTGTTTGGAGGACTTGCCTTCTTCTTTGTATCAAATTATTGCTTTTACTTTTTTCCTATAGAGGTTTTTTTCTTTCAGTTGATCCATGTCTACTTGAGATTTCATCATTCTTTCATTGATTTGCTCCTCAGAGTTTATGTCATTCCTCAATCTTTCATTGATTTGTCTTTCAAATTTCTACTCATTTTTAATTGTTTCATTGATTTGCCTTTTAGAATTTAGATCATTTCTCATTCTTTCATTTTCGAACCTTAGACTCATGATTTCCTCATTTACATTGGAGAGCTAATCAATAATATCTGGTTGCTAAAGTGATTGGTTTTGGATTTCATTGTTCCTTCCATCCATCGCTTCTTTTATCTTATTTTTTTGTTCCAAGACCTCACATAACCTTACTGACTGAATCTCTTTCTCTCTTCTTAAATTTCTTACTTCTTCTTGTAGAGAATCATTCTTTTCTAAAAATTCCTTGATTGCATCATTTGCTACATCTAAGCTGCTTGAAGTGTGAAAGTCTTCAATTCTTTCTTCAATAGAGATGATCATTCATTTGATTTGTAAGTTCCTTTCTTCTTTTTAGGGATTGGGAAAGTTTCTCCTTAGCTTTCTTGAGTTGGGCAATGGCCATCTCTAGATCCAACTTTTCATTGTCAATAGCTTGGTCAAGTCTGAATATCTCCATATCCTTGACCTTTGCTCAAGCTATTAAACTTTCTACTAGGAACCACGATGCTTTGATACCAATTGTTGGAAATATTCAAGACTATGCTAAGTTACTAAGAGGGGAGGGGTGAATCAGTAACTTCTAAAACTTTAGCAATTTCAATTCTTAATCCAATAATTCAATTAGCACTTAATTCATCACAACTGATCTAATTATATGCATACGAAACTAAAAACATGAAAGCATCCATAACACATTGACACAAATATTTGGTGACCCATAAATAGAAAGTAAAATTGGGGTGGGGATGATACCCACAAAATTTAGTACTATAGCATAAAGTTCGCTTGTTAAGGCCTACATTGATCACTTATGATGATTTCCCCTATTAGGAGCAATTAGGACTGTGAGGTCCACCTTGTGAAAGGATTAACAAACATATAATGAAGTATGCACTTGGTAAAGAGATTTATGAAAGACTATTAGGTCTAACGTGTTAAAGGATTTTTTTTGGCTCACCTATAAGGATGAAGTAGTAGTAGATTTCAGATTTGAAATTGCATTTGTTGAAATAAATTCCTTTGTGTACTAATGACCTTTCTATAATAGATATGTCTCTGCTACTCCTTATGTTGTCATGGCCTTTACAATTCACTCTTTTTCTGTTGCATTCATAATTTGAACTTTTTGCATCCACAATCACATTAAATCATGCACACACACTGATATGGTACAATACATTATATATACCAATTCAAATTACATAATTATAAAGTTGGCCATGATACAAGTTAGCACAAATATTACAAAGTCGACCCACGTGAAGACACTCAGGATCTAAATAGTGACCTGGTGAGGTTTTGATACTCAACATCTACTATCAATTCTTGAAATTATCATGCACTTGATAGATATAGAAGCTCGATCCATATTGGTAACTTTCAAGTAGTCTTGAGCTTGGTCTGCAGTGGTGACTCGATAGATATTGTGCAACTTGGCAAACACAGAATCACTTGGTTAGCATAGAGTAGACATTGCAATGCTTGGTAACCACTAATAAATTTGACATATATTGAAATGCATGGTTTAAACTAAGTTGGACTTCACACTGACTGAATCTGCTTCATGGCTACTAGAATGTCCAAAGGACTTTGTAGCAACTAAAATTCATGGAAAACACTTTAAACTATTCAACAAACTCGATAGCTATACACAATCTGAATAAGTGTGTGTCATTAATAATAAACTTGACTGATATGTCAACTAGGTTATCTATAATTAGTGAAGCTGAGATTAGACATACTCTAAGACAAGGCAATGGTGCCATGGACTTCCTTTCTAGGTGGGGCTTAGGTTGCTCAAGAGGGAAACTTATTAATGTAGTTAATTGCATGAAATAACTTAAAATTATTTTACTATATGATAAAAGTGGAAATATTTAGGGCATCAATAAAATAAGTGGGTTCTTATTTTTTTATAGAAAATCACTAAAATTTAATTTATTTTAGCTCAATGAAACTTTAAATTTCAAAAGCATATCAGCATGAGGAATGTTTTGACTATTGATAGGGAAGGAAAATGTTCTAAGCTTGAAAAATTTATTACTAGAAAGAGGAGGAAGTGTGCTAGTTATAGTAGAACATTTCAAGTCATTTTGCTTGCCAATATCAATGTAGAAAACTCTAAATATAATGACATTATTAAATCTTTCTCTTGCATTGCTATTAATAACAATATATAGGGATGATTTTACATGTGTAAGGAAGGGAAAAAGTATGAAGCATTATGTAACCTTTCCAATTCTTCATTATTAGCCAAATGTTGCCAAAAATGCTAGGGAGGATTATATTAGATCTTTTAAAAATGAGAATTTTCAATTCCCAAGAAAGGATTTATTACAACATTATTTCAATCATTAGTTTTTATGGTTAAAAAATTTTAGCCACTTCACCATTCTCAATGTTTCCTAGTTCTCAACTTGTAGAAAAAAGAAATTGTTTATGGAAAATATGTAGAGGTGTGAAGTTTCTCAAAATGTCATCACTCTAGAAGATAATTAGCCTATTCGGGAAGTGCTCCAAGAGTTGGGTAAAGTTAAAATTATGGGTTGGTCATTGAAAAAAGTTGAACTAAGCTAAAATAGGGAATTAAAATAGAATTGGGAGATATGGAAGTAGTTTTTGGATGCATGGATAACTAGTTTTATTGAAGCCATGAGGGACTTCAATAAAGAACTCTCTTCTAGGCTTCCCAACTATTAGTGTAAGATCAAAATGACAATTGAGAGCATTGTGTTTATAGTTGCACCAAAGCTAATTATAGAGGCTATTGGTTTTAGGCGTGATGGTCACCGAGTCAAAAGGAAAAGCTAAGGCAAGTTAAAAAACTGTATAAAAAAATTCTTCAACAATAATGAGAAGGAAAAATGCATGAAAGAAAAAAATGGGTATGACAGACTTTCTCCCCCCCCCCTCCTTTTTCCATTATCTTCCTTTGGGATATAAAATATTTTACTTGTGAAGGTATTTAACCCTTACCATGACCTATTAGTTCCTCATGTTGAACTTCTTGTGCAATAGGGAAAAAATAAATATTTTTTTCTTTCTAGTTTCCTCCTTAAAGGGTAGCATAGAAAATGGAGGTAACCCTCCATTTTATTCAGGGGTTTTTTTTGTTTTGTTTTAGGTACACATGTTATTTCTCATCATGTGGCCTTTACAAGGAGCTTGACCCACATGAAAGTGTTGGTTAGGAATAGCTCATCTACAAGAATTGAGGAGATAAACCAATCCCCTATTGTGAGTCCTAGCAAAGAAAAACCTAACCCTAGGAACCAGAAAAAATCTAGTGATGACACCTCTTTGGTAAATAGTAACTATAAAATACCCCTAGAAGAAACTCGATTTCTCAAAACCCCTTCAAAAAGGAAAAAATGTCTCCAAAGAAACCAAGTCCTCGTGCCTAAAAAGAGTACTACTGGTGAAGATATCATTGATGGAAACAAACATGATACTAGGGATGAAAAGAGAAAAGACATAATTACATTGGAGAAAAGAAGACAATAAGAGGCTACCTCAATGGAAATAATATTGTAAAGAATCTAAAATAAGAAAGAACAAAAGTAACAAAAGGGTAATAAGGACACCTTGAAATGTTTGGAGAAATAAAAATTGCTTGAAGTAGAGATTGAAGAGAAAGATGAGACTGGTGATAAGGACGTAGAGGATGCAAACTATAAAGAGTAAGAGGATGCTAGCTATGATATGGAAGATGACAATGTGAATATGGTTGAACATGAGATAATTATTAAGGTTGACCTCAAAAGAGTTAACAAATAATTAAATTGATTCCTTTAAGGTCAATAAAAAGAACCAAGATGATAAATATCATAATGTGGAAGAGAAGCATATAAACATGGATAGGGTTTCCCTCCTCAACAAGATTATTGACCTTGAAAGTAAGAATTTAAGTAGACTAGATGGTCTTCAAATAAAATTGAAATCTATGGGTAAAATGCATAAAGAAACCATCACTAAACTGGAGTTGAGAGTTTTCATTGAAACTATCCATAGCATTTAGAGGGAGATAATGGAAATAGTGGTTCTAGGAGTGGTCACTCATAAGAGTATGTTACAAAAGACCAAGGATGTGGATTCAACCAGGCATGGGAAGGATCGACAATAGGAGCCCAAAGATGTCACAGATTAGCATAGGGAGCTTGCTCAACTTACCAAAGAATGGAATGATATTTTCAAAAAAATATTTTTCTTTGTTATTTTAGTTTATCAATCACCTCTTGAATAGGTGTAAAAAATTTTGATGGTCCTAAGTAAATTCTACTTTTTGTTATTTTAAACTTATGTACCTTTAACTTAAGTACTTATGCAGTTTTAAGACTTATTACTATTACAACACTATCATTCGAAAATAGTTTATATTGAATCTTATATTTTAATTTGATTTCTATTTTTGCATATTTTTTCATAGCTTTATTTTGATTCTATCATTGATCATTTATACTGCTCTCATGATTTGTATTATTTTCTTCAGTTATTCGTTTCTATTTTTTATTGTTTTGTCGGAAAGCTATCTTTGCTGGTTCAAGTTTTTTGGCTCGCTTCTGAAGCTTGTAATGTATTTCTAACTTCACGTTTAGAGTCCTCTCCTAGCCTTGTTTATCAAAAACATGATTCTTGTCAATTACTTTGGTTCTATGTCATGATCTTCTCCTTTAATCAAGCATCTGTCGTATATTCTTTTAAATCCAAAAGGATTAATCATCATTGAATATCCACATAAATAAAATGAGTTATATTAAAAGAAATTGTTATGCTTGTATGAGTAAAGTCAAGGTAATTTATTGTCTTCCCAATTAATCAAATTTATTTCCCATTGAAAAAACAATAAATATGGACAAAAAAAAAACTTTTGTTTTATTTATTTGGTTGGTAATCACTTTAGATTAGAGATTTTAACCATTTGAGTTAAAAGTGGGGGACACCATCCCCATTTGTAGCGGTTTCCTATAGATTTTAAAGGGAATACTATTTTATTTTCTGCCATCTGTCTGTGGGTAAAAGTACAAAGTTGTGTCACCTTGTAGGATGACTTATTAGAATGACTAAATTTGAGTATTTCTATCTAAAATTCATTTTTTTTCAAACATATGATCTAGATAAATTTATTCTAGCTAAGTTATATATGGTCTCACACTTTTCCAATTGAAAATATCTACTAAATACATGTTTTATACTAGTTCGTATCCAATTACTAAAGAAAATAAATTATATTAGAAAAATGATGCTTTAGTAACTCTTAGTATTTTTATGATTTTTAAAAAAAATATATAAATACAATTCTTTAGAGCTTAGACTCAATACTATTCTCATATAGAGTTTATAGTATTTTAATTTAGATATAGTATTGTAATTAAAAATCTCTACAAACATGTATTTTAACACTCATAGAGATGCCAATTTTGAGAAAGAAAAAAATATTAAATCATATGAAAAAAATTACAAATTACATGTTGTTCTAGAGGAGACAATCCTCTTCTAGAATGTATAATTTTTCACATGGTTAGAATAGATTTGTTTTAGAAAATGCGGTGGGAGATCAAAACTATTAATTTTAGGTGAGTTGAAATTTGAATCATTATAAAAGAGAAAATATAGGTCTAAAACCAATTTTTATTTTTGATTGTTCTAGTTGTATATGTTATCTAAAACATAATTTAAGATCAAAGGGAAATAAATGATTTTCCATATAGTTTTGTGGTGGCAACTAGATCGCTAATTTTTAGTATTTTCTAGTAGCTAAAAAATTATACATAAAAATTAGGAAAATATATCAATTCTTATTCGAAAAAATATTGAAAATTATAATCCTAAAATTCATCCATTTTTAGACCTTTGATTAGTTTACTTGATTTTCAAATTCAAAATAATAATGCCAATTTTATGTGATTGAAAGTGAATAGTTATACTTTTGTTAACATTTTCCTTTACAAAATGGTGACATTGGTTTATATGTTTGACCACCTTAATCAAAGTCAAATAATAAGAAGTACAAATATTTAAGGAAAAAAAGAAGAAGTAGGTATATATTTGACCACCTTAATCAAAGTCAAATAATAATATTTTTAATAAGATTCTGCATATAAGAAGTACACTCATGTCAAGATGTGACACATATTTTTTTGTATTTTTATTCCAAATAAATAATTAATTATGAATTTTGTATTATAGTATTTTTCGAATAAAATAACTCTCGTGTCTAACCACCTTAACTAATTCAAAATTTTACAAATTTTTTATTTTTTTAAAAAAATCTTCCTTATAGTAGAAGAAGTACATAATCTAACACATCTTTTGGATTTCAAAAAGGTTAGCCTATTAAAAAGTTATATTTGTTATTTAATTTGTGTGTCAATTAGCACTTTATGTGTAACTCCATTAGAAAATGAATAATAATTACTTAATGAACTCATAATTTGATAGACATTATATTTATGGAAGGATAAGAATATTCTTAAGAAATGTTTTCCATTTCATCAAATTTGGGTGAAAAAATGTCATCAGACATATGTTTGAAGTAAATAAAACACACAAGAATAGGCCAAAAACATGTTTCTAGGACATTTTTAAAGTTTACCATGTAGTTTTTATATCCAAAACAATATTAGTCCTTATAAAGGTATTAATATTTTGGTTTGGTATCAGAATGGCTAGGAAAAGAGTCAAAATAGATTTTGAAATGCTTTGAGGCATTTCACAACTACATATTTTTTAGATCTCTTTTGGCACACCATGATCTTGCACATACCCATATAAGATATTCAATATAGCAATAGAAAGAAAAAAGGTTTTTGTATCTATTTTTTGTAAAATGGAATCACATTGTATATAGCATGTTTAGCAATGGGATCTTCTTGCATACATTTTGTATTTGTATTTAACAACTCCTAATAGGGTTGAGGCTTGTAACAAGTACTATTCATTCTAACAAGGAAAAAGACCCTATATGCATATATAGGGTCAATATCTTTAACCAAATACTTTTGATTAGTGGATCATTTTTTGGGCAGCATCTCCACTGCAATTTTCACTTGGCGAGGATTTACCCAGTTAACAAAATATGGTGTTATGAGATCTCTTATTACATGATTATGTTTATTATTTGGTTTAATTAGTTTTATTTCATATGCAAGTTATAAGGGAATTAATAATATCTAGTTTTGGAATAGTGTTTGTAGAATACTGATTCACCCCTCCTTAGTATTCCCTATTTCTAATAGTTACATCATCAAACTAATCTCCACCTAAAATCTATCTACCTTGAGCATCTCATCACCCCTATATAGCATAACTTATGCTCCAAGATCTCTTCATCTAGCCTCTCATGTTTATCATCCCACTCAGCACCTTCTTCTCAAATTTCTCATTGTTTCTTTTTCTTCAATGCCCTATATCATGGCTACCCCAACCATCCTTGTAGATCCTTACTGCTATAGTTCCTCTACACACTATCTCCCACAATTATTTCCAACACCCCTCAAAATACCTTACCTTAAAACTACTTTCCCATGTGCACATCACCAACTCCACATTGCCTTAGCTCCCTCTAGCATGCTCACCTACAACCAACCATGCATCCTAGATTCCCCTTCCACTACAACACCATCTATAAACCATCACAAACTTGCCTTTATCCACACTTTCTTCTCTACATCACCCTTACTCTTTTTCATCATTCATAAACCAACCCTTTCTTCCTTGTCTCCTCTACATCGACCCCTACTCCATTTCTCCATGTCACTTTTTTCCACGCCGTAACATTCATTAGTAGTTTATCTACCATAGTTAGTTACCAACTCTTACTAGTGTGTGTGTGTGTGTGTGATCCTCAAAGTGATTCAAACCATAGAAACCTATTAATGAGAGCTCAAAATAACCATCGTGCCATGATCCCATGCTGTAGACCAAGAAAATAATTTATTTATGTTGTGTTGGTCCTTTCATAATTTCTAATAGACTTTTATCATGTTGATTCTATGACTTTCTCTAATGTAAAGATAGTGTGTTGAATTAGATGTTTGGATTTACTTTTCTCTAAAATACCTGATCATGAGTACTAGTGACATAGTTTTCCTATAAATATTAGATCCTAGATACTCAAATAATAATTTTTGCAATGAAATTCAATAATAATCATAATTTCTTTAGAATTTATACATTGAAGTTTAAAATAACAGTAAAGGCTTATTATACCAATGATTTTTCAAAAATAAATATTCCATTTATAAGAAAGAGGAAGACTATCGGCATAGGACAATCTATCCATTAAATATCATAATTGTGTTAATTTAATACTTTTCTATGTAGGGTTGTTTTATGACAAAATAAAGCACCATAATATCATATATATGGTAGGATTTAAAAATGCTGACAATGTGGTGGGTGGTGAGGTGAATTAAAATTTTGGATACTTAATTAACTTTACAATGATTTCACATTTATATCATATAAATTTGATAGAAAGTTAACTACATAATAACTCAAATTCAAATAAAGAACTATTAAAACCATATATTTTTTTTAATGGAAACTTGATTAAGGGAAAGGATATTGATGCAGATGATAGCCATAAATAACTCACTATTGTAGTAATGAGTGCCTTGTTAAAGGAATAAGTACAAAATAGTAGATGTTAATATATTTAAGGTCCAAAATTATTAAGAGGGAATAGAGGTGAATTCATAATTTACCAAATTGAAACCTTTAATAATAATTTCACGATTTAGTAATTATCTAATACTGGATCTAGTATCTAATCATTTATTTATTTGTTTGTTACTCATAAGACCATATACACATAACACAATAAGATAGATATTTTTGTCATCGAAACCCTTAGTCAAAGGGAAAAACCATGTCATGAATTGATACCTACAAGTATTTTTGTAATCTTCTAAAATGTTCCTTATTAAAGGTACAACCATGTTAGAAGCATATAAAAATGTCTAGTTAATAACTTACCTTATTAAGATTTATCTAATTAATGGATCTTCCTTTGACCTATTGAGATCTTTACTCTTTTAGAAATGAACTTTTGAAAGGATTCTCTAACTAACATTAATGATCCATTTAGTTAAAATTATTAAATTTAGATATTCATATAGATCTATCTCGCCCTATTGTAAGTGACCTGGTAAGGGCCTTTTAACATGAGAACATGTTAATATCAACTAAGTAGAATGATTTAAGAAATAGTTTTAGATAATTTTCTTGAACAAATCCTTTTTGGTGCACCATCTAAATTTCCTATTTGACACAGCTACTAGCTTAAATCACACAATACTTGTCGATCACAACCACTAATACTCTGTTGTCACACTTGCAAGATAATGTTTTCAATATAAATATGTACTTCTCTTAATTAGATAACCAAATCCTAAATGTTTACCCAATAAGATCCATATATCCTTGACCAAATTAAGATAATGGTCAAGTAATGTATTGATGACATACTCAAAGACACAGAGGTTGGTCACACTTAGATACATTGGAAGAGAAAGTTGTAACAAGGTTGACTGCAAAGCTTTAACTGAGATCATCAGTAGGTGCCGAGAAAGTTAGTTGAAGCCAAGAAAATTCTTAGTAGAAGCTAAGCAACAAAAATTTCTAATGTGTGTCAAGTGATCTTCAAGTGTGAAGTAAAGATTAGGTGTCGAGCATCAGAAAAATTTTAGTTGGTGTCGAGTGATCTTTAGGTGCCGAGCATTAGGGAAAAGATAGTTGATGCCAAGTAACATAGTACCTATTGATCTCCCTTTTAAATGTGTTCTTTGTGATGAACATGAAGAGATTGTGAATCATCCTTTTGTCACATGTACATTTTCTTATCAATGCTAGTGTTTTTTTTTGAGTAAACTAAATTATTCTACTCCTTTGCAAAACAATCTTTGGGGTATCTTTCAAGCCTGGTTAGTTCTTCATCAAAATTCATTGTTTGCAAACCTCTGGAAATGTATCCTAGCCTTCGTCATTTGGGCTATTTGGTGGGAATGAAATAAACATATTTTCAAAAAGGAGTCTCATCCATTAGATATTGTTTTGGATGGTATTGAAAGATCTATCTCAAAAGTGATAAATTCCAGCTTTAAAATGACTAAATTCAATCTGACCGTTACTCATTGGGATTCTCAAATTGTTCAAAAATGGAAACAGTTATTCATACCAAATAGGTTGAAAATCAGTAAACCACCCACCTCTTCCTTACCTCATAAGAATACTTGGAGACCCGTAGCTTATGGGTTTTGGAAGTTGAACTTTGATGGAGCATCTAGAGGAAATCTAGGTCCTTCGAGTTTTGGTGCGTGTATTAGAAACTCCATTAGTGATTTTGTGGCAATCATAGTATCCCCCTTGCCTATTAAGACAAATAACATGGCAAAGGCACATGCCCTGCTGGCTGGCCTTATATTAGCAAAGCAAGGTAATTTCCACCTTTTATCAAGAAATGTGATAACAGAATGTGACAGTTAAACATTAATTACAAAACAAATGGTATTTGTGTTCAAAATATGAAGATGATGTAAACTAATGAAATGTGTAGAATTGGATGAATATTATGCCTATAATTTTTATAATTTTTTTGAGTAAGAATTTATTATTATTATTATTATTTGAAGTCCATTTTTTAACTGTAAAATATATAGGGTGTAGTTGCCGTAAAACAAGTATACGCAAATCATCTTTTTTTGTTTTGATTTGAAAATATCTTATAGATGACATGTATAGCTAGTGATTAAAAAAAGAAATAATTATTTTAGAGGCATAATTCTTTTGTTATAAATACTCAAGTTCAACCTTATTAGAATCCAATAGTTTTTTGCTCCCGTCAAAGCTTCCCTATCAAATCTATACTTTCTTGAAAAAAAAATACATATTCATGAAGAGGATTCTCTCCTCTAGAGATAAATATAAATTTTTAATTTTTTTGATATGATTTACCCTTTTTTTTTCCTTTTTTGAGGGAGCATCTTCTGAAATGTTAAAAAATTGACTTATAATATTTTGAGATTATAACATATTATAACTAATTTAAAAACTCAAAAATTTATATAATGATGATATTGAATCTGAGATCTATAAAAATGTATTTTTAGTTTTTGAAAAAAATTGAGTTTTGATAGAGAAATGAGTTGTGCCCAAAATAGGTTTTGGTATCACAAAAAGTGACACAGATCTATGCTTTTACCTTGCATATAGAAGGGGATTCTTCTATCATTATTGATGCTTGTATCCATATGCGCATCATTTCTTGGAAACTAAAATATGTACTTAACCAAATTTGGAGACTTTTTGATGAACATATGGATGTTTATATCTGGCATACTTATCGAGAAGGGAATCAAGTTGTAGATTACCTATCAAACTTTGGTTGTGATGGGTTTGTTGTTTCAACATTTCATCCATTACCCACAATTGAGAAACACAATGTTCTAAAAAATCTTATTCAAGCTGATATGGAAACTAGACCGTGAACATAATAATCACTCTGTGTTGTTTGGCACATCTTCTATCACCATGTTACTTGGTAAATGATTGGTACATATTGCATTGTTACTCAGCAACTCCTCTATTGCTTGGTCCCTGAACACTTGCTTGGTAATCACTAATTGTTTGGCACCTGAAGTCACTCGGCGCATGTTCAGATTTCACTTGGTATCCATTAATTGAGATGGCATAACTTTCTTAATTCGATATTATGGATTGCTCAACAAATGAGTAGTTTTTCTTCGATGGCTCAGCACCAACACTCTTGCTCGGCACCTGAAGTTCGTTGGCACATGATTTGGTTTTCATTACTACTCATTTGGCTTGGCATCTCTTACTTGATTTGGTAACTACCATTACTTGCTCGACATGCATAGTGTCCTCAGCATGTATTGCCTAATGCTCGGGACTTGTTTAAATCTTATATTGCTCAGCGCATGTTACATTTCTAGGTAACACCTGACCACTTACTCGGCATCTAAAGTAACTTGGTTTCTATATGGATTTGGCTCAATTTGATTCAATAACTACTATCACTTGCCCAACATACAAAGTATATTCGGCATATATGGCTAGGTACTCGGCACCTATTTTAGTACTATATTGTTGGATGCATGTCACATTTCTGTATACCACCTAACCACTTGCTCAATAAGCATCACTTGGTTGGTATCTAAAGTGACTCGGTATATGATTGGATTTGGCTTGGATATCAGTATTAAGGTGGAGTTGGCATTGTACTTTAGAACTATAAACATTTATATATTCATTTACGATCTGATATGCTTGAGTACATTCTTTCAGTACATTCTTCATTCGTGTACATTTATTTTGCATGAATCTGTCAAGCATTTTATGCTAATGATACTTGAAAACTACAAATTGGGTGCTTCAAAAATTTCTTTGTACAAACGATACTCGACTTGTAAACTGTGTCTTGATTCCCTCCATGCGGCTTAATCCGAGTCATTAAGGTGTAGTGCGAAAGGTACTATTTCTAGCTTATGCAAGGACATAATTTGTCAGCTCTCACATGGCTTATGACATTTCGCACTCTATAATTTATTGGATGTGGAATGACACCTAGATTTATCCCATCTTCCAATTGAACTCATACGCAAGAATCCAATTTTGTGATTTGCGACTGTGAATCAAGATGAATCATGGGTGGGACATTGCTTCGGCCTATGAGTTGTATCATAAACAACACCATGTCATTCTGCCAAAAAGATTTCGTATCAAGTTACTAGCAACATTGGAGGAAGTTATGTTGCCCAATGATATTATGGATGTGGTGATTGACCAAATGTTCATAATTCATTCACCCACAATTTGAAGAGCTATTCGGCACATCATTGGTGTAGAGCTCTTATGCCCTGTGGTGCCTTTGATTTTCTATCCATCACAACTCATTTTTCTTTTCCTCTCCAATGTTATGGATCTCATGTAGTCTCCAGAGATGCTTCATGCTTTGGCCCAAAAGGTAATTGATCCCCATTTCTTTGTTGGTAATAAATTGATATTCGCCATACAAAAATATGATTTATGGAATGGAATGACATTAGTTGGTGCCTTGTTCTCAGATACTCAACTTCTACAAAAACATGAGGTTTTTGTTGTTTTTGATGCTCTCAAGAAGTCAATAGACAACCGCAGCTTCGTCTATTTGAAAAATGCATTGCAATCTGCTTCACGATCAATGCGATTCCAAATGGTGGAGAGAATCAAGAAGATGGGACATGCCATGATTGACCTTCAAAGGGTTTCCAATTTATCAAACTCCATGGGTTTGAATGTAGCAATAGTTAACTTGCAGCCACATGACCAGAATATTTGGGATTCAGTCTTTGAGGCTAATTCTAATTTGGGTTGGTCCCATGACACTTCAGACACATCTTTTGGCTAGGGGTGCCATCCTGGTGGGCAAGGGTCTTCTGAACGTAGAAATATGACTATTTGGGAAGGAATTCATGATAGTAATAGTAAATTTCTTCAAGGTTTTGATGATTTTTTAGGATAATTCTGTGAATATCTATTTTTTATCCTTTTTGTTGAAGATATTACTTGGATATTGATAATCCTATTGTATGTAATGAATGTTGAAATTTTGTATGGATTCATATCCTCATCTTGATGTAATGGTGAGAAATAATAATCTCATCCTCTGTAACTATTTCTTTAAATACTTATTTTATGTATATTATAGGGATGAGACTGGGTTTTCTTACTGATTCTTTCCCAGTTGACCTTTTTGAATTAGGTTAATAAAATATTATAGTGGCTTGCCACTTTTTCTTTAAAAAAGAAAGAAATAAATGATCCATATATCCTTGATAAAAATTTAATACTAAATCCTAAATCATCATCAACCTTGTTATTGTTCATTAATCTAAGGCTAAAGAAAAAAACTTGTGTTACACTTTAATAAGGGAAAAGGGTAAAAAATAGAAGCTATTCAAATTGAACACCAAAAAAAAAAAGCATCTTTGGTGGAATTTAAAAATGAATAAAAATCTTTAAAATGCTAAAAATCTAGGGTTTAGTTACTACCATAAAAATAAATGTAAATAGACATTCTTTCCTCAAATTTAAATATATGTTATAGATAACATATATATCTATTCCATGCAAAACTAAAAGTTGGCATTTTATCTATATTTTATCATATATAAAAATTGAAATTCTAAACTGAATAAGATCTTTAGTTTTAACCTCCCATCCTATTATTCATGGCAATTCTCTCTCTCTCTCTCTCTCTCTCTCTCTCTCTCTCTCTCTCTCTCTCTCTCTCTTGATAGATAGATAGCTTTTTCATGAATAACATGATGGAAGGTTACAACCAAAAACTTGATTCAAGTTAGAATTCCAATTTTTATATAAGATAAAATGTTTAAACAAAAAACCAACTTTTAGTTTTTCATGGACTAGCTATATATATATATATATATATATATATATATATATATATATATATATATATATATGTATGTATGTATGTATGTATGTATGTATGTATGTATGTATGTATGTATGTGTGTACCCAATTTTTAATTTTTCATGGATTATACACACACATACACACAACCACATACATACATACATACATACATACATACATACATACATATATATATATATACATATACATACATACATACATATCTGTGTGTGTGTGCGCATGTGTGCGTGTGTGTGTGTGTGTGTGTGTGTGTGTATCTATTTCCTAATTTTTTTATATATACCATTTTTTCTTTCTTAGAATTCGGCTATAACATACGTATATATTATGTATATATACTATATGTATGTATATGTACATATATATATATATATATATATATATAGTATATATGTATGTATGTATGTATGTATATATATGTATATCTATGTGTGCGAATATATATACACAGATGTATGTAGATATGTGTGTGTGTGTGTGTGTGTGTGTGTGTGTGTGTGTGTGTGTGTAGATATATATGTATGTAGATATGTATATGTGTATGTATATGTGTGTGCATGTGTGTTGGGGGGTGTTGGAGGGGGGAGGGGGGGGGCGTGTGGGGGGTGCACATACATATACATTCACATATACCTACACACACACACACACACACACACACACACACACACACACACACACACACACACAATGTGTTTGTGTGTTTGTGTTTGTGTGTGTGTGTGTGTGTACACATTTTCGAAGATAATTCATTCTTCCTATGATCCATCTATTTCCTAACTTTGTTCTTTTATGTCTAACATCCAATATTTTTCCTTTCAAGTTTTACAAATGAACAAACAAAGTTCCAAGAAAATGCATTAGAATTACCAATTTTCAATTGATCCTTCAATTTTATTTTGATTCTACAACATTGCCACACCATCAATATAGCTCAACAACTCAAAATATCTATCATAAACAAGATAAATATTATCAGTTGAAGATCAAACATAAACATTCATTTTATTCTTTAGTTTTTCTCCTAAATTATCTTCAATTGATACAAAAAATATCTTCTTGTAAATAAAATCAAACAAAACTCTAATGATGATCTAAAAAAATAGTAGCCATGATACATATTGGATTTAATCATTTGAATAATCTTAGATTTCATAATCCTATCAAATCATTCAATAAATTTCATAAAATAATTTTCCTAATTAAACCGCATCACTTAAGTCAATCATAGATCACTAAATACTGATTTGAATTACAAGAAATTACAAACATAAAAACTAGAAACATCTTGAAGTTTGTAATACCAATCACACACTCTAATTTATCACATAAATCAACTACACACTTGATTTCTCACATGCAGTGTAAGTGTCTAGCTTCTTGATCAATAGTTAATAAAAAACTATCATTTGGACATCAATGATAACACAATAAATGATTCAACCATTATTAACTATGTGCTTCAAGATATCGACATCAGTTATGCCAATAATCACCCCCTTTGGACTTGATAGAAATGCCAAACAAGAATCAAACAATAATAAGATTGTGATAATAAAATTATCACAACTGATCATCAATACCAACATATAACTGGAATAGCATTCAAACAAATGCAACTAACTGGTCCTCCAAGTTGATTCATCATGTAACTCTTTTATATTCTTGATCTTCTCTCCCCAACATATATTCTCCTTAATTACCTTATCTTTCTTAGTTCTTCTCCCTTGTGATCTTTTTTATGTTAGATTCACCTTTTTTTCTATTCCTCCTCGCCTCCATTCACAACAATGCTAAGGGTTCTTCATTCATTTATGAGTCCACCTAATCTCCAAATTTTTTTTTAATAAAGGAACAACCAAAAACTTCACCAAAATATTTACTATTTCCCAAGAAGCAATCTTGATTGCATCAACTCATAGAAATATAAACATTATCTTTAGTGAATTGATGCACTAGTAGAACCTTAATTATTATCTAGTAGGGGAATGACCATTACCTTACCTCTCTAATTATTAAAGGAAACCTTATGTAATGGCTTATTAAACATGTCTATAACTTTCACCTTTGATGTCACATAATCAATTCATACTTCCTTGTCATGTACCTTTTCTCTTACAAAATGATATTTGAAAGCTATATTCTTTATCTTGCAAAGTTGTAGAAAAGTTTCTAAGGTTTTTAGATTAGTTGGTTGAAGCGATGAGTTCTCACTATGGAGACTATGGTTCAAATACCAAGAGTGACATCTTTGTGGAATTCTATGTTGTGACTCTTTGTCATCTATTGGTTGTATTTGTATCATTGTAAAAGGTGGATTCTAAGTTGTGACTCTTGGTCTTCAAAGTGTTTCTTCTATTGTGGTTTCTCGAAAGGAGCTTGAATAAGCTTGTAAATCTCATGTTGTTACTTCAATGAGCACAAGATTTGGAAATGATTTCAATATGAAAAGTTGTACTAAACTATTTGATATATTAATCAAACTTGTATTATCACAATAGATAGTAACTTTTCCAATTACATTTGAGGAATAAACATATCCATATTAATCGAACTTGTATTATCACAATAGATAGTAACTTTTCCAATTACATTTGAGGAATAAACATATCCATCTATAGTTGCTGACAATATTTTCTTCACTGCAACAATATTTTCTTCCTTTCAATTTGATAGTAATGTTTGAACTATTCCAACTACATGGGAAATATTAGGCCTACTATGTATAATTTGATGCAACTTCAAAATCATGGATTTGTAAAGGCTTTCATTGACTAAAATTTAAATATATTCCTTAGAAAACTCACAATGTGTGATGATTGGTGTACTTGCTAGTTTTGAATCTTTCATGCCAAAATGTCTTTAGCACTTCCTTGACATATATAGATTAACCAACAAAAATATTATTTCTTATATGAATCACATGTAAACCAACAAATAATTTTATCCCACTAATCATTGAAATTTTAAACCCTTTCTTCATCTTTACAGAAAAATCTATACTCATATTTTCATCACCTCTAAATTTAATGCCATCCACAAATATTTTAGAAATCAAAATTTTATCATCGTTCAATTTTAGTTACACATTGCTATCTTCACTTGTCCTTCTAAAACCAATCTTCACTAAGTATTAGTTTATCCTTCCATACCATACTCTCCATGCTTGTTTCATTCTAATGTATTTCTTCAACATTACTTTTCCAGTCTTATCCTTTTGTGATACTTGGATTTGATCAACACAAACACCTAATCAATCGTTTTCTTATTTGAGACCCACTCATGCTTGCATTCATGTGCTCATATTTATGTGTTTATATCATCTAGGTTTATATCAAGGGGATTGAGGGTATACAATTATATATTTTAATCACTTTATTTACTTAAAGTTTTTAAAATCATTTCTAATAATTTAGTAAGTAGAGTTTAGTTTAGTGGATGTTGATTCATTTCTCTCATGTGGAGATTTTTCATGCTCTCCTTTAATATTTATGTGTTTTTTTAGTTAGGGTTTACTTCTTATGTTATTGTTCAGGATAAACTATCCAATTTAATATAATGTTAAAATAACTAACAAATATCAGTAAATGCTAATATAAATTGCATGTTAATATAACTAAAAAATAATTCTATAAAATAAAAAAGGATTATCACACATAGTAACATGGTGTCATGTGGACTTGGGGCCTTCATTCTATTGTCCCCAAATGTGCCACTATTTGTTGGTTGACTATTTATTTCAATGTTTGATGTTCCAATTCAATGCAGTGTTGAAGTATTTACACTTTTACATCTTTACATCTTGAATTGCAATACATCTTTTCATAACTCAAATTTTAAGTATCATATATATAGTATATACAACCTCCTTAGTCAAGAGGATACTGCAAAACTTATGGTATCACATCAAGATCATACACAATTTTAATTTTCATATCAATTGATTGTTTTTTAAATTTCATTTCTAACAAATAATTTTAACTTTCACTCATCTCATAGTATTATTTTAAATAATATATTTGTTATCAATCATTTAGTACATTATCACATGTAATTATATTCGATTTTTTAATCCCTCTTTCCAATTATTTTATTTTTTATCATTGGTTTGTTATACATACTCATTGCATTTACTTAATAAAAAGATTTAATAAAATAAATTGAGATCCTAATCTTCTATTATACATTTCCATAGAGACCTATAATGCATACTCAAAATTGAATTATAAGTGGCTGAATTTAAAAAATATTTTAAAGAAAGTTAAAAATAATAAGAACTAAGCAACTAACATAATTATTAGAAATAAACATTATTTTTTTAAAAAAATGGTTAAAACTCTTCAATATATACAAATTGAAAAAAGCAAAAAACAAATTATATTATTAAACCTATTAAACCTTTTAATTTGTAAAAATTATGTTGTCCAATCTAATACAGTAAACATAAATAACAATATTTAATTATTCAAATTTTAAAAATACATAAAATTCGAAAGGAACCAGTAAAAATAATTAAATGGTAAGGACCGTAGAACTAAAAATTTGAGAATTCAAGGGTAAATGCACATTCATAATTAGATGGTAAATAGATTTGGACTGAGTTGGCTTAGAATAATGAAAAGCGAGAATGATAATAACAAAATAAGAGAGTGAAGTGATTTATTTCTTGGACCGATTGCATGCTTAATCTTAAAAGAGGGACAAATAGTCATTGTAATGTTCAATTGGGCTCATAGCTCTTTTTTAAAGCATTGTACAGACATGACAACAAAGGAAAACAATAAACAAAGCAACCTATTTTTAATGTTACTAGATATGCCTCCTTAATAAGGGAGACGACACTGTTTACAGTAAGCACACAAAGCATTGGATACTCGCCTTAGCTTTTAGATAAAACCTTCATTGCTTGAGAATCTAATGTTTCTGTCCGGATATAAAGCTATCTCTGTTCATAGGAAAGGGTTCTAATTGATTCTCTTGGTTGTTCGAGCCTGTACTTATTCCATCTTTCTTTGGATATATTCAATTTTTTAAATTATTTTTGTTAAATTATTTTTTAGGAAATTAAAATCGAAACTCTTAGTATGTGATGTTTAGGTATCCAATTTGTTGCTAGATTTTTCTACTATTGAATTATTAACCCTACTAGCACGGACCAATTCAAATATAGCTCATTTTCCAGCATATCTAAAAGTGTATACAACCTAACAAGATTACATAAATCTCTTTTTTGGGATGTTAACTTGTTCAATCAGAAAAGAAGTCTCTGAATTTCATCTGGCATTTTCTCATCAGAGTTTAATCACAGCTCATGAATATAATGAGGAAAGTTTAGATGAAAACTGAGCAGTGTATGTAAGCCTCTGACTTCTTTTGTGTATAGTTTTTTTTTTTTTTTTTTTGACATTTCAAATCACTGATGTGTAGTGGTAGAAAAATAATAAAAACTGTTAATACATACCAACTCAGAAACTGAATTTCACTAACGTCTGCTTTTCTTATTTTAATTTTATCTATTATCATCCATATGAAAACTACAACTTTAATTTTGATAATAAATCACACATTCTGATCAAACTCATGAATAGATGCAAAATAATAACAATGTCTAATCAAAAGTATCTACTCTAATTACAGTGAATTATGAAAACCTCATCTACATTATCGTTTCGTCTTAAAATAAAGAATCACCAGATCAGTCTAAATCATAGCGTAAGGACGAAGACTATTAGAGCTTCATTTTGTTTGATAGCTATGTTTTAGGGAAAAACTCAGCGTGCGTAAGCTTCTGGCTTAATCTGCGTAAATTTTTGTTTGCTTAAACTTCCATACATTACTTCATCCATACTGAAAAACTCATATCCACTTAAAATCTAGATTTTAAACATATCAATGTTTGTCATTCTAATTTTGGCCCAATATAATCCAAATGATGACATATAAACGGTGAGATCCAAATCATTAATACAAGCAAAAGCTAAAACATTTTGTTCCGGTTATAATAACTCTATACTATGCATTTGGAAAGTATTGCCATAAACATAACATTAGAAAACCCTAATGTGGGAGTTATCCACAAGCCTTCTTGAATACTATGCCCATTTCTTAGCAAGTATTTTGTTTACATCAACCATGGCTATTTTACAAGACAGAAACCAAGGCTCCAATTGAAAATAGAATCAGAATTCTGGCATCTACACAACCTTGGAAAAAACAACCGGATCTGGACCTATTTGGGAGGAAATAAATGCAATCCAAGTTCCAAGCGTGTGTGTACCTTAGAACATGTAAGTAATTGCTGATCTGATCCATCCTTACTGATTACATCATCTTCAAAAACGCTCCTCTGAGAAGATGAAACTTGATTGTTAGTGTTAAAGTGAGAGGCACGAGCGGCTTGAGCAGCTGCAGACTGTATATCTCTTGGATCAAGCGATGAAGGGCGGGGTAGAAAATTGACCATCTCAGGAAAATTAAGCAGAGCAGAAGATCCCTTGAGACTCAGCGCCGCCACGTCGTGAGCTCGAGCAGCCATTTGTGCAGTCTCGTATGTGCCCAACCATATCCTTCGTTTATTCTTTGGTTGCCTAATTTCAGACACCCATTTTCCCCAACTCCTTCTCCGAACTCCTCTATAAATTTTATTACACTCAGTGCCCCCTCCTCCTCCTACTTCTTCTTCTTCTTCTTCTTCCTCCTCCTCTGCTCCACTTCTATTCATATCAAAATCTTCCATCTCTTTCTTCTAAAATGCCCAAATGGGCTTTACTTGCTGATATAGTTTACACAATGGACAATCAGTTTCACAGCTGCAATCCAGCGGGTCATTTTTTCAAACCACTCGTGAATTGAAAATATTATTATATGCTAACAGTGGGTTGTAATGTCAAATGTTACAACTGTATCCAACTCAAACAGAGTAAACTATACTAACCCGCGCCATATTTTCTATTGTCAACAATAAGTCAATTTTTTGCCGGCGTACATTCGGGTGCAGATAAGCTCGGCCATTGCTTTCTGCACCTCATACATTTCTGAGAAGTCTGAGACTATTGTACAGATTGAATTAGTGGGATTAGGTGGTCATGAATAAGGTAGGTAATTGTTCGGTGTGGACAACTGGGGCATTTCTTAAACCATTTAGAAAACTATACAATTATAGATACAATCTGATTGTGATACTATGCTTTTTGGATATATATTGGATTATGTTCACAGTACTTCAATGTGGTAGCAGTTTAAAAGGGAGGGAAAAGAGATGAAAGTAAAATTGTAATAGTGTATGAAATGTTGAAATATGAAGTTATCATGTTACATACTATAATATAGTTAAATATATTATATATAAAGATGGGGATTACTATCAATGTAAAGAATTTTAATGTTAGATTTTAGAATTGGTAATTTTATAATAATAGTTTGAATTATATTTATATTCGGAGAAATTTAAATTCTTTATTAACATTGGTCTATTTTTTGAAAAAAGAAGGGTAAAAATTTATTAAGATAGAAAGGATTACAACAAGGAGAGCTCAACAAGGAGCTTTGTGCTTAGCAACAAGTTCATCAAATTCTTGCACCAGTTCAAAGAGAAGCTACCCCCTATCCATAATATTCCAGCCCGAAGCATGACTAGAAGCCCATTTGGCCAAACAATTAGCAGCTTTGTTTCATTCACAATGAATGTAAGTAAACCTAATGAACTCAAGAGAGGTACAAAAGAGAATAATCTAATTAACAACAGTGGCTAGCTACCAACTAACATCCTACAACTCTTGTGAGGGAAACAAGTTCACCACCACTTGGGAGTCAGACTCGCAAATAATCTTGCGCTATACACCCAAACAACATTATTCCATAACATATAATATGGCCCGAGCCTTCATGAGATTATTAGTGTAGTCACCCTTATGCACTGAGAAAAAGAATTTAACGTCACTAGAACTGCAACGAGCCACTTCCCCACTACCAGCAGGGCCTTAGTTCCCTTGAGAGGAACCATCTGTGTTAATTTTTAGTACTCCATGGGGAGGAGGAGTCCAATGGTCGTCCTAATTCACCCTTCCTTTCCTCTATTGTTGAGGCTTCTTGGGAACTCTTTGATGCCATTGAGCTGCAACCCCATCATGAAGATGAAAATTGAGATGATTGCATATAGCAAGATCAGCTAGATCCATACCCCCATCTAGCGCACACTTCACTTGAATAGTTTCCTGAAGAGAATGTGAGATCTTCCACCAAAGATGCATAACACCAATCCGAACATCTTGGCAGATTTGACTATTCCTCTTCAGCCAGATATGCCAAAGAATGAACGATGGGCCAACAATCCAAGCAACATGGAGAGGAGAAGACTTGGATAGAGCATTGCCTAAGTGGGCCCAAAACTCTGGCAAAGAGGAAGCATGCCTACAAGAGCAACCCCAAGCACTCCACCAAAGGTAACATAACTGAGTTGAAAAGGAGTAATGGGAGAAAAACTCCTCCCCATTACCACACAAAATACAATAAGAGGGGCCCTAGAATCCATCTTTACAAAGATTATCCCACATAAGACAACGGTTGTGGGCCACTAGCCACATGAAAAAATTGCACTTGGACCAAGAAACTTTATTCCAAACTTGCTTCCACCTAGGGACCTCAGCATCCCCATATAATTATCTAGTTATCTCCTGATACCCAGTAGAGACGTGATATTTACCAGACAAGGTACCCCCAAGCCAAAACATATGGTCCTAGAAAAGAGGAACACTCCCTAGAGGCCAAAATATGAGAAAGCTCTTAACAATCCACCTCTATGCCTCTATGAGTCCAATCAGAGGAGTGCTTCCATCTATAACCAACAACAGGTCCTAATTGATAAGGAGTCTTGTAATGAGCCACTTTATCCCATCCAATAGCATGAAAAGAATCACAAAGAGTCTAAAGATGAGGGTACGTGGATAATATGGATGGGAATCCATCCCAAGCATCAGATCAAAACAAAGCCTTAGAGTCTCCCTTACATATTGAAAATAGACCTCTCTTGACTAACACAACACTAGTCTTCAGAGTATGCTAGACCAATGAGCCATGACCTTCAAGAGGAAGTGCAAAAATGGAGGAAGGATCAAGACCACAAAAATATTTATGGTTGATAATATGAGCCCAAAGTTGATGTTGTCTAAAGCACCATCACTAATAAAGCCTAACATCTAATGGTCGACTACTCAAGTGAGCTGATTGAAGACCAAAACCACTCTCCTTTTTAGGCCTACAAACAGTCTCCTAGCTAATTAAAATCCATTTAGTACTACACAAATTACCACTCCAAAGGAATTATCAAGAAAGAGCATCAAATTCCTTGAGAAAGTAAATAGGACCATCCTGAACCATGCTTCTATAAGTAGGAAGAGCTTCAATAACAAATTGAAGAAGAGTAAAATGAGCAATAGTAGAAAGCCATCTATGAGTTCAATGGTTTACCTTATCCCAAAGCTTGGTAATCAAATTTTTCTAGAAGAGTCATGACTACCTAGAAATAGCAATAGAGATGCCAAGATAAGTCAAAGGAAGTGACCCAATCTAAAACAATAGGATATCGACAATCCTTTGCTGAAGAGAATCATAATTGTTAAAAAAGTAAATGGAAGATTTGTTGTCATTAACTTTTTGGCTTGAATCTATCAAATAAATATCCAAAGGTTGTCAAAAGGCTTTAGCCTCCTTCATCCTAGCAAGACCTACAAGACCAGAATCATCAACAAATTGAAGGTGTGAAAGAGTAGGTAAACCATTACCCCATCGTCACCCCTGAATAGAATTTTGGGACACCTGATACTAAATGAATTTGTCCAAGCCCTCATCCATGATGATGAAAAGATAGGGGAAGAGAGGATCTCCCTAGCAGATACCTCTAGAGTCATCAAATAGTTGGGAAGGTTGACCATTAAGAAGAACTGAAAAAGATGTAGAAGTAACACAACTCATAGTCTAACTCACCTAGTCAGAGCTAAAGCCAAAGGTAAGAAGAATATTTCTTAGGAAACTCTATTTAACTCTATCATAGTCCTTAGCCATATCCAACTTAACAAACATTGATTGCTCCCTTGAACTAGCGATAGAGTGAATAGCCTCATTAGTAATAACCACCCCATCCAAAATTTATCTTCTAGCAACACAACCACCTTGTTCCTCTAAGATAATAATGGGGAACCACTTTTTAATTCTCCTAGCTATCAACATAGTAATGACTTTGTAAACCACATTATATAAGGAAATTGGTCTAAAAAAATCCAATTGACTAGCTCGCTCTCTTTTTGGAATAAGAGTCAAGAAAGTAGAATTCAATGCCTGAAGCATCTTCTTGCTAGAATAGAATTTCTTAACCACCCCCAACAAATCATGATTGATGATGTCCCATAATTCATAAAAGAACTCAGTTGGAAAGCTATCAAGACTAGGAGCCTTTCCCTTAGGCATTCCAATGACCACCTCCTCCAGCTCCTCCAAGGAGATCGGTCGCATGAGTCATTCATTTCTTGGGTCATACAAAAAGGAATACAATAAAAAATAATATTTTCTTCATTATCAATAGGAAAAGAGTCCTTAGAGAAGAGGGTAGAAAAGTACTGAGTAGACTCTTGGAACAAAGTTGGCAAGGAAGTCAGTTGGATACCTTGAGAATTAACCAATGAAAAGATATTTCTCTAATTCCATCAAGATTGCATAGTTTTATGAAAAAAAATAGTGTTCCTATCACCTTCCTAGAGCCAATCAACTCTAGCCTTTTTCTTCTAAAAAACTTCCTCTTGAACTTCCCATTCTTCTAGAACTCTAGAAGCAAGGGATTCAACCCTTCCAAGATCCTCCAAGAAACCTCGATCTCTAATCTACTTGGTGATGACATCAAGATCTTCCCAAGAAAGCCTCTTCATTGAGTGAAGGTTCCCAAAAAACTATCTATTTCATATCTTGAGCTTCCTTTTAACATATTGAAGCCTTTTAGAAAATGAAAATATATTAGTGCCATATGCAGGAGCACCATCTATCCACCAACATAAAATAAGATCACAAAGAGAGGAGTCACAAGCCACATAAAATGGAACATAAAAGGTGGACACTTCGGAATAAGAGTCCCACTAGCCAAAAAATTGATTGGCTAATGATCAGAATCCCTCCATTCTAGAATTTTTGAATAGAGAGTAAGGGTTTCACTAACCTAGAAACAAGAAACAAGAAATCTGTCTAGATGTTCTGGGATAGCATCAACCCTAGTCCTTTGATTTTTCCAAGTATAGAAACCATTAGAAGGCTTAACATCAGAGAGATGCAAAAGCATTATGTGTTTCCAAAGAAGAGTAGAAGAAGGCCCCAAACTAGCCAAACCACCTTGCTTCTCCTCCAGACTTAAAACTAAATTGAAGTCTCCTACTAACACCAAAGGATGGAAAGGGTGACAATTTCTAACATACTGAATATGCCTCCAAAGTTCCTCCTTTCCCATAGATCAATAGGTGCATACACATTAGTAATCATGATTAGCTCTCTTGAGTCCAAAGCAGAAGCCACCATAGAGAGAGCTGAGAAAGAAGACACTGAGCCAAGGGGAGAAATTTTTGGTGAATCAAAAAAGATAGCCAATCCACTAGTACTTCAAATAGCCCAAACACTAGAGGCATATTGGATAATGGACTCCACTAAGAGCTTAGTCTCTTTAATACAAAAAAATCAAGAGAATGATCAACCACCAAATTCTGAATAGCCTTTTATCTAGGGATGCTATTCAAACCCCTAACATTCCATGACAGAATAATCACCATTGAGTAGAATGGGGAAAATGAACATCCAATGGTTTCGCTAAGCTAGAATCTATCAATATATCTCCTATGAATTTAATCTTCTTTTGGTTTTTTACTTAAAGGGTGTATACATCAACCCTAAGGGAGAGTAGACCCCTTACCCTTACTAGATGCCAACACATCCTTAATCAAGTCTACTAGAAGAATATCATTATCCTTTAACACCATAGGTGTCACTAAAGCATCTGACACAAGAGCTATAATGAACTCAAAGTTCTGATGTGCCACAACCTAGGATGCCCCACAACCATCATCAAGGGAAAGTCTATCATCTAATCGAACTAGATTAGAAGAGATACTAGGAGCAATACCCTCCTCTAGAACCATACTATCCAGCATGTTAAAGTGATTAAAACCCAAATCAGATAGTCTATGTTTCAAAGGCCTCTTTTGATCATTCCCCTTAGCTTGTGGGTGAGTAGGGATAAATCCATTCTTATCCTGCATTTAAGCCTTTCTCTTTCCTATAGCATCTTACCAATTCTACCCCTTGCTTGTATTATCCATCTGAGCTTGTCCTTTCCCTACAACATCTGCCAGACCACCACCATTGCTAGCTGTAGAACCGTCCACTCCTTTGGAAGTTAAGTTGTGAGGATAGTGAAATTATTAATGAGCATACTCATGACATATCTGACATTAGAAGAGGAGGGATTCATAATCTAACTACTGCACCTGGGAAGAAGGCCCAAGGAAAATTTCTAAATAATTTGGTAATGGATTATTCAAATTAATTTCAACACAAATTCTAGAAAAAAAAAATTTATAGAGGGATTGATGCACAATCACACTTGGCTTTCCTAGCAAAGTAACAATTTGATGGAGGATGTCTTCTTGCTAGAATTTTAGGGGAAGGCAAGGTAAGTGAACGCAAATTGGCACTGTTAAAGGGAGAACATTAGTAGAATTAAATCCTCAATGCCAGGGTTTGACAAATAACCCCACATGGTTGTAGAAATAAGGTCATCCTTCAAAAACATAATCACAATCAAACATGCATGAGAATACAATAGAAACATAGCTGTTCCCAGTAAGCATGATCTCTATATCTCCTTCCACATTCCATGAGAAACAAATCCATGCCTTCATTTCAAATGATAAATTAGATAATAGAATTTATTCTAAATGTCTAAAGGGAGGGAATAATGTTAGAACACATCTAATCAAAAAAACATTCAAATGTGTTTTTTAATCACTTGTCTAGAAGGGCTCTTTGATCTAATAATGAGAAGCATGAGAAATGAAAGGGAAACAAGCTTTCATAATGTATAAGATTTTAAAACTTTAGGCAAGGAAAGAAATACAGTTAGTGGAGGCATATGAACATTATTGAAAAACCAAAATATTTTCTTGATGAAATCTAGCTTAGAACATAAAACATAAGTGGAAATGGAGAGAAACAATTTTATTGTACTACCAATAATAAGCTTGCAATATAATTTTTTTTTGTGCTAAGTGTTTAGAGGCAGGGGGGGTGCGTAGTGGTGGGGGGTGTGTGAATTGTTAATCATCCAAACAAACTACTTTTTCACCTTATAACATCTAACAAAATCAAATGCATCAAATAAAATAGTCCATCACATGAAACCTTTCACACATTTGACATAGATATTTTAGTTATGTGGAAAATAAACTTAGATCAAAATTTGGTGCAAATTTGTACCCAAAAATAATACGCACATTTCTAAAGTATGGCCTATAAGGAGTTTACAAAGAAATTGTTAGGTTCCACTTGTTAGGGGATTTACCTCTATCCCTTTTAGGAGTTGCATCCTCTTAGGTGTAGCCTTGTCAAAGGACTTTGAATACTAGCTAAAGTGTCACCATGTTAAAAGATTTAGAATAATGAAATGTTAGGATCCACTTAATTATTGGGTTTCACCTATTGCAATTGTTAGGGAACAACATGAATATTGATTTGTAAAACATCACTACCTCTATCTGATCTGAATACTTAACCTTGTTGTTTGTTCTCAACTGACTTATCTTCTTTTTAGTTAGAACACAGGTTCCTCTTCTTCACTCACTCAAAATAGATCATGATCAAAACTACTAAACATATCTTTCTTTCAACTATTTAAAATGGTTTCTCTCTTCCACTAGAATAGACAACCCTAAATTTATTACTGACGAGGAATTCAAATATTCCACTCAAATCAAACCGCTATAAAATTATGTACATTATGTTACAAATCACTTTTCATAATTGCACCAACTATTTAATAGTATTTTTTCCTAGAGGTCAATTACATTTTCACCTTTCTTTAGCTTCCTTTAGAATCTTCTCCACAAACCAATCTAAATCATTGTAATGTAAGTTCATCACCTCTACATATACATCCACAACACTAGATCGTTTTTGAACCATCTAGATTCATCACAACTTCAACACTTGTCATCGATCATCACTCAAGAAAACATTCTTCTTTAACATGTTTGGTACAACTTTACCAATGCCCTATTGAATGGGAATTATCTCAGTTCTACCCGTTCCATCCTAAAACCATTCTTCTTATAGAAAAAATGATTTTCTATCATAACTATATATCATCTTTACTATCTTGTGAGTATAATTCTATTACCATTCACTTCCATTCACCACAAATTTAATAATCCAATCAAATCATCTATCATGTGTCACTAACTATTCTAGTAGGTCCACACTTTATTGCTCATCTTACTCTGCTCAATTAAATAATGGAAATCAATGTATGCATCTAAGAAGAGAGAGCCCCAATAGTCTCTTAACAATCATAAACACTAGTTTGTTGGATACAATTGTCTAATTGTGTGTTGTCTTTGATGCTACAAAAATGTCATATCAGTTATCAGTTAGTCTCAACTGAGCTTAGTTGGTCAGCAAGGCAATTTTTAGTGTCTACCGAGCATTCCTGGACATTACTTTGCATAGACAATGTCTATCAAGCTAACTCAAGCATCAAAGGAAATTGTGGCAAAAAGTAGTGTTAACCGAGCTCTCATGGTTAACGAGGGAAAGTTAGTGTTTATCGAGTTCACTCAGTCTCCAAAGGATTTTGCTGAGTTCACAATGTTAACCAAGCTTCCATTGGTTAACACATGAAATATTTTCAGGATCAGTGTTTACCAAGTAGGGTCAACCAATGAAGGATTTTATTGATTTGAGCAATAAAGTTTTATTGTTTCAAGTATTAATTCCAACCGATTGAGGTAATGATTATTGGTGATTCTAATTTGTAAATGAGTCAACTTGATAATCCGAATGGTATATATGAAAGGTCAAGTTTAGAATTCTAAAAGTGTATGAGAGAGTATGCAAGTGTATTGATTGTTTGACAAGGAAAGTGTGAGCGAACATTGAAGGATGGTCAGATATCCTTGAGGAGCAGCATAGTTATGCTTGACTAGGAAGGATCTAATGTGAAGTAGAATAGAGATTTGTAATCAAAAATTCAATTTCATCTTATTCAAATCATTTTATGGTTACTTTCTTATCATTTTAGTAGTGATTCTAAAATCTCTTAACAGAGTTGGTTTAATAGCTAGTTGTAAATCCTCTAACAAGGTGACGGTTCTATTGAATTGTTCTAAAGACCTCTTGCAAGGTCACTCCTAACAAGATGATTAAATCCTCCAACAAGGTTACCACTAATTGTGTGTTTTGTAACCTTTAACCAAGTTGGCTCCTAATAGGGCTCACTTCAAAGGAGGAAAAAATTAGTAGCTAGTTACTTGGTGATTTTTCTCATATTGGGTTTCCATGTTAAATCTGGTGTCTCATGTGTTCATCTTATTTCCTTTATGCTTGCATGATAATCACTATGAATATTTAAGATCTGTTAAAGTTAACATACACTAAATTTATTGATTTATAGAATTTGTAAGTATGTTTATGAAGTGATAGTAGTAAATAGCTTTATTAGACATCTAAGGGATTTGTGGATTTGTTTTTGTGGCTTAATAGAGATAAATTTTCAGCATGGTATGGTCTCATGAGATTTCATCTAGATTCTATTGGTGATTCAAGATTGAAATACCTTGATGAAGAATATACAAGTCCTTTTGGTACATTATCTGTTAATGATATTGCTAAGAAGAAGACTCATAACACCATGATGATAGACATTGCATCTACCCTAAGGTATGAGGAATTTGATGATATCAAGGACTACAAAACTACCTTTGAAACGTGGAACAAGCTAAAGGACATCTATGGTGGTGATGACAATGTGAGGAGAGCCAAAGAAGAAAGCCTTAGAGGACAATTTGATCAGATGACAATGAGAGAGGATGAAAACATTACAAAATATGTGGAAAGAATCAAAGCAAGTGTCAGTGCAATCAAAGTTTCTAAAGGAGAGATCAAGGAAGAATCTATTGTAAGTAAGGTTCTCAGAAAATTACTTCCTATCTATGCAATTAGAGTATCTACTATTCAAGAAAGAAGATGTGAGAAAATCATAAGATAACTTTGGATACCTTTGTGGGAAGATTGATAGCCTTTGAGCTAGATAACTGTGACAATTATGTCCTAGCTTCCAAGAATATTGAATCTACATTTGAGGCCAAGCTTTCACTTAAGGAGAAAGGCAAGAAGATAAAGGACACTTAGTCAGAAAGTGAATAACAATTAGACAAAAGCTCTGATAGTGATTTTGAAGTTGTTGAAGCTCTACTTGCAAGGAAATATTATAGACTTAGAGGAAAATACAAAGGTAAAGTTCCCTTAATCTATTTTTCATGTGAAGAAATTGGTCATATTGCAGCCAAGTGCTAAAACAAGCAAAGAAAGGATGAGAAGAAAGGTCATAAGTGCAATGGCAAGAAAGATTTCAAATCATTCAAGGACAAAGGTAAGAAAACATGTTTTATGGCTAAGGATTCTGATAATAGTGAAGATGAAATAGTTTACATTGCTGTAAAAGATGAATTTGATGATGATAAAGAAGATAAGATGGCACTTATCTCTCATGTGAGAAAAAATGATACTTGGATCATAGACAGTGGATGTTCACATCATATGACTAGTGAGAAAACAAATGTTGAACACTTTAAAGACTATGATGGTGGTAGTTTAAGGTTTGGAAACAATGAACCTTGTTGCATAATAGGAAGAGGTAGAATCTCATTAACCAAAGAACTTTTATGTGATAATTCCTATTGGGTTGAAGGACTAAAACATAATTTGTTGAGTGTGGCACAACTAATCAATACTGGATTCAAGGTGGAATTCATGCACGACAAGGCAATACTACTAGATGACAAAGGAAAACTAATTGGATCTAGAAAAAAATCAAAAAGTAACTTATTTTATCTTGTTTTTGGTGAGTACTGATGTTTTATTGCTCAAGTTGAAGAAATTTGGTTATGGCATAGAAGGTTATGTCATGTAAATTTTGATAACATGGTGAAAATAAGAAAATTTAGGAAAGTAAGAGGCATTCTTAGTTTGAAGAAACTTGATGTTGGTCTATGCAAGAATTGTCAGATTGGTAAAATGGGAAAGACTAGCTTTAAAAGTAAAAAATATCAGTCTGAAGATACTTTTGAAATCGTGCATACTGATTTGTGTGGACCTATTGGAATTAAGAGCTATACTAGAGAAAAATTCTTTATTCTTTTTGTTCATGACTACTCTAGAATGATAATTGTTATGTATCTAAGAGAGAAGTCAGAAGCATTTTTGAAGTAAAGGAAACAAGGAAAAGAATGAATTTCTTGAGATCAAATAGAGGTGGTGAATTCATCTCCCATGAATTCAATAACTTTTTCATTAAAAGACGAATCAAAAGATAGGTATTAGACCCTAGAACTCTTGAGCGAAATAGAAGAGTTGAAAGGAGGAACAGATCTATCATGAATTGTGTAAGGACTCTAATGATTGAAAAGAACATTTCTATCAAATACTGGAAGGAAACTATCAGCACTGCAGTTCAGACCTTAAACGAAGTACAATTGAAGAAGGACTCATTTAAAACCCCCTATGAGTTATGGTATGGCTATAAACCCAATGTAAGTTACCTCAAAGTATTTGGAAGTAAATGTTACATCTTGAAAAAATCTAGAAAAGGAAAATTTGATGTGAAAGTTGATGACAGTATATTTTTTAGGATATTCTTGCAAGAGTAAGGCATATAGATGTTTGAATTTGTCTACTCACAAAATCATAGAAAGTGCACATGTAAAAGTTGATGAGTTTGTAGAAAGGACTGAAGAAGAAAGGAAAAAAGGAACCAGAATATTATAGGAGATTTTTTTCCATTGAACCTAATACATTGCTGGATACATCTATTAATCAAGAGACCTCTACTCTTGATTCTTCCTCAATCACTGAGTTGCAAGAAGTTAAAATTGAGTCACAAGGACTTGAGTCACATTCTAAAGCTACTGAGCCAATTCCTACCAAGTCTGAGTAACCGAAACCTAAAGTTGAATTTCAAGAGGATGACAATGCAATTCATTCAAAAGGAAAGGAACCTATATTCACATCATGCACTAGATCAAATTATTGGAGATAGATTAGAAGATACTATGACAAGAAGTAAGCTAAAAGGTACATGTTTACTTGCTGATTTTGAACCTAGAAATGTCAAAGATGCATTGAAAAATGAAAGTTGGATTGAGGCTATGAATGAAGAAATAGAACAAATAGAGAAGAACAAAACCTGGACTCTGGTACCTAGGCCTAAAGATAAAAATGTGATTGGAACAAAATGGGTATTCAAGAATAAGTTGAATGAAGATGATAAGGTATCAAGAAACAAAGCTATATTGGCATGTAAAGGATATTCTCAAGAAGAAGACATGGATTACGGTGAGACTTTTACTCCTGTTGCAAGATTGGAAGGTGTCAGGACCTTACTTGCATATGCAACACATAGAGGATTTAAGGTATATCAGATGGATGTCAAATCTGCATTTCTCATGGTATTCTTGATGAAGAAGTCTACATTGAGCAACCTGAAGGTTTTATGATCCAGACAAAAGGGATATGGTCTGAAACTTACACAAAACATTATATGGTATGAAATAAGTCCATAGAGTATGTTATGAGAGATTGCATAACTACCTTATTCAGATTGGTTTTCAGAGAACTAATGATAATAGTAGTTTGTACATCAAGGAAGGACCAAATAACAAGATTTTTTGGTAGAAATATTTGGGGATGATACTTTTTTTATAGGGAATGATGATCAATGCAAACAAGTTTTAGAGAAAATGAACAAAGAATTTGAAATTTTTATGTTTGGTGAGATTAAGTTCTTTGTTGGTCTTCAAATACAAAAAAGCAAGAATTGTATCTACATCACTTAGTCTAGGTATATCAAGGAGATACTCAAGAATTTTGGTATGGAAGATTGTAAACTAGTTGGAATCCCAATGTGTACTAGACTAAAGCTTACCAAAGATGATGAATCAAAAGAGGTAGATCAGACCTTATATAGATCAATGATTGGAAAATTGTAGTATGTAGTTCATACAAGGCTTGATATTGCTCTTGCAGTTGGTATAGTAGCAAGATTCTTGGAAAAACCTAGAGAAAATCATATGATGGAAATTAAAAGAATCTTGAGATACTTGAAAGGAACTAAAGATTATGGCTTATGGTATAAACTTGGAGTAAATTTGGACTTAAAAGTGTTTACTGATGTTGATTGGGCTAGAAATCTAGATGAGAGAAAGAGTACAAGTGGTTGAGCATTCTTTCTTGGCAAAAGGTTGGTATCTTGGACAAGAAAAAAGAAAAATTGCACATCCCAATCTATAGTAGAGGTAGAATATGTTGCTATAGCAGTGAACTATTCTAATATTGTTTGGTTTAAATAGTTGTTGGAAGGCATGAAGGTTGAGATCAAAGAACCAGTTGTCATGTTTTGTGATAATACAAGAGCAATTAACATTTCAAAGAATCCTATGATGCATTCCAAAACCAAGCACATTGGTATAAAATATCACTTTGTTAGAGAATTAGTGCAGGACAAGGAAATCAAATTGGAATATGTCCATACAAAAGAATAGATTGCAGACATATTCACCAAACCATTACCCAAGGATGCATTATTATATCTAAGAGGTAAGTTAGGGGTTAGTCCCCTATCTGAAGCTCACTAAATAAAGTTTTAGTGATGCATCAATAGGAACCAGGTTGAAGATCTATTAGTTGATGTAGCATAGTCAAGGGAGCATTGCATATGAATTAGTTCTCAAGGTACATTGATACTTATTTGGTATGTGTTATCTGTCATATCTTTCTAAAATTTGTTTGAGGGGAATTTTACTATTTGGAGAAGAAGTTGTGTAATTCTATCACAAAGGGAGATTACTGCATTAAAGAAGTTTGAGGCATAAACTCTAAGGCGGAAAAAAATTTCTATCAAAGAAAAAAACTTGTTTTCAAATTTCATTGTGCTATGACATGTTGTGTTGCCATCAATGCCAAAGAGGGAGATTGTTAGATACATTTGTCTAATTATGTGTTGTCTTTGATGTTACACAAATATCATATTAGTTATCAATCAGTGTCAACCGAGCTTAGTTGGTCAATAAGGTTATTTTCAATGTCTACCAAGCATTCCTGGACATTACTCTGCATAGACAGTGTCTACCAAGCTCACTTGGGCATCAAAGGAAATTGTGGCAAACATTAGTGTTAATTGAGCTCTCATGGTTAATGAAGGAAAGTTAGTGTTTACCATGTTCACTATATCTCCAAAGGATTTTGCAGGGTTTGTAGTGTTAACCGAGCTTTTGTTGGTTAACACGGGAAATATTTTCAAGATCAGTGTTTACCAAGCAGGGTCGACCAATGAAGGATTTTGTTGATTTGAGAAATAAAGTTTTATTGTTTCAAGTATTAATTCTAGCCGACTAAGGTAATGATTATTGGTGATCGTAACTTGTAAATGAGCTAACTTGATAATTTGAATGGTATATATGAAAGCTCAAGTTGATAATTCTAAAAGTGTATGAGCAAGTATGCAAGTGTATTGATTGTTTGAGAAGGAAAGTATGAGTGAGCTTTGAAGGATGGTTAGATATCCTTGAGGAGTAGCATAGTTATATTTGATCAGGAAGGATCTAATGTGAAGAAGAATAGATATTTGTAATTAGCAATTTAGTTGCATCTCATTCAAATCATTTTATGGTTACTTTCTTATCATTGTAGTAGTGACTCTAAAATCTCTTAACAGAGTAAGTTTAATAGCCAGTTGTAAATCCTCTAACAAGGTGATAGTTCTATTGAATTGTTCTAAATACCTCTTGCAAAGCCACTCCTAACAGGGTGATTCAATCCTCCAACAAGGTAACACCTAAAGTATGTTTTGTAACCTTTAACTAGGTTGGCTCCTAATAGGGCTCACTTCAAAAGAGTGAAAAATGAGTAGCTAGTTGCTTGATGGTTTTTAACATATTGGGTTTCCATGTTAAATCTAGTGTCTCATGTGTTCATGTTATTTCCTTTATGCTTGCATGACAATCACTGTGAATATTTATGATCTTTTAAAGTTAACATACACTACATTTACTGAGTTACAACATTTTAATGTATGTTTATAAGGTGACAACAATAAATAGCTTTATTAGACATCTGAGGGATCTGTGGAGTTGGTTTTGTGGTAAATGATTCACACCCTCCCCCTGCCCACACCAGTTACTCCATCTATATTTCCAACACTAGTTATTACTGCAACAGTGGATAATTATGATTCACACAATAGTAGGAATACTAGGTCAATAGTTGACATCAATGATAACACAATAACTAATCATCATGCAATCAAATCATAACTCTCCACACTATAATCAGGTCATTCATTATGTCAATATCTCCCCCTTTGACTTTGATGGAAATATATGCTATGCTTTTCTTGACTTCGTGCACATTCTTGTCTAACAAAAATCACTAGAAATAAAATATTTTCACTTAAATCTTTACATTAACTTCTTGTTCCATCTTCAAGAGATTATCCCCCTTTCAGTGCACTTCCTCCTTTGTCTAAACAAATTATTCCTTTCATCTCTTACCATAACTTGACTAAATGATGTTATCAATTTCTCCTCTTCATGACTTCCTTCCCTTTTGATCTAATGGATTAGTGAAGTCACCATCTAAATTATTCATTATCTCCACCTTTGAGAATAATGCAAAAGGTGTTAATGTGTGTATGTTAGTTTGTTCTACAACCTTTATTTCTTCAGTACACACCTCTTCAACTTACAGCTACTCCCCCTAAGGCATATCATCCAAACATTGAGTCAAATCATATAAATATTAAATAGGTACATTGGAATTGATGCAAATACATCTTCTTCTAGTTCATCGAAGGTGGGGGAATTCACGTAATCTATCCCTTAGTTAGTCAAACATATCTTTTGGTAGAACTAATACATTTCCTTCATTATTTTAAACCATATTTTTCTATGGAAAAAGTATTTTGTGATTTTTTTAAAGACGTGCCCAAGTTTGTCAAAATTTTGATGAATGTGCCCACTATTGCAAGAATTCCAATAGCTATGGGCATTATTAATATCATGCCCAAAACTGTCAAAATTTTAATGAATGCAGGCACTATTAAATTTCCCTGTACTGAAGCAAGAGAGATATCTGAAACCATCTATGTTGAAGTAACATTAGAAAAATCTCTAGAACAAACTAGAAGGAAGAGAGCCTGTTCACCACAATCCCCTTTAGCATTAGAGACAATGTTAAACATAAAATAGAATTAGGCAATCTTATCCAGCTTTCCTTGCACTCTCGACCTAATGTATATGTCTATGAAAATTATTGACATCTTTAGTTGTCTATTAAATTCTACTTGGCACTTCTTAAAATATAATGACAAGGGTATTAGAAAAAAAAAAGAGAAAAAAAAAATAGAATTAGTATATTTAATGAGGGTGTTAAATTTGAGATTATGGGGCCTTCTATACACATTATCAAATGCATGATCTGAGGGTTTCAAAGTGGGATAGCCTTGATTTCTATATCTAGTTTGAGAACAAAACCCTTATCCTAGATTGAGAAATTCTCCTCAAGGATTGTATTTGAACTTCATGGCCTACAATTTTGATAGCTTCTAAAATGCAACACAATAAAATAATAAGTACCTCTTTTTAATTTCAAATCTTGAAACCTTCTTATACTCTAAGATTATTATAAATGGATCTCAATTTTTAAATGGAATCAAAAAAATCCAAGACCATAGCAAAAATTTGTAGCAAATCAAATCTTGGTGATGAAATAAAGACCAAATTTTTGAGTAATAAATGACTTATTAAAAAAAACTTATTTACTAACCTTATTCTCTTACAAAAATGCATCAATGAAAATACTTGATCGGATGTGAATTCACACACTACTAGATGAATAATGAATGGATAAAACTTAAGGACATCAATCAGGTGTTAGCTTCTATTAATCTAAATCTCAACTCATGATTCATTAGGGAAGGCATTCATGATATAAATTTATTTGAAACCTTAACCCAAATGACATATTTTTGGTCTCCACTATTTTTCTAAAATATTTAAAGGTCAAGAAAATCAATTAGGGGCTAAAGCCTTGATTATAAACTTGATTCTCAAAATCAATATTTTCTATTAGTTATTTTTGAAAAATAAAACATTAACTAACAATATTAACAAAAAGAATTTTCTTCATAGGTTATTATTATGCAAGGGGTGTTGAAAAAAGGCTGATACAAGTATGATAAATGTGTTTCAATCATTGTTATGTTAATAATGTCAAACCTGCTAATTTTTTGGTAAGACAATTGTTTATATGATTTATGTACTATCACTTATTTGATTGATGAAGAGGATTTGATTAAATGATGTAACAATAACACCTAGGGGAAAGGTTCAATTATGATATGAAAAGGAGTACAATAATTAGCTAAGATAGTGATATCATAGTGCATTGATAATCTACTTAAGGTTTCAAAGATTGGTTACACTAAGAAAATTCTAAAGAACAAGTTAAACAAAGTTTGTCTGCCAAGCTTGACTGAATGGATAGTATGTGTCAAGCAAAGTTAGTACAACCCAAGAAAAAAATCTATTGGACTTGAGTAAAAGTCTATTTTAGTGTATGCCAAGTAAAATAGTTAATGCCCAGTAAAGTTTAGTTGATGCCAAGCACCAGTAAACTTTAGCTCATGCTGAGTGATTTTATAGAGGATGTTGAGGAACATAGTTTGTGTTGAGCATTAGAAGAAATTTAATGCTAATTGTTAGCATTATTAGAAAGATCATGAATTTGATGGATCTAAGATGAGAAGTTTATTTTCTTGGATTGTGTTAACCAAGTCGAAGATAAGATTAATGAGCTAGCAGTACAGAATTCATGGTAAACCATTTTGAGGAGAATTAAAAGAGGATTGAAGGAGAAACTTATAGAAATGAAACTGAATAAGAGGTAGATTCATTGAATCCTACCTAATCTATCCAAACCCAAAATTGGATGATAGAGAATGAAAAATAAAGTATCTTAACTCTCTATTTATAGGGATGGTTGATCAGAAGCAAGGGTTATCATGTGCAAGAATCTAAGAAAGACAAGGATTCTAGAGTATTACTTCATTGAATGACCTAAGTGAAGGGTCTGCATTGGCAAGTTATGAATGAAGTCTTAATGGTAAGGATGCTTGAAGGATGAACATGCTATCAGAGATGAAGTGTGTGAAAGACAAGCATAATGGATGACTAAGAAAAACATCTATAATCTACAAATGGAGTTGTATGTTTTCATTAGATCAAGAATTATTGTTACCCTCTAATAATTGTATCAGTCTATGGTAAATCTTTTGTATTAAGGTTGACCTAATAGTCATTTGTAGATCCTTTAACTGGGTGACATTCCAAGTGAATGGTATAAAGTCCTCTAACAAGGTTCACTCCTAACAGGGTGATTGAAATCCTTTACTAAGGTCAGATTTAATAGTGTGCATTGTAACCTTTGACAGAGTTGGCCTTTCATAGGGCATCACTTCAAAAGAGTGAGAAAGACTAGCATGTTATTGGTGGTTTTTCCTAAATTGAGTTTCCGCATAAATCATTGTGCCAAATGTGTTATTGAATCTATTGTGTTTCATGTTTACATTTCTACAAATTGATTTGATTGTATCCTATAAGTTTTAAGTGATTGCATAATCTTATGGATGCATGCATGACGATAAATTTTTTATGGGTTCACTAAGTTGTAAAAATTTGTATTTATACATTTGGACCTTGGATTACTAATTCACCCACCTTCTCAATTATTCTAAAGAAATCCAACAATTGGTATCAGAGCCATGTGTTTAAGAGGACTTGTTTAAAGGTACTAGAAGCACAAAGATCAAGTTGTCAAAAAGTGAAGTACCCAAGATTAATATAGATTACTTTAATGCATGGAAAATTCTATTGAAGCTAAACCTTGGAGGACTTGGAGGTCATGCACAATCTACCATTACTATTGAACATACTAATCCTATTGGAGCTCTAACTGCCGAGGATCTGAAAAAGAAGAAAGAACACAACTAGGAAATGTTGGAGATTGTCTCTACCCTAAGCTATGCTAAGTTTGATGGAATCAAAAGTCTTGACAGTGCAAAGAAAATGCGGGATTCTTTACACACCATCTATGGAGGAGAAAGAATGTTCTAAGAGCCAAATATGAGAGTCTCATAGGTAAGTTTGATGATATGAGTATGCAAGAAGGTGAAAATATTGCTCCATATTTCTCAAGGATAAAAGATGTTTTTCATGCAATAAGAGGATCTACTGGTACAAGAGTGTCATGTCCCCTTTTCAAATAATTAAAAATAATAATCTTTGCTAAGGCAAGTAGGCCCAAAAAGGCGATGTTTTAGCAAAAGGGGATAATCTTTGGAAGCGAATGGACTAACAAATGAAAATTATTATTAAAATATGTTTTATTAACCCCTCTTGGACGTGAGTTAGGGTTATGCCCTCTTTTAAGGGGTTTGGAGGCATTTTGGGCTGATTCTAGAACTTAATTTTTGCTCATTTCTTTGTTATTCTTCAGAGGCTGCCAAACCTGTGGAGAAGGAGACCCAAGAATGGGAGTTTGCAGGTTTCCAAGAAGGCTAAGGATGGGAGTTTGAAGCCATTCCATGTGCATGCTCATGCAGAGTTTGCCTTTGTGCTGAACAATGCAGATTTGTGGTTTTTTAGATTTACTAATAATATGTGAAGCTGTGAAGTTTTTGGCACTATTTTCGGCATTACCCGATTTGGGGTTTATTGAGAAATTGGTGGATCTTTGAAAGATTGGTCATTTGATCTTAAAGATCTGATTAGAGGCTTGAAATATCATACACAATCAGTAAAGAGAAATTTCAGTGGTACCAAAGCTATGATCTTGCCAGCCTGAGGGTTTGTAGAAGTTTGCATGTCAGTTTTGACAACTACCCAAATCTTGCATGTCAAAATTTATGGTTTCATGCTACTTCTAATCATTTACATGTTAGTTCTTGGTGAATTTGGTGGTTGCATCTTGCTTCTAATTAGCTGCAAGTCAAAATCTATGGTTACATGCTACTTCTAATCATTTACATGTTGCTTCTAATTAGCTGCATGTCAAAATCTATGGTTGCATGCTACTTCTAATCAATTGCATGTTAGTTCTTGGTGTTTGAAGAAGTTATAACCTATTGGGGTTACACTCTAATTTATCCAGAATGGATAGGTATAGTACAGAGTGTCAGAGGACACGATCTCAGACAATTGATATCAAGAGTCAGAATAGTAGAAAGGATGGTTATTTAGACATTCGAGATAAACTTAGGAAAATAAGCCATGACATGTCTAAACAGTTGGTTGAGCACCACCGTATAATGAATGACATGTTGTCTGACCTAGCTAAGGTGGATAAGTTGACTGGATTTCTATTTGGTAGATTTTCTCACAGGGTAGATGACACGATTACCAAGAACTTGCATGAGGAGTTTGAGAAACTAGCTTATAACCAGGTAGAGGTCTCAGATTCTACTCCACCACAGGAGGTAGTGAGAAAGGATATTACACAGATTGATAGTAATGGTCAACTTGATACTCAAATTGAGACAATTGTATACAAGTCGTTAAAGGGTGATATCACAAGTATTCAGGATGGTATAGTTACAACAGGTAGTGACTACAACGTAGTGGGTTTAGATGATGATTATGATGATGTTATTGTGCATGATGGTGAGATACCTAGTAGAGATGAGCAAACATTGAGCATTCATGACTTTTTTGAGAAAGAGTACCAGACACAATTAAATGCTTTGTCACATGAGGTTGAGGTTGGTAGTACTTCACATGATTTGTCCAGCCAGCTGAAAGTGAACAAAGACAGTATTGTGACTTCATTTTCTCATCATGAAAGGTATGTGGAGTTAGTTGGTATTGGTCATATTACTCAAGCGAGGATTTTTCTTGAGATACTAGCTAATTCTAGTTTACAAATATGGACTCGAGATTGTTATATTGGCATTTGGGATTTAGTTGACTGGAGATCTTTAACACTTTTTGGTAGCAGTGATTGTTTGGGTGCTATCATGGATTTGATTAGCAGATTGCACGGTGTTGTCTTTTCTTGTGCTAGCAGCTTGTTTGATGTTGGTATTAGTTTTTATACACCGGTGTTAGGCTTTGTTCATATATCCAGTTGACCATACTTGCTAGAATGTGTTGATGATCTTTCATATTTGGCAGTGTTTACAGATGAGTCTCAGGATCATATTGGCATTGATAACATCTAGGAGGATGCAGTGGGTAGTTTTGAAGACTTGGTTTCCTTGGGTACAGAGGAGTTGGATAGCAGTGGTACAATTTTTGATACTCTGTATGTTGATATGAGCTTTAGGGTTGTTTCATAGGATATGGATGGTAATACTCTAGAGACTAGTAACTTTGAGGATACTCATTTAGATAGTGCATCAGAGGAGGTTTGTAGGGGATAGTCAAGCCAGTGCCATCATGTGTCTAATCAATTTAGAGTTAGTGACCGAGACATTGCTATCACTTGCCAGCATTTCAATGCTACTCATCATTTGTTAGTAGTTTATGGATGGGGTTCTCCTACTAGTGATGAGCAAGAAGGCAGTTATCTTTCCTTGACAGAGATCCACTCTTTATGGGAGGCTATTCAGATTTTGAGACAGAATTATATGTAGTTGGTAGCCGACAAAGATTATCTTACGGAGTGGGGGAGTACAGCATATGATGCATTATTGCACAAGGAAAATGAGGTGAGTGAGCTTACTCATCAAATCAAGGTGACTTCTGAGATTCTTGAGAGTACACAATTGGCTTTCAAGGAGTCACGGTTTCATTATGCTAAGGTGACCATGGAGTTAGAGAAACTATAGTCTTTACCAGATTTTGTACAGTCACAAGCTGTGGTGTCTAGTGATCTGAGGATGTCCATGGTCGAGATTGTCAAAGACAGTGGATATGGGGATGCATCCATCCTTGATACTAACATTGACATATCGATTTCATCCCCACTAAAGTCAAGTTCAGTTGAGTTGGGTGCTACAGCAGATTGTTGTGGTATGCTTGACATGGTGGTGAACTCTAGTACTAATGGCATGAAGACTAGAGATGTTGTATCAAAGACCATGTGTGATGTTGGTGAGCTAACAGTTGGCATGGTTCCTGGTAGTAATACTACTCCCTTGGCGATGTCTTTAGAGGTAGTAGTCAATTTCAACTTGGTTAGTGATCGATTCCAGTTAGTTACATCTGGATTGCAGTCTGAGCCACTGACTGAGATTGGCGCATTCTATCGACATTAAATTGTGAGGTATGCTCATCAATTCACCTTTGATGACCATGTTGATGAGATGATGCTAAAGAGATGTACTTTGGTTCCTAGTGCTTATCATCAGTTATGGGATAGTTTGACGCCTCAGGATGAGAGTTCTGATGGGCATGACATGGCGATAGGTTCTGTAGTTGACAGCTTGATAATACATGACTTAGAGCAAGAGTTTTGGAGTGATGCTTCAATGGGTGTTGTTATTGATTCTACTCCTTTGGCTATGACATCTCTTGACTTAGCTGGTGATCAATCATAGTGGGTTGTATCACTTGTTCATGGTGAGCTATTGATTGAGGTTGGCTTTTTTATCAATATTATATTGTAGGGTATGTACATTAGTTAGAATTTGATCCTTGTGTTGAGGATTTGATGACAGGAAAATTTGGTTTGGGTTCCATTTCTTCCTGTTTATCTTGTGATGGCTTTTCACCATCAGGGGTGCATGGTGATCTATAGAGTTGTGTTGATTACAAGAGTTGTACAGTGTGTGGATTCTCCATACTTGGTATAGTTTCATTTGGGAGTGTTCACCATTGTTGCAGAGTTGGATTGTACATTATGTATAGGCCAGTGGGATGCGTTGATGGTATTTACTGTGTTGGTAGTTTGATTTGTCCACTTTACTTGGGTTATGATGTTCTAAGAGTTTGTGTCTCGTGGGTTTTTGACTGTGGTAATGGTTATTTTGGAGTTTCGTTGAGCTGTAATTGTTAGTTTGATTATGGATTCCTCTTGGTTATATTGCAAAGGATATTGCAGGAGCTTGTGTTAATTGATAGTAGTATAGTTCATGACTACATTTGGGATCCAGGTGGATTGATTGGTTTATTGTTCAGCCATTGCTTGAGGACAAGCAATATTTGGGAGGGGAGGACTTGTCATGTCCCCTTTTCAAATAATTAAAAATAATAATCTTTGCTAAGGCAGGCAGGCCCAAAAGGCGAAGTTTTAGCAAAAGGGGATAATCTTTGGAACCGAATGGACTAAAAAATGAAAATTATTATTAAAATATGTTTTATTAACCCCTCTTGGATGTGAGTTAGGGTTATGCCCTCTTTTAAGAGGTTTGGAGGCATTTTGGGCTGATTCCAGAACTTAATTTTTGCTCATTTCTTTGTTATTCTTCAGAAGCTGCCAAACCTGTGGAGAAGAAGACCCAAGAATGGGAGTTTACAAGTTTCCAAGAAGGCTAAGGATGGGAGTTTGAATCCATTCCATGTGCATGCTCATGTAGAGCTTTCCTTTGTGCTGAACACTGCAGATTTGTAGTTTTTTAGATTTACTAATAATATGTGAAGCTGTGAAGTTTTTGGCACTATTTCCGGCATACCCAATTTGGGGTTTATTGAGAAATTGGTGGATCTTTGAAAGATTGGTTGTTTGATCTTAAAGATCTGATTAGAGGCTTGAAATATCATACAAAATCAGTAAAGGGAAATTTCAAAGAGACATTGATACTATACTAAGGAAATTTTTAAGAATAGTGTTGCCTATATATGCTATTAGATTTTCTACAATTCAAGGATTCAGATGCATAGGTAGACTCACTACTTTTGAGATATCTATCTTTGATAATTACACACCTAAAAATATTGAATCTACTTTCAAAGCTAAGCTATCATTAAAAGAACCTAGTGTGAAGAAGAAAAAGAAAAAATATGTGTCCAATGACAGTGATATAGATGAGGAAGATGTAGATCAACTTGAAGCACTACTGGAAAGGAGATTTCATAGAGGTAAAAGCAAGTTTAAAGGAAAATTATCATCATTTGTTTCAATTGCAATGAGGTTGATCATATTGCTGCTAGATATCTAGAGAAAAAGAAATATAGAGGTGGTGACAACTACAAAAGTAGAAGAGATGATGATAATAAAGATTACAAAGATAAAGGCAAGAAGTTTTGCTACATTGTTGAAGAGGAAACAAGAGATGAATCTGATGAACATGATGATGAAGTGGTGTATGTTGCAACAAAGGATGAATTTGATTAAGAGGGGGCAACTACACTTGTGTCTTTTGTGAAGAAGAATGATGGATGGATTAATGATAGTGTGTGTTCACATCACATGACTGGAGATCAAAGTAATTCCATTACCTTGAATTGTTATAATGGAAATAGTGTAAGATTCAATAATGATGCACCATGTTTGATAAATTGAAAAGGGTCTATCAAACTCACAGAAAATATTTTATGTGACAATGCCTACTATGTTGAAGGACTTAACTATAATTAGTTGAGTGCGTCACAACTGAATAATTCAAGATTTGAGGTTGAGTTTGAAAACATGATTACTAAGATATATGATATTGATGGAAAGTTGATTGGAAAGGGTGGTCAAACTAGGAGTAATCTATTCTACCTTTATATAGAGGATGCTACTTGTCTATTTGTAAAATTTTACAATGTATGGCTATGGCACAATAGGTTATGTTATGTTAATTTTGATAACTTTGTTAGTATCAGTAACATGAGAAAAGTTAGAGGTTTGCCTAAGTTGAAGAAGCCTGATAATATAATGTGCAAAAAATGTCAGTTAGGAAAAATGATAACATCAAGTTTTAAGAGTAAAACTCATACCTCTAAAGGAATACTACAGATTATTCATATAGACTTGTGTGAACCAATTGAAGATTAAAGCTACAAAGGAGATAAGTATATTATGTTTCTTGTTGATTATTATTCTAGAATGATGACAATTATATTTTTGAAACACAAATCTAATGCTTTCCAAATGTTTAAGTGGTACTTAGAAGGAGTTGATAAGGAAACAAGTAAAAGTTTGAAACGTTTGAGATATTACATAGGAGGAGAATTTAGATCAAATGAGTTTGAGATGTTCTATAATGACATAGGAATCAAAAGATAGGCATCTGCTACTAGAACCCCTCCACAAAATGAAATTATTGAAAGGAGCAATAGGTCTATAATGGACTATGCTAGGACACTCACGATGGAGAAAAATGTTGCTTTAAAATACTGGAGAGAAGCTATAAGTACAATTTTCTATATCATGAACTATGTAAAAATCAAGAACGGTACTCATTCAACACCTTTCAAACTATGGTATGGAATCTCACCCAATGTAAAATATTTTAAGGTATTTGAAAAAAATGCTTTATTGTCAAAGATTTTAGGAATGGTAAAATAGATGCAAAAAGTGAATACGGTATATTCCTAGGTTATTCTACAAGAAGTAAAGCTTATAAGTGTTTAAATACTAACACTAAAAAAGTTGTGGAAAGTGCAACTGAGAAATTTGATGAATATATAGAATTACATGAGGCTGAATCTATGAAGAAACCAAAAGAATATGAATCATTTTTATACTTCTATGAAGGTATTCCTACTAAAGAAGATGCTACAAATAAAGTTACAAACAAACATCAAGTTTTAGTGACTACTAAGTCACATTCTATGAATGTTGAGTTGCATTCAGGAACTGAGCTACATTTAGGTGTTGAGTTACATAATGAAGTGGAGACACATTCTAATTCTAAGATTAGTGTACATGAGAGAGACATTGAACTACCTGAAAAAGATGTACAGAGTGACTCAAAAGTTGAAAGACCAAATTAAGAAAATAGATCTAAACCAAGACTATCCAAATATGTCAAGATACATCGTCCTATTGTACAAATAATTTGAGATAAAGATGCTAGACCAATGACAAGGAATAAGTTGAGAAATGATACATGCTTGTTGAGCATGAAAGAACCTAAAATGGTGAAAGATGCATTAGAAGATATGGACTAGGGTAAAGCCATGGAAGAAGAATTGAACAAATTGAGAAAAACAATACATGGACTCTAGCTCCTAGACCAAAAGACAAAAATGTGATTAGCACTAAGTTGGTAAATAGTAAAAAGCTAGATGAAAATGGTGAAGTCACAAGGAACAAGGAAAGATTAGTCTACAAAGGATATGTACAAGAAGAAGGAATTGACTATGGAGAAACATTTTTCCTTGTTCCTAGATTAGAAGGAGTAAGAACTCTGCTTGCTTATTCTACATACAAAGGTTTCAAAGTTTATCAAATGGATGTTAAATCTGTATTTCTGAATGACATATTAGAGGAAGAAGCTTACATAGAATAGCCAGAAGGATTTGTTGATGTTAACAATAAAAACATGGTATGCAGATTACACAAACCTTTATATGGTTTTAAGAAAGCATGAAGAGCATGGTATGAGAGACTTCATAATTATCTTGTGAAGATTGGATTTGAGAGGAATGATGATAACAACAATCTATACATGGATACATAGAAAGGCAAAGGTATTTTGTTATTTGATTTTTTAAAAATTATTATATCATATTTGGAGAACAAGATGCTTTATGTAAGGCTTTTGTAAATGAGATGAAGAAAGATTTTGAGATGTCTATGTTTGGAGAGATCAAGTTCTTTGTGGGTTTGCAAGTACATAAGATGAAATATTGTAGTGAGTTAAGGAGATACTAAAAACTTTTGGATTGGAGGATTCCAAGCCAGTAAGTACACCTATGGTGATAGGACATAAATTTTCAAAGAATGATGATATAACTAAGGTGAATCAAACAATATACAAGTCTATGATTGGAAAATTACAATACATAGTACATAATAGATGTGATATTGCATTATCTATAGGGATAGTTGCAAGATTCTCTACTAATCCTAGGGAGAATGATTTGATTGTTGTAAATAGAAAAATGAGATATTTGAAAGGAACTGAAGAATATTATCTATACTACAAGGAAAATATGAAATTTGAATTAAGAGCTCAATACTGTTGATGATTGGGTTGGAAATATCAATGATAGAAAGAGAACTAGTGGAGGAGCATTTTTCTTATGCAATAGGTTGGTTACATGGACTAGCAAGAAATAAAACTGTACTTCACAATCTACTACTAAACCTAAATATGTTGATGCTACTATAAATTGTACAAACATTGTATGGATCAAACAACTACTAAAAAGTATGAAGGAAGAGATCACTCAAACTAGTCATACTTTATTGTGATAATAAAAGTGCTATAAATATATCAAAGAATCATGTGATGCACACAAAGACTAAGCACATTGCACTCAAGTATCATTACTTAAGAGAATTAGTTCAAGATAAAGACATGACGATGTAATTTGTTAACACAAAAGAGAAAATTGCTGATATCTTCACAAAAGCATTACCTAAGGATGTTCATGAGTATCTAAGAGGTAAACTAAGAAACAAGACAAGTGCCCTACATCAAATCATTTGATTGAGATATGTTACACATTGATGCAACGAATCTTACTTTAGGAGCTGCCTAAAGTAATCAAAGAGTTGAAACTATGAATCGGTCACAAGCAAGGTGACAAAGAGAGAAACTGAAGAATTTCATATTTCCATATTAAGAAGACAAGGCTTTGGCATTTTTGTCAAAGAGGGAGATATAACTGAAAGATGCTTCAATAGAGGGGGAAATTTTAATACAAGGAATTATTTTCTTTTTTGTATTTTATTAGTCTTACTATTTTAATCGAGTTAATTTAGTTGATCAGTTTGGTTTTCATCAATGCCAAAGAGGAAGGTTGTCGAAAATAGATTGACACAAGTATGATGAATGTGTAACAATCATTGTTTTCTCATTGATGTCAAACCTGCTATTTTGTTGATAAGACACCTACTTTTATGATTTAAGTACTACCACTTATTTGATTCATGAAGAGGATTTGATCAAACAATGTAAGAATAACACCTAGAGTAAAGGTTGAGTTATGATATGAAAAGGAGTACAAGAATTAGCTAAGACATTGATATCATAGTGCATTGATAATCTACTTAAGGTTTCAAAGATTGGTTACACAAAGAAATTTTAGAAGAATGAATTAAACAAAGTTTATCTCACAAGCTTGACCAAATGGATTGTAGGTGCTAAGAAAAATTAGTGCAAGCCGAGTAGAAAATTAGTTGGAGCTAAGTAAAATTCTATTTTAGTGTACATGTCAAGTAAAATAGTTGATGCCAAGTACCAATAAACTTTAGTTCATACAGAGTGATTTTATAGAGGATGCCAAGCAATTTAGTTTGTGCTGAGTATAAAAAACAAGTTAATGTTGAGTGTCAACATTCTTAGAAAGATCGTGAATTTGATGGATCTAAGCCTACAAGTTTTTTTTTATTTTATTTTATTGTGAGAACCAGGTCAAAGATAAGATTGATGAGGTGGTGGAACAAAATTCATGATAAACCTTTTTAAGGTGAATTCAAAGAGGATTGAAGGACAAGTTTCTAGAAATGAAATGGAATAAGGGGTAGATTCATTGAATTCAGCTAGCTAATATATCCTAACCCTAAATTGGATGATAAAGAATGAATGAAAAAATATCTTAACTCTCTATTTATAGGGAAGGCTAGTCAGAATCAAGGTTTGTCATGTGGGAGAATCTAAGGAAGACAAGTAGTCTAGGGTATTGTTTCATTTAGTGACCTAAGTGGAGAGTCTAAATTGGAAAGGTAATCATGGAGGCTTAATCGTATGGATGCTTGAAGGGTGAACAAGCTATCAGAGATGAAGTGTGTCAAAGCCAAGTAGAATGGAGGACTAAAACAAAGATCTATAATCTGCAAATGGAGTTGTAAGTTGTTATTAGATCAAGCCTTATTATTACTCTCTGTTAATTGTATCAATCTAGGATAAATCCTTTGGATTAAGGTTGACCTAATAGTCATTTATAAATCCTTTAACTAGGTGACATTCCAAGTGAATGGCCTAAAGTCCTCTAACAAGGCACACTCGTAATAGGGTGATTAAAATTCTTTAACAGGGTCACATTTAACAATATGCATTGTATCCTTTAATAGGGTTGGCCTTTCACAGGGTGTCACTTCAGAAGAGTGAGAAAGAGTAGCATGTTACTGTTGATTTTTCTCAAATTGGGTTTCCATGTAAATCATTGTTTCAAATGTCATATTGAATCCGTTATGTTTCATGTTTACATTTCAGCAAATTGATTTGATAATAAGCTACAAGTTTCAAGTGATTGCATAATCTTATGGATTCATGCATGATGATAAATGTTTTATGGGTTCACTAAGTTGTGAAAAGTTTTATTTATACATATGGACCTTGGATAACTAATTCACCCCCCTCTCAGTTATTCTAAAGAATTCCAAAAAAGAGGAAGCCAAAACCATGGTTCATCTTCTGTTAAATATCAATTTACCTCTCAAAATTTTGTTGATTCTATTGCAAGGATAGACGATTATATGGGTTCTACCTAATTCAATACAAGATATTTTTTGGCCATGGAGAAGTATGATACATCATAAAGTGAATAAAATTATTTGAATCTTATGGCTCATGATATTATATGGAACATTTAAAAATGATAATATAATGAAAAATTATAGTTGGCTTATCTCTAAAATCAGGATACCCATACTAAATATAACAAAAGTATCAAAAGATGGAACATTTCTAAGATTAGAAAAAAGACAACCTTGCCTAAACTTCCCCATTAATATATTGGTTAAAAGTAAACTTTGGCAGTGTAACAAAAGGTAACATGGGAAAAGTGGAAAAGGAGATAGGAAATTGTATTTGTGCTATTGTTGTTCCTTTTGGTATTCAAACAAGTCATGTTGCGGAAGCTATGACCACACTCCATGTGATTTAGTGAACTAAAGAGATGGGTTGTGCAAAAATTGGATGGAAGGCAATTTGAATAATGTGGTTGGGTATGTGTAGGATCATGGTGGGCCAAACTATAGCCTTAAGTGGCAATGAAAAATCAAGACATAATTATTAGTCAACTTGATGTAAAATTTTGAACCACATATAAATAAAATTTGATAGTAGAATCTATAGTAAATTGAAAATAGTTTCCAAAATAATAGCCCTTTTCTGATTAAAAAATAATTTCATTGCTTAAAATTCAAAATTTCAATGCAAAAGTACAAAAACTTTAGGAAAAATAGAAGTTGGTGTATGTTTGATCAACTTAATCACAATAAAATCATACTATTTATTTTTAAGATTATATATTTAACAAGTAGACTCATACCTAGATGTGATGCATAATTTTTTCTAATTTTATTCCATGTAAATAATTAATTTTGAACTTTCTAATACAATAGTTTTTGGAAATCTCATGTCTAACCACCTTAACTCATTCAAAACTATATAAAATTAAGAATTTTTTATTTTATTTTCCTCATAGCAAGAAAAAAACATAGCATGTGATACATCTTTCAGATTTTGAAAAGGTTATACTTTTTGAAAATTATAACTCTTTTTCAATCAATATGTAAATCAACATGCTATAGTTACCTCCATTAGAAAATAAGTAATAATTAGATACTAAAATCATAATTTGAAAGCAATTATATCAACGTTAATATGATAATGTCCTTAAGAAACCATTTTCATTTCATCAAATTCAGATGAAAAGTGATTCTTTTCATATCACCACTTTTTGGCTGACCATGATCCCACACATAATTAATTAAGTGTATCAAAGGGGAAAAACATCTATTTCAATTAACTGTAATATTAGAAAAATAAAATCCATGGCTCAATGTTTCAAAATCTTTCATGTTACATATAACTATTGGTAAACTAATAATGATTTCAATAAATGGGCCAATCTAGTGAGCATAAGTGATAAAATTATCACTTGGAGGGGTACTAGAAACATGAGAGACAAGCTTATCAATATTATCAATGCTAAAAAGAAAAGCCTTAGAGGAGGGGGCATTATTAATTGTGATAGAAATGACATGGTGGGGGGAAAATATAAAAAATGGTACCTCTTAATGAAGAGTGTAGCTCATCATGATTTTAATCATTATTTCCTTTGACAATTTATGGGCTTACATTTCTTCAAAATGAAATCAGAGAGAGTATTCACTATTAACATATATAAAAAAAATCCAACACTCTATAGCTTTCCAACTTCATTCCTTCTTACAACTTTGGTACATGTCTTCGTAGTCGTTATGGGGATAGCCCCCCCCCCCCCCCCCACCCATCCTCCTCTATCAAATCTAGTGCAGGCTTATCCAAAACTTTTTTTTGTCCTCTCTACCAAAATCCAAAATGTCGAGGAAGGTTCTTGTTCTACTCAGGGTCTTAATCTAGCTGAGGCACAAGTAGTCCTTGATGAGTTGGCTTATATGGGACCTTTCCCTTTGAGGGGCCCCATAGATTATATGGGTGACATGAGTATCAATCCCTTCAAAACAAATAGGTTCGAGGTGGTTGTTAGATCTCAGATCCTTATTGAGTTTGGGGCGAAACCAATGGTCTCGATGATGGCATGGTTCCTATTCCTATTTAGATTCACAACCAAAACTAATCAGAACATTGTCATAGTGAGCTCTTGGAACTTTGGAAAGCATATGTTAATGCTCAGTAGATGGAAACCAAGTTTCTTCCCTAATTGTGACCTATTCAATTTGGCCCCTATTTGGGTCAGATTACTAAGGATTTCTCTAGAATATTGAGATAAGAAAGTGTTTAGATGTTGTTGGTAGCCATATAGACCCAGTGATTAAAATTTTTAGTGTGGAATCTTGAACCTCTTTGAATTAAGGTTCAAATCAGTTCAAATTGGTTTGAAGTGGTTCAATTTGCTATCATAGGTTCAATAGTTCATTCTGAGAAGTTTTGATGTATAATCCACTTGCTTAGGTTCAATGACAAACTTCTAGTTTAGAAATACAATTTGTTAGTTTACAAATTTGAAGGTTCGGCAACGCAAGGTTCATGTTTAAGGCCAAGTTCATAAATTCTCCTTCATACCATTAATGCAATCAAGTACAAAAGAAAAGCTCACAACTTCTCACACTTTTTGTGACTCAATTCAGATTGGTTTAAAGGCATCAAAATATTGTATTTTAGAAATATAAAGGCTGCTTTTGAAGATCAAATTTGATTCAATAAGCATAATGTAGTTCACTTAGTTCATATATGATTCACAGATTAAAGGAAAAATCTAGTAGGCTCTCAAGTATTCACACAGGTAGACTAAGATCAAAATATCAATTTAAAGGGGTCCAGTGAGTTGATTATGGAAGAAAAATCTAAGCATTCAACATTGAACTTGGAAGAAGCAGATCATACCATGCATACTAGCAAGGATTAACAGCTTCAAATGGGTGAGTATCAGTCACAATTTCTCAAAGAGTCAAGAAGAAGTATGGAAGCAAAAAAGATCAAAATACATCTTATTTTTTAATGAACAACTTGAACAATATATAGAAAAAAAAAAACAAAAAAAAAAAGTTCTCAGGCTATATGGAAAGAGGAATTCAAGAAGGTGTTGTAATTTCTATTACCACAAATTTGTAGGAAGCCAGAGAATTAGTCTTAGAGTGGGGGGTACAAATCCAAATCTAACTATTGGATTATTCTTATTTTTGGATATGTTTTTAAAAACCTAATTCTACAAAATCTCATCAAACAATTTCTCTAGATTCATTACAACTCAAAAGTTATGCGTGATTGAGTGAGACACTATCAAAACTATTAATGACAGTCACAAAAATGATGATAGAAAAACATTCATATTGCAGAAGGCATAACTCATAATTCAATTGTTGGATTAATTTCATTTTCAGATATGTTTGAAGAAAACTAATTGTCTAAATATTTTCCAAATGGTTTGAAAATATTCCTAACCGATAGAACGTTACAGATGTTTTAATGTAATACTATCGAAATCATCCATGAAACCCAAAAAATGATGCCATAAAGATGGATCCTATTTTGGGGGTCATAAATTTTAATCCAACCATTGGATTGACTTAAAATTTGAATATGTGTTGTGCAAGACAATTTTACAAATCCTCTCCAAATGGTATTGCAAGATTTATTTTAGATCAAAAGTAATGCTCTACTGAGTGCAGTGTTATCAAAATTGTCTATGACTGTCATGAAATGATGACAACACTTTACAACTAGCAAGTGACACCTATTTAAATGTGCCCTCACTCTTAATTCCATGGGCATCCTTTCTCATTACATTTATAACTATAACAATTATAAATGGAGAATTCATAATATAATGTAAAGGGGGTAGTAGTATAAATTATAAAACATCACCTGAGAAAAGGATATTTATCTTGATAATACAAAGATAAAGGAGATTTGATGGGAAAGAATCTCCAAGAATAAATTATATAACTAAATTGATACATGGTGAATAATTGTTAACTAGACCACAAAAATATGTTCTTGGGGTTCCTTTTTTTTGTGAGTTCTTCCAGTTCTTTCAAGGGAGAGAGAGCAAATTTTGGGGTTGTAGAAGAGCATAGCTTTATTTTTCTAGACTCTGTGTTAGCAAAAAGGGGGAAATTTTGATTTTAGTATAATGTAAGGCTGGAATTCATGTTTTTCCAAGTAGTAATTTTGATGCATATGTGTAATAATGTTTGTGTGATATTTTATGCTTTAGAGAAGGAAGATTGGAAGATAATTGTACATCAAAACTTCAAGTTTGGGAAATTTTCTTTCCAGTGATCATGATCTTTGTATAGCTTTTAGTTTTCTCTAAAATGCATTTTAATGTCACTATTTTTTGACTATGTTATCATTTCAAGATATCTTTAAATCTTTGATTATTTACTTTGTTAGCAAGATGGAAGATTTATTCCTAGTTTTCATTCTTTCTATTATGTAAATTTTGGATAAATGGACTTTGCATCATTTGTTTTTCTTCTAGTTGCTTAGTCTTTCTGCATCTATCTTGTGTTTATAGATAGATGTTTTGTAAACCTTTTGTCCTTTCTAGTTAAAATAATTTATATTTGTATTTCTAGTAATTTATTGTAAATCATACATGGGGAGCTGTATCCAGATAAATTCAGAAGGTGCTTACACTTTTCAATAGTGAAGTGACCCAACTATTGGTGCATATTCAGTCTTCCTACTTGGGCTTTTGGGGTTAATTTGTATTTATTTCTTTGTAGGACAATCTATTCGCTAACATATTTTTGGCAACACTATTGGGGATTTAGAAATGAAGATTAGTACTAATAATTGTTTCCTCTATTTTCTAATTAGCTCTATGTGGAGGAGATTGGTGACTCTATAAAGACCATGTTGGATATTAATGTCATGAGAAGATAAAAGCCACACCATTCTTTCCTAAAACTTTATCAAATGGATGATAAAGTGTTGTGAAAATTTGTGGATAGCTATAAAGAAAGCATTTCCTAAGATGTCCAGAATAATATAAGTTTGAAAGATGATGCTACATCTTGGTAGCTATGGAAAAGTCTCTGCACAAGATTTCACAAGTTGAAAGACTTGCAAGAGCTTGAGGAGAAAGTGTTTCAATTGAATAAAAATTTGGAGGTGGATGATGATGAAGCTCCAGTTATCTCAGTTTCATCCTTCTACTTCAATGACCTTGTCACGAATGATCGAGAAATCTAGCCGAATTTGCTCTAGTCTCATGTTGATCTAGTTTTAAGGGATAAGAATATCTGTAACATCAATGGAGAAATGGTAAGTAGTAATAATTAAATCTTGCCTCAAGTTCCTTTTTCACTTCTTGTAGAAAGTTTCACAACTGAGGATAGTGACGATCATCTTTTTCTTAAAGATCCTATTGAAGTTCTTTCTAGTAGTGCTTTATTAGAAGATGAATTTTTAAAAATTATGAAAGATTGTGAGAATAGTGACTCTTTGTATGTGAATGCTACAAAAGGCCCCATTCTGGAATCCTTTCACTTTGGAAATAATGCAGCAATAGATATTATTGTTAGTGTTGATATTAAAAATGATGTTGAAATTTATCTTGAAAGAGATTTTGTTGTGACTAAATATTTGGCCAAAGGGTTGAGTATGGAAATAAAATCATAGCAAAAGGATTTCTTACTCCAAGAAATGTTACAACCTCACAAAGATCAAATAGGGGTAGATAAAAACTCTCAAGCTAAAAGTGAAAATCATGGCAGCAATGGCAATGATGACACTTAGAACAAATAGATAAAGGTGCTCCTGAATCCTTTTTCTCTCCATATTTTGGAAGTTTCAAATTTGAAAGTGATGATAGTCATCTCATTTCAAAAGTTCCTATTTGTGAAAAAATTGAAAACAATGTGCTACTGGAGTATCCCAATCTTTCATTTTTAATGAAATGGATAAAAGTGATATCAGTTATCTTTCTTTGAAGAGTCTTTTTTGTAATAAAATTTAAAATAACCTCTAATATGAGACTAAATCTTATACTTTCATGGAAAAATAGAGATGATTCCTCATGCATAAAAATTTGTGATCAGCCCTTGGAAAGATCTAGTCAGTTTGAGGATGAAGTTTGTAATGATGATGAGGTGAAAGTGCATGTGGAAAAGCTTCCTTCTCATGGTAAAACTCTGTTTGAAGAAAGAGGTGCTGAAGTTATCACTCAACACATAGATTATCCAGGTAAATCATGGAGAGGAACACTCCTTGATCAAGAAGAAGAAATCATAAGCAAGTTTTTATAGTCTCTTCAGTCAGAAGACCTCTCTCAAGTTATCCCATTTGATAATGATATAATCCTTCATAGAGATGAGGTAAATATACCTTTGGATGAAACTCCTCATGCTGAATTTCTTCTTGAGAAAAAGAGGTATGAAGATTACTTCCAACCTATTGATAACTCGACTGGTGTGTTGAAGGATATCCTTCTTCATGAGGAGGAGGATATTATATGCCAATTTCTATCATCACTTCAACAAGATCGTCTATTCCATGATGAGTTGGGTATTCTTTCAAATTAGATTGACAATGGAATGTTCATTGATAGCTTTTGTTTTCATTCATCTATTTTTGTCTTTGCTGATTTGGATCATGGAAGTAATGACACTTTGGTAAGAAGAAAAGACAATATACATTACATATTTGACGATGATCTAATTCCTGAAAGGAATGAGGGAAACGAGTACTCTATAATTGATCATATGTTGTATGAGGCATCTCTTTGCCTGCAAACTAATCATGATACAAAAGGCCATATGAAAAAGGTGACTCTTGATGATAGCATTTTCAAACATTTTACACATTTTCTTGATGAAATTCTTCTTTCCATTTTTTTTAATTTTAAATGAAATCTTATTTGATGAATGTGGAAAACCAATTCTTGAGTGAAGAAGAGTGCTATGATGAGTTATGGATGTTCAAAAAGAAGTGTTGGGCCAACATATTCACATATGCTTTAAACTTGAAGTTTGGCATCGAAGAAGTTGTCAATAAGCAATGATTTGGAATTGCTCTAGGCATGATTTTCTCATGCAGAAGGGCTCCTACTTCTCCTACCCGGTAAATGGATTCACTTGATTCTTTTTCATTCTTTTGTTTCTTGTGATAGGATTTCTTCCTACCTTTGTATATAATTTGTGAATATTATTTTGGTGTGTGTAGTGGTAGTTTGAATAATGTACAAGATTTGTGCTTGCTGGTTGTTTAGGTGTTTTGGTTAGTTGGCTTTGTCGTGCTCCCCTCTGTCCTCTCTATGAGCAGCTCCTAGTTTTCTCCTTTTTCTGATTTCATTCCCCAATGGATAAGCCACTTTTCTTTTCCTAGAGATTATTGGAGTTCTCTGATTCTGTATCAAAATTAGTCCCATAGTTAGAGCCCTTGTTGGTACCCATATAGACCCAGTGATTAAAATTTTTAGTGTAGAACTTGGAACCTCTTTGAACTAAGGTTCAAATCAGCTCGAAGTGGTTAAATTTTCTCTCATAGGTTCAATAGTTCATTCTAAGAATTTTAGATGTATAATTCACTGACTTAGGTTCAATGACTCATTTCAAATTTAGAAATGATGTTTGTCAGTTTACAAATTCGAAGGTTTGACAATGCAAGGTTCATGTTTAATGCCAAGTTCATAGATTCTCCTTCTTACCATTGATGTAATCAAGTATAGAAGAAATTATCACAACTTCTCAAACTTTTTGTGACTCAATTCAAATTGGTTTAAAGGCATTAGAATGCTATATTTAAGAAATATAGAGCCTTCTTTTGAAGATCAAATTTGATTCAATAAGCAAAATGCAGTTCACCTAGTACATATATGATTCACAGATTAAAGGAAAAATCTAGTGGTCTCTCAAGTATTCACACATGTAGATTATGATCAAAATATCAATTTAAAGGGGGTAGTGAATTGATTATGGAAGAAAAATCTAAACATTTGACATTGAACTTGGAAGAAGCAGATTATACCATTCATACCAGCAAGCATTAAAAGCTTCAAATGGGTGAGTGTCAATTTCAATCGCTCATAGAGTCAAGAAGAAGCATGGAAGTAGAGAAGATCGTAATAGATCTTAATTTTCAATAAACAACTTGAAAAATATATAGATAACTAAAAAAAAGAGAGTTCTCATAATGTATGGAAATAGGAATTCAAGAAGCTATTTTAATTTCAATGACCACAAATTTGTAAGAAGCTAGAGAATTGGTCTCAGTGTAGGTGGTATAAATCCCAATATAACCATTCAATTATTCTTATTTTTGGATACATTTTTAAAAATCCTAATTCTACATATCCTCTTCGAATAGTTTCTCTAGATTAATCACAACTCAAAAGTTATGCGTGATTGAGTGAGACACTATCAAAATTGTCAATGACAATCATGAAAATGATGATAGAAAAATAATCATATTGCAAAAAGCATAACCCATAATCCAACCATTTGATCAATTTCATTTTCAGATATGATTGAAGAAAACTAATTATCTGACCCTTCTTCAAATTTTTTTTAAATATTCTTGTTCGATAGAAAGCTACACATGTTTTTAATGTAGTACTATTGAAATCATCCATGACACCCATAAAATGATGTCAGAAAAATGGATCCTATTTTGAGGGTCATAAATTTTAATCCAACTATTGGATTGATCGAAATTTTGGTTATGTGTTGTAAAAGCCAATTTTACAAATCCTCTCCAAACGATGTTGTTATATTGATTTAAGATCAAAAGTTATGGTCGATTGACTATAGTGCTATCAAAATTGCCTGTGACTGTCATGAAATGATGATGACACTTTACAACTAACAAGTGACACCTATTTAAATGTGCCCTCACTCTTAATTCCATAGGCATCCTTTCTCATTACATTTATCAATAAATGTGGGATTCATAATATAATGTAAAGGGGGTATTAGTCTAAATTATAAAAGATCACCTAAGAAAAGGATATTTATCTTGATAACACAAAGATAAAGGAGATTTCATGGGAAAGAATCTCCAAGAATCAGTTATATAACTGAATGAATATAGGGTGAATAACTATTAAATAGACCATAGAAACATGTTCCAGGGGTTCCAATTTTTTGTGAATTTTTCCAATCCTTCTGAGGGAGAGAGAGTAGACTCTGGGGTTGTAGAAGAGCAGAGCTTTATTTTTATGGACTTTCTATTATCAAAAAGGGGGAAATCTTAATTTTAACATAATGTAAGGGTGGAATTTCTATTTTTCCAAGTAGTGATTTTGATGCATATGTGTTGTAAGGTTTGTGTGATCTTTTAGACTTTAGACAATGGAGATTGAAAGATAATTGCACATCAAAACTTTGAGTTTGGGCAGTTTTTTCAACTAATCATGATCTTTGTATAGGTTTCATTTTTCTCTAAAATGCATTTTAATGTCACTATTTTCTGATTATGTTATCATTTCAAGATATCTTTAAAGCTCTAATTCTTTACTTTCTCAAGAATATGGAAGATTTATTCCTAGTTTTTGTTCTTTCTATTATGTAAATTTTGGATAAATTGACTTTGCATCATTTATTTTTCTTCTAGCTGCTTAGTCTTTGCAAATTTATCTCATGTTTACAAATAGATTTTTTGTAAACCTTTTTTGGTTTTTAGTTAAAAGCATTTATATTTTTATTTTTATGAATTTATTGTAAATCATACATGGGGAGATATACCCAAATAAATTCAAAGGGTGCTTTCACTTTTCAATAGAGAAGTGATACAATTTTTGGTGCATATTCAGTCTATCTACTTGGACTTTTTGGGTTAATTTGCATTTATTTCTTTGGAGGACAATTTTTTCAGTAACATATGGATTGTACACTCTTTTGGACACTTCTTTAAGGTTGATTTAACCACTAGCTCCAAGGCTAAGATAGATTTTTCTAGGTTATGTGTGAATGTAGGGATGAATTAACCTCAGTCAACTACTATGGCTCTTAAATTAAAATGGGGTGGTGGATTGCAACCAATTTTATATAAAAATGTTGCATACTTTTGCAAAAAATGCTATATGTTTGGCTGTTTGGTTGTAGACTGCAGGCAAAGTGAGAAACATAAAGAGAAAATCTCCTCACCTGGACTAGTTGTGATGGAATTTTCAAAGACTACAAATGAAAATGTCTAGGCCAACATGGAACCCTTGGAGATCATGGAGCTAGTAGTAGCTCATTCTTCTTGTGATAATGAGAGAAATTTAGAGAAGGATGAAGAAAAAACCAAGGAAAATAGGATAGAGAGGGCCTTGAAGATGCAGGATACTAGTACATTAAGTCAAAAGAGAGGAAGATGACTAACAGTGCCATTATAGAAGAGAGCAATATAAATTATGAACTTGAAGAAGGGGAGATTTATGCCTTACAAATTAAGAAGGTGACTCAACTTGTTGGGGGGAAATTTTTTTTTTTTTGAACCTCCTAAATGAGGAGGGATGTTGTAAGGAAATATAACCCTATAAAATCTCCTAGGAAGAGGGGAATAGCTAACCTTTTAGGGATGGATCTCTAGTGGTTTTACTCCCAGGTATTATTTCAATACATTCCCCCGTCCAAAATGTAGCTAATATTGACATCTTGGATAGGGATGGATAGTCCCCAAGAGGAAGTTAAGGGGTGGAAACAAAGATGATTTTGGGATAGCTATGAAAGGAGGGAGACACCCAACTAAGAACCTCCGACCAAAGGAGACAACAAAAGACCTTGGTCAAGATTCAAATACATAAAAGATGAAGATTATGGAGCTAAGGGTTGACATGATTCTTTTGTAGGAAGTAAAAATGATGGAGAAGGTCTTCTCCAGATGGGCTGGATATCTAAGGCCAAGAGATAAGTTCTCTTATATTGTTGTGAATGGGTACTTTAGGAGGCATTGCAACTCTTTGGTATCTAGATAAAGTGTTGGACAAAGAGATTTTCCTAAGCCCCAATTTTATGGTGGTGGGCTTTACATCCAAAACTTGTAACTGGAACTTATTTAGCTTATATGCCCCCAATACAAGTAATGGGAAGCTTTTGGTCTGGGAAGAGGAAACAAAAATAGTCGACACCATGAGGTATGAAAAAATTTTGTATATGGGAGACTTGAACACCTCATAAAAATTGGGTAGGCTGGAGGATTTTTCTGAGAGTATGCATGACTTAGCGAGATTCTTGGAAAGAAATGATTTGATTGATATTGATCTCCAAGGAGCCCCTTTTTCTTGGTTGAATAAAAGATTAGGGAATAATATAATTTAGATCAGGCTTAATCATCCTCTTACCTTGGTGTATTGGGACACTTTCCCACACAACTCCTTAAATGCCTACCTAAGGACCATCTCTAACCACTCTATGTTGTGTTTCTCATGCAAGAAAAACTAGTTAAATAGCCAAAGACCCTTTATGTATGAGATAATGTAGCACTTTCACCTGAAGTTCAGAGAGCTGATTGTGGAACTTGCCTCTCCAATATTATGCAATGTTCCAAATTTCTAGGAAACTTGAAAGAATTCATAAAGAGGTCAGAGGATGGAGAAATTCATCATTTAACAACATCTTAAGGAAAATAGGATGAGTAAGAAGAAGTTAAAGTCCCTCCAAGAAAATCTGGCAAGTGATAATTCTTCTCTGGTGTTGGCATTAAGTCATGTTTGTTATTATTGACAACACTTATTTAGACTTTATATGATTACCGAGTTCATCATTTAGTCTCCATTTTTTTTCAAGAAATTCAATGGTTACCAAGTTTCATAGTTCATACCGAACATTCCAGTGGTAACCTAGTGAATTTAGATAGTGTGAAGTCTAGTAGTTCAGACTGAGTAGTTTAGTTCTTACCAAGCAGTTAGTGGTTACTGAGCTTCATAGTGTCTACTGAGTGATCAAATCTTGTGATGTGAAGCTAGTGTTAACCGAATGATGGGATGAATAGTGTTTACTGAGTGCAAGCAAGGTGAACATGGTATTTAGTTTCTACCGAGTTACACTATATCTAGTGAGTCTCTAGTGTACACTGAGCTCAAATCTACGTTGAGTGATTAGTATGGAATGAACCCCTACTTCTACTAAATGCATGATGATGCTAAGAAATGTAGTGGATGTTGAGTATCAAAATTTCACCAAGCTAGCTTTTAGAACCCAAGTTTCTACATTTGGACCAACTCAAGAATATTTGTGTTAACTTGTGTTTTAGCCAACCTTGTAATTATGAGAATTGGGATGGTATATATGTAATATATTATAGCATACTCAAATGTGAATGGGGAAGTAATGTTTTGAGAAGAGTGAATGTGAATGTGAATCATTAGCAGAGAAAGGTATACAGAAAGGTCAAATTAGGAGCAATCAAGTTACATCTATCACAAAGAGGTGATTAGTACTTCAAGGATCTAATCAAAAATTAAGTTGTAAGTCAGATCTATTGTTTCATCCTAATAGATGAATCAGATTCAAATCCTTCAATAGGGTAGACTTCACAGTCTTTTCTTTAAATCTCTTTACTGAGTCCATACTTCATTGTATGTTTGTAAAACCTCTAACAAGGTGGATGTAGCAATCCTGATTGCTCCTAACAAGGAAGATCATCAAAAGTAATCATTGTAAGCTTTAATAGGCCAACTTTATATTGTAGTATTAAAGTTTTGTAGGCATCATCTCCACACCAGTTTTACTTTTTATTTGGAAGGTTTATGGGTCACCAAAAATTGTTTTTATGTGCCATGAATGTTTATCTTTTAGTTTCTCATGCATGAAGTATATTAGATCAATTAATGGTGGATGGATTATGTTCTTAAGTGTTGAGTTTGTCAAAAGTTTTGAGGTTACTAATTCACCCCTCCCCTCTCAATAACCTAGCTAGTCTTGATTATTATCAACATTTGGATCATCAAAATGAGGAAAAGGAATGTCAAACTAAGTGGAATTTTTTGTTAGAGTGGGAGGAAATATTCTAGAATTAACGATCTAGAGTATAATGGATGGAGAAGGGCAATAGGAACACTACCTTCTACCATAGATTGGTATAAAAGAGAAAAAAGAGAAATACCATCAACCTATTGGTGAACAATAATGGTTAGGAGGTATTAGAGGATGATGGGATAGAGGATTGGGCCTCTGAATACTTTCAGGAGATCTAGAACCTCTAGACTAGTCAAATTAGTATTAACACTCATGAGGATATTTTAAGGATCAAGAGCCGAATTGTGGATAAGTAGATGAAAAATTCCTTGATTGATAAGGTTATGAAGGATGAAGTGAGAAAAGATGTGTTTAGTATGAATAATTTCAAATCCCTAGGGCCAAATGGGTTTCCCCTACACTTTTTTGGGAATTTTGGGACATCATCAAGTATGATATTTCTCATGCTACTAGTGACTTTGTGAGAATGGGAGAGATACTAAAGGATCTTAACCAAAATTTCATAATGTTAATACCAAAGGTAGAGTGACTAAGATGACTCAAGGAATTTAGATCAATAAGCCTCTGCAACATGATTTATAAGATACTCTCTAAGGTCATCATGAACCATATTAAGCCCATGCTCAATAAGATTACACATCTATACCAGAATGGTTTTGTCCCTACTAGACACATTCTAGATTTGGTCATCACCACCCATGAGGAATTACATTCCATGGAGAGGTATGGGAACCCAAGTATGGCTCTAAAAATTTATATTTCTAAGGCCTATGATAATATAAGGAGGGAATTTTTGTTTAATATTTTGACCAAGCTAGGATTAAAAGAGAAGTTTTTTAGTATTATAATGGCTTTAGTTAATGCCTTCTAGTTCTAGATCAAGGTGAATGGAGCCCCAAGTATAATTGTACCTCCTCTCAAGGTCTTAGACAAGGGGACACCCTCTGTCCTTACTTATTCATCATTATAGTGGATGCAATGGGATGGAATTTAAAGGCCCTAGCAAGTAATGACAAGATAATAAGCATTAAACCTGCATTGTCGAGCCCCTAGGAGGTGATCAAAAAATTTGTTAATGATATGTCTTCATGTTTGGCCTATCTTCTATCCATAGAGCTAGAGCTTGGAAGACCCTTCTTAACTAGTATGAGATGGTCTTGGGATAGTGTATAAATTATCAAAAAGGAAAAATGTATTTTTTTTAAGGAAAAGAATGAGCTGAGGAAAGTTTTAATAATTTTGGAAAGACAGAAGGTGAGTTACTAGATACCTATCTTCACCTCCCTCTCAAAATAAAAGAAGTTTCCTCAAAATACTATAATGGGTTTGTGGAACACACACAAAGGAAGCTTGTGGGCCGAAAAGGAAAAATCCTTAGTAGTGCAGGGGAAGTTCATCTTTGCTTGGCCTCCTTATAGGGAATCCCCGTGTACTTTTTTTCACTCTTTAAATGCTCAGGTAGATATAAAGAGATTATTCAAACAATTCAAAGAATTTTTTTATGGTTTGGAACAAAGGATATGAGCAAAATAAGTTTAGTAAATTATGAGAAGGTCTCCCAACCTAAGTCTACAGGGAGTGAACATTATAAGAAGTGGGCATTTAAATAAGGCCCTACTAGCTAAGGTTGGATGGAAACTAATAAGCTCCTTGAGAAGTTGGTATAGTATTATCAAGGCTAAGTATCTAAGGGGTGACTTGCTACATCAAGATCTTTGGACCATGGTGCTCACCCTAGGATCAAAAATTTGGAATAATATTGTGCAAACCTGCATAATTCTTAAGAAGGGTACTCACTAGGAATTGGGGAATGGAAAAAATGTTGACTTTTGGGAGGATCATTGGCTACAAGATGTCCCCCACATGAATATCAAGTTTCATACTCTAAGAGATTCATGTACCAAGGAATATGGTACCTTGGTTCACAATTAAATCACCCTTGAGAGCAAATGGAAAAGACTTTACAATTGGAACAATCATAGAATGAGGCTACTTATGGAGCTTAAGGAGTTGTAACATAATTGTCTTATCCCCTCTATCCCATTGAATGATTCTTTGATATGGAAACTTACCCCCTGTAGGGACCTCAAGGTGAAATATTCTTATGCTTGTTGGGTAATAGTACAGAGTTTTGTCACCTTTTAGGATTACTTATTAGAATGACTGAATTTGAGCATTTATATCTAATACTAATTTTTTTTCAAACATATGATCTATAAAAATTCATTTTAGTTAAGATATATATGATCTTGAACACTTTTCCAATTGAAAATGTCTATTAAATGCATGTTTTATACTAGTTTGTATCTGTTGATGTGTGTTTTATGACCCACCAAACAATAGAACAAAATATTGAAATATCTTATCCTCTATTGAATAATGTCTCGTGTATGCTAAGATTGCTAGAAGATCATACAATGACTTCAAGGTTTGTTTAATGCCATGTCTTGATTGTGGATAAGATCGATGGTTGATGTGATTTGCTAATGATCATAAGGGGCCTTATGTGTTTATTTAGATTAATTTCAAGCCATATTGGATGTGGGAGCTATCTTAAGGTTTTGGAATGAAGTGGTTTTTTTGAGTTTTCACAAAATATGCAAATATTTAATAAGATAGGGTTCAAGAATTCTATTGTAATCCTAAGAGTAGTGATAACAAAAAATAGTACTCTAGTGGACAAATTCCTTAATTTACCAAATTCTGCTTCACCAAGTTATATTCCAACTATGCATAAATTGGTGCAATCTTCAAGGGTTATGCCAAAGATTTTCATATCACCACATATGCCATCATAAAGAAAAATGTATACGAATGATAGAAGTTAAGAATATGCATGAAACAGGTTTAGGATAACTTTGCATGATGAGTTAGAATCACTAAAATGTCAAAAGTATGAACCAAAGGAATTCATCAATACAAAATCATATTCTTCATTGTAATCACCACACATTAACTAGGCTAAAGTTAATCTAATTGAAGAAATTTAGGAGAATAAGCAAGCACTAAGACACATAGAGTATTCACCAAGCTCCAATGAAAACTTTATTATCTTAGTAGCTCATAGAAACAATCTCATAAAATATCCCCTTACAAATGAGAAATGAGGCCTTTATATAGGTCCTCAATTTCAACAGGTGGTTCTGATGATCACAATAATTTATGGCCAAGATTGTGCCACATCATCCCTAATTAGGGTTAGGGCTAGTGTAGGGCACCCTAGAAAGAGCATAAGAGGAGAGTCATTTAGACTAGTGAAGATCAAAGTGATCTTGAAAGATTAAGAGTTAAATGTAATCAGATCTATGAACCATCTTTGTATTTGACATTTTGAAGTAGTGAAGCCTAAAACTATAAAGGCAATGTAATAGAGGTAAATGGTATTGAAAGGTTAAAATGCATGTAAGGGGTTATTAAGGGTCATTTTCTTGATCCTAGCTTGGTTATGGGATTCAAAAACCTATATGGTCTTGGACCAATGTAATATGGTCTCTAAAAGCCATTAAATATTGTAAAAGCACTACAAGTGCTCAAAAATGTAATATTGCCTAGAATGGAAAAATAGGCCTATAAGGGCTTATGTGAGGGTTTATGAGGTTTAGTTCAAGTTATAGAGTCTTAGGAATTAGGATTTAATCCTACATGGCTTTTCAAAGCTAATATGAATGACAAAATATTAGGCATTGTCAAGTGACAACATGCAAACTAAAATATAACAGTCATTGACTGTTACTGTTAGTTTGGGCAGGAAGTTATTGGGTAACCAATTGATTGAAGGCTATTGTGCCTTATGCATATGTCAATTTGAGAGGAGAGGAATGGTAGGGAGTGTTCTTTTTTGTTTGTGGTCAAAATGATGCAATGTAACAAAGTTTCATTCAATACAAAATTAAATTTTCTGCAAACTCCTAGCTTGCTACCATAAGGCACAATCAATAAATTTGGTAGTCAAAAAATATCTTTAATGGCTGGAAAGAATAGATATGGATTGATATAGTTTGGTTATTCATTTACCCTGAGTTGTGAATAATTCTATGAAAGTTTGACAATTTTTTAATCCTTTTAGACATGATTGTCCCTGAACAGTGAGTAGGGACACAATCTAGAAAAAATGTAGTCCAGTGTGGGGTACATCTCTCCCTATTCAACTGTTGGATCATTATAATTTTGAGATATGTTAGAAAGAACCTAAGTACATACATCCTCATTAGAGGAATTTTGAATATAATGTTTCTTTCAAAAGTTATGTGTTACTCTTTATGAGTCTATTCAAGGGGCAGTAATAGGGTAGTTTGTGAGGAATTTCCTTCTTGACTGTGTTGGGGAGTTTTGTGAAGGGATTAGGTATTGTGTTGGGATAAGAGGAAACAAGTGATTGGTTGAGAGAAATGAAGATGTGTTTAGTGATGTAGAGTGGGTGGTGGCACTACAAACCATTTTTGCACTCAAGTTGGTGGAGGTTGTAGTGGATCAAAGAAAATGATCCTTGTGGAGATCTAGTTGATGTGTGTGAATAATATTCATGAAGTCCCTCATCCTTTGTATAATGAAGACCACCATACCACCCCTTCATCAACTAGTATTAGAGCTTGAAAAGGTCTTGAGGATATGATGTTTGGAGAGTTGGAATCTAGTATGAGATGCTAAGTGCTTGGTGTCCTTTGATTTAACATAGGAGTAGATGCATCCTTCTATGTGTTCCAAAGTGGTGGCATTGGGCTTGAGGGATCTTAGATTGGGTTTCTTGGTGAAGAAGGTGTAAGGTGATTAATTTTTTTTTCTAGCAGCATGGTGATGATGAAAGAACACCTAGATATGGAGTACAATGAAGAAGGAGTTTTTAAGACACATTGCAAATGCTATGGTAAAATATGTAAGTTTTCCATGACAAATGGAGCTTTTACAACCTTTGTTTCTATAGAAATGATTGAAAAGTTACATGTTCCTAGGACTGCACTTAAGAAGCCTTATAGGATACAAGGGTGGAATGAACAAAATATTGTGGAAATCATGGAACAAGCATGCATTCCTTTCAGAATTGGTGCTTATGAAGATGTTTTGTGGTTTGATATTGTTCCAAATATGGAATGCCATTTGATCCTTGGGAGGACATGGCAGATGGAAAAGAGGACTATACATTGTGGGAAGGATAACACCTATACTTTCAAGCATATGAGGCATGTTGGTTTTTGAAAATGTTACTAGTTTCCAATTACCTTGATGAGAAGATGACACATATGGGGGAAACTAACTCCCATTTTTAACACATCATTTTAGACACTGAGTCAACTATAAGACTTGACCCTTCTTCTACTTCAGGCTCTACAAAACCTAGGTAGGTGAACCTCAGATCCAATTAATATGGTACCAGTGCAAAACATATCCCTGGATCTAACAAAGCAAATTAAAAGCCCTTATTTCTCTTAATAACTCATGTAATAGCATAGATCTACAGTAGCAAATTGCAAATCCTATGACATTCACAAGCTGAGTGAGGGCATCACATTTAGGTTCTTCAACTTGAAAGGGAAAGAACATTTGATTAATGATGTCGATATCAACAAGACCCTAGTATGAGCAACACAATTGAATGATCCTATCTCTGATCAATGCCTTATCTATTGGGAAATTAAATGAATTACAACCATACATCTTCTGGAAATCTTAAATATATATCTACATCAAGATCCCTAATCTACATTTCACATTGTGAATAGACATCTACATCAAAATGAATCCCATACTTAGACTATGCTATCATGAATTCTACAAATCTTGTGATAAACATCAAGCAATTACATAGTTCTTTGTTCCATCAACAAGACACTTCAATCACATACACTTCTAAACAAAATGCCATCTAGTTTATGCTCTTTGTTCACAAACTAGAAGAGATTATAGATCCACAAACAAGAGACATGATTCAAACTGAATTTAAATCCCTTTACTGCTCTTTATTTGTTTTCCTTGAAACCAAATACATGAAAGATATACAAAAACTAACTCACAAATCACCTAACAAATTTGAACTATCTACATTAAAACATAAATGTTGCTCAATACAAGAAGAAATGTTGAATAATGGTGTCTCAGTAGTGAGTGATTTTCTCCTCGAAATTGGGACCAACTAGTTTCTTAGTGACAAAAATTGGAACCCTTATAATGGATGAAAGACAAAAAGATATAGGAAGAAGTTGAATTCCCAGATCTAATCTATGCCTGACAGGTGTCCACTTGAAATTCAATCCCTTGCAATTGAATAATCTCTCTATTCCTTCTCCCATTTTGATCTAATTTAGTTTTCATCATCATCCTATTATTGATTTGCAAATATCTTTTTCTGAATGATGAAAACCTTTTGAGTCACCAAAATCTGAAAGCCTACTGGAAATGCTAGTAAAAATGGGGCTTTTACTGATTTAAATGTGGATAAATTTTCCTCAAACTACATTTTCACTATATATTACTGATCCTGCAATTGCATTTTCAATTTTTCCCATTTCCACTGAGAAGGCCCAAATTTCATGTTTCTGGCTATAACTTGAACAAATGAATTCCTATGCAAAAATGAACCCCATCATCAAAAAGTTCATCTTCTCATGATTTTGGCGATATATAATATCACTATGTTAGCCTCTTAGAAACTTCTTAGATCTTAGTTTTAAAATGTCCCCCTCTGGTATAAGGTTTAGGTCTACAACTTGAAATTTAAATTTTTCAAAATTTTGAAAAATTCTAAAGTCAAAACTTTAGAATAAGCCCTTTTAAATTTAAAAAAGGAGTTCTGAATGTCCATTTTGAGAAAGAATAATAAAAAATAATATTTTTTATTATTTTACAAATTTCTCTTTACCCCTGAATTTTGGGTCAAACTTGGTTTGACCAATGCCACGTGGCGCTTCCTATTTGGCTACTCGATCTGCACCATCCACCACATCACCATCTACTCTAGGCCCAATGCCATGTGTCAACCTCCCGCAAGCTCACATTTTTTAACCTGTGAGCATCTTTGTTTTGCAAAATTGCACAAGTTGTCGGATCGTGACATGTGTCATGATCTTGTGACCTCCATCTAAAACTGCTCGACCGCCACCTCACCGCCAGCTAGGACCCACTGCCACATGTCACATTTTTGCAATCCTACATTATTTAATTGTTGATCACTTTTATTTAGTGGATTTGAGCTGTCCATCAGATGAAGACATGTGTCAACATCTCATGCATTGACTCCCAAACTTGCCACATCAGTGCACCTATTAGTTCATTCAAAATAGTGCCATGTCATCTTCTTTCTCATGCCAACTGAGCGACTAGGTGGGCTCCACTTTTAATGCACACTTGCCCCTTTTAAAGGGCATGTCCCTTAAGACATAGCACTTAATGTTTTTTTGTATTTGAACTTCTTGGACTCCCTACCACAAGGCATGTGGAATTATTTGTTTCAAGTTTCATTTAGCCCTGTACAAAAACTAGTGGCTTTGACTCCCATGGTAGCTTTGATTCTTTGTTTTTAAACATTCACCCTACTTTGATGCTAAGGGTTGCTCATGCTTCCTCTTTAGCATTGACTGTGGGTTCTCTCTTACATTGCATGGGTCTTTTATACATGATGCCCTTACTTATAAGTTGATTGCATGAGGTTCTTTTTGAACATTGCCTATCCTTTATGCATGAGGCTTTCCTATCAAAATAGACCTCTATTCCTCTTTTTAATATTGTAGCTCTTTTTTTTGGTTTTGATCTGCTGCATTTGCCATCGTGAGGCTGTTTCATTCTAGCATGGGTGGGAGATGCCAACACCAATGACCATTGTTGGCAATGAAAGAAACAAGATTTTTATCTTCATCTCCATAACACCTCCTCCTTTTGGTGTGATTTACAAACTGGTGCTCAATTAAACCTACTCGTGGCTTGGTCTAAGTCTTTCTTGACTATGGATTTTCTTGCACTGGGTTAAACCTTGCTCTCCCTTTTGCCATCTACGTGGGTGGCTTGCTCAGGTATTTGGGCAACTTCTAATATATAGATACTAATTTCCTTTTTTTTTAAAACGTGATGATCCCTTGTATATCCCCTGCAGCCTTAACGTGAGCCACTTCATACATGGCATCATTTGTTTTAGACTGTATTCTTCTATGGATGTGTGAGTTGCTCTTTGTCTCTACATGCCCTCAAGATACTAATATGGGTCTCTAAGTCTCCTATGACTTCATTTTTGCACATGGCGTAGTCTTATTTTGAAGACCCTTGGCCTAGCATTGATTGTGTGGATGCTACTTCCTTTGACTAAGCCAACTCCTTATATTTAGCATATTCTCTAGTGTGGTTTACATGAGCTTCTATACTTCAAGTGGACTACTGCTTGCATGACACTGTGAATAGCCCCTGCTTTGTTGGAATGAACTTTTATTGTTTCAACATGGCTTGATGCCTTTGCTATTCAATGGAACATGAGGCACAATGCAATTGCATGTGGAGTTTTCCTTGCAGCTTTAGTGTGCAACTTCTACTCATAGGTTCTTTTGTCATGGCGTGAAGCTTCCTTTTAAAAGGTGTTAGTAGCTTATTGATTTCCTTGAATGCCTCTATTGTGCTATAAAAATGTGGGTGCCTTCTCTTGTTTAATGCGTGGAGGTTCCTTCTTAAATTTCATAATCCTCAATGAATGTATGGGCCTTCAAAAGCAAAGAAAACCTCTAAAAGAGCTCTTGAGTCATGAAGCTACCCTTTCTTTGCAGATAGCATCCTCTAAAGAACGTTACCACCATTTGCATTTCTTGTTAGATTCTTTTCATATACAGATGCTTCTTAATTAAAAAATGACTCCCCTTTAAATTGTCATGGGAGTTCCAATTACTACAATTGATGGAACTAAATCTCAAACTGGGAAATCATTCTAGTCTCTATAAGCACCAACCTGACAATCATGAATTTGGTGACCCTAGATGTGCATGACTTCTATCTACACTAATGAGACCCTAGCAAATTGGTAATGTTAAAAATGATATGACCACCACCCAAAACCATGTGAAAATTATGTTCATGTTCTTCGCTTAACCTTTGTAGCAATATCTTACTTTACTTTGGATGGGATGCATTTGGATACTTTACTCTTCCATGTGATATTATAGGTATTATAACCTTCTATATTGTCAAATAAAAACAAATATTTGATAGATCCAATTGTATCATTGTTCATCTTAACCATTTTTGTCAAACACAATTGCATTAACAGGCCCTTTTAGTACCTCTTTTTCTATCCCCTTTTAAACATCATCCACCTATCCATATCTAGAGGCACCTAGCAAACACATCCACACAAGAAGTGTAGGTTTTATTAGCACATTGATGATATATTAAAAAATTTCTTGAAGGTAGTTAACATGGCCAATAAGATTAACCCTCTTAGCAATCTGCTGCAGATTAGTTGGACCCCCAAGGTGGGCCCGACTAACTTTTTTTTTTTTCTAAATGACTAAATTGCATATTGATCTATTCACTATCTGATACCCACTAGAATTGAATTCGAGCACTAACTAATCCTTGAAACTCATTTTTACCTCTTCTTGCAAACTGCCAATTTCATGCCAGGAGGTCTATTGACTGGCCTTAAAAAATGGTCCAAACAATTGATCGGGCTCTGAAAACTAGCACATTGACTCTTTGTTCCACAAATTCCTACCCTATTGAATCTAATCCCATGATGAATTTAGGGTCAAAAGATATTGACCGTCAAAGTTGACCTCTCAAAACTGCCTACAAGAAAACATGTTAGAAAACCACAAATTGGGTTTGGATTTGGCTTTGAAAATTGGGTAAACTGACACTTGGAGAAACAAAATCTAGGATGCTAGTTTATTTTCATGAGGAGAGTCTAAGTCTGCAACTTGGGCTCACGAAAAATAACTAGGTGCAAATGGCGAGCAGACAAAGTAGGCTACTTGGATTTTGTAAACTGGAAGCATTGATAGAAGACATTTTTTGTGAATGGAATTGACTTGGGAAAGTGTGCAAATGGATTTGTTAAGACTTAAAAAGTGACACGCTCAAAGTATTTATAGATTATAACATACGAGTGCAATCCATTCAATCCCGCCAATCACAGATCTCAAGTTATGACATCACGAATAGGGGTACCAAACAATCTACACTTATTGACACCAGTAAAAAGCTACAAATTCCATTTGGAATCACATTTGAAAATTGATCAAATGGATTTTTCATGAGCTAAAACTTGAAACATAACAAGTCTCAAAAATTTACAATGCAAAATAAAAGTAAATTTCTCATTTTGGTCAACTGGGTCAATGTTATAACAAGTCAAATATGGCTTCCCAGAATTATGTGCAAAGTGCATCAGCATGAAAACAGTAAACTACCAACCTTGAGGGGCTCGAAACCTAGCCAAATAGACTCAAAATGGCTTGAAATCTGAAACATAGGTTCTCAAGTATGGAAAATAGATACTCCCAAAGTGGCGTGTCATGCAACATAACTGTGTTCAAGATATTCAATGGCAAACAAAGCCTCTTGTCTCTGTTTGACACTCGGGTGAAAATGCAGATTAGGAATTTTCTCAAAACGAGAATTCACAAAATAGCTCTTAGTCTCAATTTATCATAATGGAACACATGGACGAGCTGAATGGAAGGTGTTAGAAGCATTAAACACCTCACGAGACTCAAAGGTACAATCAGGTACACATGCATCAAAAGCTTTTATGAGGCTTGATTTTCTCAATAGTACTCGAAATTAGGAAGGCAATTTTGAGTCCCAATAGGGCATATGGTAGTAATGTATCCATTAAGGAGAGGAAAAGCAACATGGAAAGTACATGGTCACGTTGGTGTGATGGAGTGGATAGGTTTTGTAGAACCTAGAAGGTAGGAAGATGAAACAAGAATAAAACAAAATATTTGTGAAAGAAGAGATGGGGAAGTGGAACAACATGAGATCCTATTGAAAGAAGAGATGATGAAGGAGTGTCCATTTAGAGGAAAAGATATGGTAGGTAGGAAAAATGAGGTTGCAAGTGTGGTAGATAACTGCAATGATGAGTTGGACATGGAAGATAGTGGAGGGCACACTAAAGTGCAAATAAGGATAGTGGAAGAATCTCTAAAGAAAGAGATTGTAAAGAATGCCACAAGTTGACACATGAAGATTTCAAGAAAGATTGTTTGGCCCATTAAGAGGTTGATTGAGAAGAGGAATTAGCTAAGGGAACCTACTGAGATAAAGGTTCTAGAGGATGATTATGAGGTAAAACATTGTGTTGAAGATGGTGGAGCAACAAGTCTACAAGGACTTGGTAAAGAGACAGATTTATGGGATGAGATGAATGCCATAGTTCAGGAATGGCAAGAGAAAGATGGAGTGATGAGATAATTCCTAGAATAGGGGCATGAAGAGGCAGAAGTATATGGTCATGAAGAGACCTTAGAGTTAGGATTGTCCACAAGGACAAAGAACTCACAAGAGATGTGGGATCAGAAAGGGGAAGTGCTAAAAGAAGTGGATGAAGGATAGGATGAACAAGCCTTTGATTTGGTGACTATGAAAGATTTGATTGGTTTTGTTTCTAACATTGTTATGATAGGTTTGCAGGAGTTCTATATTATTCATCATACAAATGATGATGTTGCAGACATTTGTGATTTGAACAATGTAAGATTATGTGCTTAGCACATGATTTTTTTTGTAGGTACAAGAGGTACATTTTTATGGAAGATCATCATCAAGAGGTAGATAAATATTGGAGGAACAGGAAGAAAACTCCCCAATCTAGAGGTACTTGGGTTGATTTGATCCTTGGTAGCATGGTGCAAGGTACCCTGGCAAGAGCATTAGAGGAGAGTCATTTAGACTCCTGAAGATCAAAGTGATCTTGAAATATTAAGAGTTAAATGTAATCATATCTATGATCCATATTTGTATTTGATGTTTTGAAGTAATGAAGCCTAAAACTATAAAGGCAATGTAATAGAGGTAAATGGTATTGAAAGGTTTAAATGCACCTAAGGGGTTATTAAGGGTCATTTTATTGATCCTAGCTTGGATATGGGATTTAAAGAACTATATGGTCTTGGACCAATGTAATATGGTCTCTAAAAGGAATTAAATATTGTAAAAGCACTACAAGTGCTCAAAAATGTATTATTTCCTAGAATGGAAAAATAGGTCTATAAGGGTTTATGAGGTTTAGTTGAAGTTATAGAGTCTTAGGCATTAGGATTTAATCCTACATGGCTTTTGAAAGTCAAAATGAATGACAGAATATGAAGTGTTGTCAAGTGACAACATGCAAAATAAAATATAACAGTCATTGACTATTACCGTCAGTTTGGGTAGGAAGTTATTGGTTAACCGATTGATTGAAGCTTATTTTTCCTTGTGCATACATGAGTTTGAGAGGAGAGGAATAGTATGGAGTTTTTTTTAGTGTTTGTGGTCGAAAAAATGCAATGTAACAAAGTTTCATTAATACAAAATTAAATTTTCTACAAACTCCTAGCTTACTGCCATAAGGCATAGTCAATATATTTTGTAGTCAAAACATCTCTTTAATGGCTAGCATGAATAGATATGGATTGATATAGTTTGGTTATTCACTTCCCCCGAGTTGTGAATAATTATGTGAAAGTTTGAAATTGTTTTAATCCTTTTAGACATGACTATCCCTAAATAGTGAGTAGGGACACAATCAATAAAAAAATGCAGTCCAGTGCGGGATACATCTCTCCCAACCAAACCATTGGATCATTTTGATTTTAGGATATGTTGGAGAGAACCTAAGTTTACACATCATCACTAGAGGAATTTTGAAGAGAATTTTTCCTTCAAAAGTTATGCATTACTCTTTATAGGTCTATGCAAGGGGTAGTGATAGGGTAGTTTGTGAGGAATTTCCTTCATGACTGTGTTGGGGAGTTTTATGAAGGGATTAGGTATTTTTCTTGGGATAAGAGGAAACTAGTGATTGATTGAGAGATATGAAGATGTGTTTTAGTGATTTAGAGTGGGTGGTAGCACTACAAACCATTTGTGCACTTAGGTTGGTGGAGATTGTAATGGGTCAAAGAAACTGATCTATGTGGAGATCTAGTTGATGTAGGTGAAGAATATTTATGAAGTCCATCATCCTCTATAGAATGAAGACCACCATGCCACCTTTGCATCAACTAGTATCAGAGGTTGAAACAGTATTGAGGATATGATGTTTAGAGAGTTGGAATCTAGTCTAAGATGTTAAGTGCTTGGTGTCCTTTGATGTGACATAGGAGTAGATGCATCCTTATATGTGTTCCAAAGTGGTGGCATTGGGCATGAGGGATCTTAGATTGGGTTTTCTGGTGAAGAAGGTGTAATGTGATTTTTTCTTCCCGACAGCATGGTGATGATGAAAGAACCCCTAGATATGGAGTACAATGAAGAAGAAGGATTTTTTAAGATCATTTCAAATGCTATGGTAAAATATGTAAGGTTTTTGTGACAAATTGAGCTTTTACAAACTTTATTTCTATGCAAATGATATAGAAGTTGCATATTCCTTGGACTGCACTAAAGAAGGCTTATAGGCTACAAGGGTGGAATGAACAAAATATTGTGGACATCACTGAACAAGAATGCATTCATTTTAGAATTGGTTCTTATGAAGATGTTTTGTGGTTTGATATTGTTTACAAGATGGAATGCCATTTGATCCTTGGGACGAGATGGCAGATGGAAAAGAGGACTATACATTGTGGAGATGATAACACCTATACTTTCAGGCATATCAGGCATATGGTAGTAATGTATCCATTGAGGAGAGTACAAGCAATATGGAAAGTGCATGGTCACATTGGTGTGATGGAGTAGATAGGTTTTGTAGAACCTAGAAGGTAGGAAGATGAAGGAAGAATAAAACAAAATATTTGTGAAAGAAGAGATGGGGAAGTGGATCAACATGAGATCCTATTTAAAGAAGAGATGATGGAGGAATGTCCATTTAGAGGACAAGATATGGCAGGGAGGATCAATGAGGTTGCAAGTGTGGTAGATAACTACAATGATGAGGCAGACAGGGAAGACAATGGAGGGCACACTAAAGTGCAAATAAGGACAATCAAAGTATCTCTAAAGACAAAGATGGTAAAGAATGCCACAAGTTGGCACATGAAGATGACACGAAAGATTGTTTGGCCCATTAAGAGGCTGACTAAGAAGAGGAAGTTTCTGAGGGAACCTACTAAGATAAAAGGTTCTAGAGGATGATTGTGAGGTAAAACACTATGTTAAAGATGGTGGAGTAGCAAGTCTACAAGGACTTAGTAAAGAGATAGATTTATGGGATGAGATGAATGCCATAGTTGAGGAATGGCAAGAGAAAGGTGGAGTGATGAGAGAATTCCTAGAATAGGGGAATGAAGAGGCAAAACTATATGGTCATGAAGAGACCTTAGAGTCAAGGTTTTCCACAAGGACAAATAAATCACAAGAGATGTGGGATCAGACAAGGCAAGTGCTGAATGAAGTGGATAAAGGAGTGGACCACCAAGCCTTTGATTTGGTGACTATGAAAGATTTGATTGGTTTTGTTTCTAACATTTTTATGATAATTTTTTAGGAGTTCTATATTATTCATCATACAAATTATGATTTTGTAGACATTTGTGATTTGAGGAATGCAAGAGTATGTGCTTGGCACATGATATTTGTTTGCAGGTAGAAGAGGTACATTTTTATGGAAGATTCTCATCAAGAGGTAGATAAAGATTGGAGGAAGAGGTGGAAAATTCCCCAATCCAAATGGACTTGGATTGATTTGATCCTTGGCAGCATGGTGCATGGTATCCTGGCAAGAGCATGAGAGGAGAGTCATTTAGACTCATGAAGATCAAAGTGATCTTGAAAGATTAAGAGTTAAATGTAATTGGATCTATGATACATCATTATATTTGATGTTTTGAAGTAATGAAGCCTAAAACTATAAAGGAAATGTAATAGAGATAAATGGTATTGAAAGGTTTAAATGCACCTAAGGGGTTATTAAGGGTCATTTTTTTGATCCTAGCTTGGTTATGGGATTTAAAGACCTATATGGTCTTGTACCAATGTAATATGGTCTCTAAAAGCCATTAAATATTGTAAAAGCACTACAAGTGCAAAAAAATGTAATATTGGCTAGAATGCCAAAATAGGCCTATAAGGGTTTATGTGAGGGTTTATGCGGTTTAGTGGAAGTTATAGAGTCTTAGTCATTATGATTTAATCCTACATGGTTTTGAAAGCCAATATGAATGACAAAATATGAAGCATTTTCAGGTGACAACAACTGAAATATAATAGTCATTGACTATTACCATCAGTTTGGGTAGGAAGTTATTGGTTAACCGATTGATTAAAGGCCATTTTTCCTTGTGCATACATGAGTTTGAGAGGAAATGAATGGTAGGGATATTTTTTTGGTGTTTGTGGTCGAAATGACGCAATGTAACAAAGTTTCATTCACTACAAAATTGAATTTTCTACAAACTCCTAGCTTACTACTGTAAGGCACAATCAATATTTTTGGTAGTCAAAACATCTCTTTATTGGCTAGCATGAATAGATATGGATTGGTATAGTTTGGTTATTCATTTCCCCTGAGTTGTGAATAATTATATTAAAGTTTGAAAGTGTTTTATTCCTTTTAGACATGATTGTCCCTGAATAGTGAGTGGGGACACAATCCATAAAAAATGCAGTCCAGTGTGGGGTACATCTCTCCCAACTAAACCATTTGATCATTATGATTTTGACATATGTTAGAGAGAACCTAAGTAAAAACATCCTCACTAGAGTAATCTTGAAGATAATGTTTCTTTCAAAAGTTATACATTTTTCTTTATGGGTCTATGCAAGGGGCAGTGACAGGGTAGTTTTTGATGAATTTCCTTCATGACTGTGTTGTGGAGTTTTTTGAAGAGTTTAGGTATTTTGTTTGGAGAAGAGGAAACTAGTGATTAGTTGAGAGATATGAAGATTTGTTTAGTGATGTAGAGTGAGTGGTGGCACTACAAACCATTTGTGCACTTAGGTTGGTGGAGGTTGTAGTGGATCAAATAAAATGATACTTGTGGAGATCTAGTTGATGTGTGAAGAATATTCATGAAGTCCATGATCCTCTATATAATGAAGACCACCATTCCACCTCTGCATCAAGTAGTATTAGAGCTTGAAAAGGTCTTGAGGATATGATGTTTGGAGAGTTGGAATCTAGTCTGAGATGTTAAGTGCTTGGTGTCCTTTGATGTCACATAGGAGAAGATGCATCCTTCTATGTTTTCCAAACTGGTGGCATTGGGCTTGAGGGATCTTAGATTGGGTTTCTTTGTGAAGAAGGTGTAAGGTGTTTAATTCTTTTTCTAACAGCATGGTGATGATGAAAGAGCCCCTAGATATGGAGTACAAAAAAGAAGAAGGAATTTTTAAGACACGCTGCTAATGCTATGGTAAAATATGTAGGCTTTCCATGACAAATGGAGCTTTTACCAACTTTTTTTCTATGGAAATGATTGAAAAGTTGCATATTCCTTGGATTTCACTTAAGAAGCATTATAGGGTACAAGGGTGGAATGAACAAAATATTGTGGACATCACTGAACAAGAATGCATTCCTTTTAGAATTGGTGCTTATGAAGATGTTCTGTGGTTTGATATTGTCCCCAAGATGGAATGCCATTTGATCCTTGGGAGGAGATGGCAGATGGAAAAGAGGATTGTACATTGTGGAAAGTATAACACCTATACTTTCAGTTATATGGGGCATATGTTTGTAATGTATCCATTGAGGAGAGGACAAGCAAGATGGCAAGTGCATGGTCACATTGGTGTGATGGAGTGGATAGGTTTTGTAGAATCTAGAAGGTAGGAAGATGAACCAAGAATAAAATAAAATATTTGTGAAAGAAGAGACGGGGAAGTGGATGAACATGAGATCATTTTGAAAGAAGAGATGATGGAGGTGTGTCCATTTAGAGGACAAGATATGGCAAGTTGGATCAATGAGGTTGCAAGTGTGGTAGATAACTACAATGATGAGGCAGACATGGAAGATAGTGGAGGGCACATTGAAGTGCAAATAAGGACAATCAAAGAATCTCTAAAGATAGAGATGGTAAAGAATGCCACAAGTTGGAACATGAAGATGACACGAAAGATTGTTTGGCCCATTAAGAGGCTGACTGAGAAGAGGAAGTTGCTAAGGGAACCTAATGAGATAAAAGCTCTAGAGGATGATTGTGAGGTAAAACATTGTGTTGAAGATGGTGGAGCAACAAGTCTATAAGGACTTGGTAAAGAGACAGATTTATGGGATGATATGAATGCCATAGTTTAGGAGTGGCAAGAGAAAGGTGGAGTGATGAGAGAATGCCTAGAACAAGAGCATGAAGAGGGAAAAATATATGGTCATGAAGAGACCTTAGAGTCAAGGTTGTCCACAAGGACAAAGAACTCACAAGAGATGTGGGATCAGACATGGGAAGTGTTGAAAGAAGTTAATGAAGGAGTGGACCACCAAGCATTTGATTTGGTGACTATGAAAGATTTTATAGGTTTTTTATCTAACATTGATATGATAGGTTTGTAGGAGTTCTATATTATTCATGATAAAAATGATGATGTTGTAGACATTTGTGATTTGAAGAATGCAAGAGTATGTGCTTGTCACATGATATTTGTTTGCAGGTACAAGAGGTACATTTTTATGGAAGATCCTCATCAAGAGGTAGATAAATATTGGAGGAAGAGGAAGAAAACTCCCCAATCCAAAGGGACTTGGATTTATTTGATCCTTGGTAGCATGGTGCAGGGTGCCCTGGCAAGAGCATGAGAGAAGAGTCATTGAGAGTCATGAAAATCAAAGTGATCTTGAAAGATTAAGAGTTAAATGTAATCGTATCTATGATCCATTTTTGTATTTGATGTTTTCAAGTAATGAAGCCTAAAACTATAAAGGCAATGCAATAGATGTAAATGGAATTGAAAGGTTAAAATGCACCTAAGGGGTTGTTGAGGGCATTTTTTTGATCCTAGCTTTGTTATCGGATTTAAAGACCTATATGGTCTTGGACCAATATAATATGTTCTCTAAAAGCCATTAAATATTGTAAAAGCACTACAAGTACTCAAAAATGTAATATTGCCTAGAATGGCAAAATAGGCCTATAAGGGCTTATGTGAGGGTTTATAAGGTTTAGTGGAAGTTATAGAGTCTTAGGCATTAGGATTTAATCCTACATGGATTTTGAAAGCCAGTATGAATGACAAAATTTGAAGCATTGTCAAGTGACAACATGCAAACTAAAATATAACAGTCATTGACTGTTACCATCAATTTGGGCAAGAAGTTATTGTGTAACTAATTGATTGAAGGCTATTTTTCCTTGTGGATACATGAGTTTGAGAGGAGAGGAATGGTAGGGAGTTTTGTTTGGTGTTTTTTGTCAAAATGATGCAATGTAACAAAGTTTAATTCAATTCAAAATTAAATTTTCTACAAACTCCTAGCTTGTTGCCATAAGGCATAGTCAATATATTTTGTAGTCAAAACATATCTTTAATGGCTGGCATGAATAGATATGGATTGATATAGTTTTTTTATTCATTTTTCCTGAGTTGTGAATAATTTTATCAAAGTTTGAAATTTTTTTAATCCTTTTAGACGTGACTGTCCCTGAACAGTGAGAAGGGACACAATCAAGAAAAAATGCAGTCTAGTGCTGGGTACTTCTTTCCCAACTCAACAATTGAATCATTCTGATTTTGAGATATGTTAGAGAGAACCTAAGTATGCACATCCTCACTAAGGTAATTTTGAAGATAATTTTTCTTTCAAAAGTTATACATTACTCTTTATGGGTGTATGCAAGGGGTAGTGTCATGGCAGTTTGTGAGGAATTTCCTTCATGACTGTGTTGGGGAGTTTTATGAAGGGATTATGTATTGTGTTGGGATAAGAGGAAACTAGTGATTGGTTGAGAGATATGAAGATGTGTTTAGTGATCTAGAGTGGGTGGTGGAACTACAAACCATTTGTGCAGTTGTGTTGGTGGTGGTTGTAGTTGATCAAAGAAAATGATCCTTGTGGAGATCTAGTTGATGTGTGTAAAGAATATTAATTAAGTTTGTCATCCTCTATAGAATGAAGACTAGAATACCACCTATGAATCAAGGGAAAAGGAAAGGAATCTACATTAATGAAACAAGGAATCCACTAATGTAGTGAGTAATAAATGCCCACTATGCATGCTCATTTAGGAAGAAGTGGGGTGTAATAAATGATCCCTAAGAAAAACCACTATGCATTAAATGCATCTATCCTTGATTCCCTACCTAAAGGAGAAAAATTGATCTACCACTATTTCCAATTCTTCTATACTGATTCTTGGTGTAGATTCTTGCTTGAATTCTATAACTGCAATTGCTCTTTTTGCCTTTACCAAGCTTTCATCCCAATTTGCTAGTAAGTCCTTAGTAGTGTGCATTATATTCAGGAAGATGGAGAAGTTCTCATAATCATATCTTTCATAAAAATTTAGTTGAAATAATTAGTCTAACTTGACTTTTAGATTATTAGTTGTCATTTCTTTTTCCACCAATCTCTGTCATAATAAGGAGGCAACTGTGTTTGATATTCCTTGCTTGATGTTGTCAATAATCTTCTTCCATTGACTGGATTCCCTAGTAAAGATATCAAACATTTCCTTAGCTATGATCACTACACTGTACCATCAAATAAAATCATAGACATCCCCCTTTTTGATAACTCAACCATCAATCAATTCTTGCTCTGGGGTCTCCATCAGATTTTGAATGTTAGCAATCACCTCTTCTTGGTAAATATGCTCATCCACCCATGATTCCTCCATGCATTGGATCCTAGAGAGTGCAACTAATGCACTATTGTGCATTTCCACTAATTCTTCTACATGTTGGAAGGCTAGCTCTTGGATTCCTTTAATCCAAACATTTGCACTTTGAGTAGTGCACTTGATTATATCAATATCACCTACCACTTCAATGGAAACACCTATTGGAGGGAAAAATGATGGGCCTTCCTCTCTTATTGGATGAGGCAAGTTATTGATGTACTAACATAAGGCCTTAATTTCTCTTTTCTATTTTTTGTACCCTTCTTCCACTTTCTTTAGCCTATCCTTCAAAGCCCATGTAGAGTCATCAAATTCTTCTAATATTTCCTCTTGGGAGTCCTGAGAAAGATTTATTTATGTAACATGATATTCATCTAGAGCAATCTGATTTTTGACTTTGTCAACTGTGGTAGTTGCAATCTACAAGATTCTAGATTTTGATTCTCCTATGATGAATTAGTATATCTTCTTGCTTTCCCTTATTCTTCCAATCAGTTTGATTGGTCCAAATTTTCTTGTAACTCAATGGCCAGATCAACCTCCCTTTGTTGACACAATTGAATTCATTGCCTCAACCAATTTGGAATGGGTATACTTTGGTCTCTCAGAATCACCAATTGCTCTTTTCTTTGGACTACTTGAATGTCAATCTCCTCTTCACCTCCTGGACTATCCACTGTAACCTTAGGAAATATGGCTTCAACATTTGGAGGATGTATTGCTTCTATTGAAGTTTCCTCCTCTAGTGGACCATCTTCATCATTAATCATTTCCAACTCTAAGATTGTAGTGAGAATTTCCTCTATAGTGATATCTTGATCTCTCCTTCTTTTTTGCATGGACTTTTGATAAGAATTTATATTTAGTTTGTCATGAATTGGCATATCCAATTTTTCATCTCACTCAAATCTCCTTATACTTGTCCCTGTATCCTACCTTTCAAATGTTTCTATCTCTTGAACACTTGGAGTGTGCCTCAGAGAAAAGGGAGGATTTTCACGTTTTTGCTTCTTATTTTGAGGTTCTTGGATGACTTTCTCATCTTAGGACACATTTTTCAAGGTACCTCCTTCCCTTTCTTGGTTCCTACATTTTCAAATGGAGTTCCTCTTTTCTCAATGGTCTGCTCAAAAACTTGTCCTGATCTTTCATGCCTAAGTGGTCTATGACCAAGCAACTTATATGTGAAACCATTAGCTAGTGTAGCTAATTTTCCAAGCTTAAGCTCAATCAACTTTGTAAAATCTAAGACTAGCTTTGAAAGAGCTTCTAGATGTGTAACTTCTTTCATCTTCCAATCATATGGTTGAGCTATTATTTCTAGATTGAATCCCTTTCACATCACATTTGAGTCCTCCTCCATCTAATCAGGAACCCTGAATATGTTGCATGCTATGATAATGTTCAATGATAATCTTGAACGCATCATCTTTCTAATATTATTCACATCTGCTGCATTTGCCCAAAAGTCTTCAAGGTGAACCTTGTGTTGGTACTTTGATCCTCCTATTGATGAGATCTTGTTGTAAGGATCAAAATCATTCCTCTATAGATAAAGTGGAAGATGGAAGAAGTGTAGCTCATCTTATGATCTCTCTATAGCCTTTTGAAATGGACATACCTCAATTTTTCCTTCTCCTATGGAAATTAGGAACTGTAATCCCAAATTCTTCTTCCATTTTCAAATCTTTTCATAGGCTATAAGTTATTGAGTAAGCTCTAGCAAGACCATCTTGTCCATTGGGTTCCTAGGAAGTTTGTATGGTTCCATGGAGAATCCTTGAACTCAGATGTATGAAAAGGTTGGAAACATAATGAACTAGGTGCCATATTCTTCGACTAACTTCATCACACCCATTGACAATCTTATATGTAGCCTCTTTTGTAGTGTTCTTACAATGTGCATAGAAAATACATCATTAGCCCTCATGTAATCATCCTTTGAATATAAATGCAACTATGGGTAGTATTCATGGACTTTGAGGTGTTGGGTTCCACTTCCAATCGGTCCTTTGCATCATAGTCCATCATAATTCATTATCCATACTAGAATGTAGATGAAATATGAGCTTGTCATGTCCCATTTTCAAATAATTAAAAAATAATAATCTTTGCTAAGGCAGGCAGGCCCAAGAAAGTGAAGTTTCGAAAAAAGGGGGTTAATCTTTGGAAACCATTGGACTAATAAATGAAAATTATTATTAAAATATGTTTCATTAACCTCTCTTGGATGTGAGTTACAGTTATGCCCTCTTTTAAGGGGTTTGGAGGCATTTTGGGTGGAGGGGAGAACTTGATTTTTGCTCATTCTTTGTTATTCTTCAGAGGCTGCCAAACCTGTGGAGAAGGAGACCCAAGAACGGGAGTTTGCAGGTTTCCAGGGAGACCCAAGAATGGGAGTTTGTAGGTTTTCAGGAAGGCTAAGGATGGGAGTTTGAAGCCATTCCATGTGCATGCTCATATAGAGTTTGCCTTTGTGCTGAACAGTGTAGATTTGTTGGTTTTTGGGTGTGTTTTTTGCATGAGTTTGGTGTTTTCAGTTGAGCATTTCATATCAGTTTTGGTTGCTGCTATATTTCATAATTTAAGCTATTAAAATAGAGCTGAATATATGTATTGGGACATGATTAAACTTCTGAGATATTTTATTAGTGTTGGGTGGTGTTTTCGGGCATTTTTGTGTTAATTTCGGGAGCTCGATGAGCATAGTTTTTGTCCTACATTTGAGAACTGTTGTGTAAAGGTTATACGGATCTGGAAATGTCATTTTGTAGGCTATTATGCTGCTGAAATTTCTATAAAAATTTCCATTTTCAGATTTATTAATAATTGATGAAGCTGTGAAGCTTTTGGCACAATTTCTGGCATACCCGATTTGGGGTTTCTTGAGAAATTTGGTGGATCTTTGTGATATCAGTTGTTTGATTTTGAAAATCTGATTAGAGGTGTGAAATAACATATCAAATCAGAAAAGGGGACATTTCAGTGGTATCAGAGCCATGATCTTGCCAACCTGAGGGTTTGTAGAAGTTTGCAGGTCAGTTTTGACAACTACCCAGATCTTGCATTTCAGTTTTGAGAACTACCCAAATCTTGCATGTCATAATTTATGATTGCATGTTGCTTCTAATCAGATAAATTTAAAAATTTATGGTTGCATGCTACTTCTAATCATTTTCATGTTAGTTCTTTGTGAATTTGGTGGTTGTAGAAGTTTGCATTTCAGTTTTGACAAGTACCCAGATCTTGCATGTCAGTTTTGACAACTACCCAGATCTTGCATGTCATAATTTGGTGGTTGCATGTTGCTTCTAATCAGTTTCATGTACAAATCTATGGTTTCATGCTACTTCTAATCATTTTCATGTTAGTTCTTGGTGAATTTGGTGGTTGTAGAAGTTTGCATGTTAGTTTTAACAACTACCCAGATCTTGCATGTCAGTTTTGACAACTACCCAGATCTTGCATGTCATAATTTGGTGGTTGCATGTTGCTTCTAATTAGTTGCATGTCAAAATATATGGTTGCATGCTACTTCTAATCATTTGCATGTTAGTTCTTTGTGTTTGAAGAAGTTATATCCTATTGGGGTTACACTCTACTTTATCCAGAATGGACAGGTATAGTACAGAGTCTCAAAGGACACGATCTTGGACAATTGATATCCAGAGTCAAAATAGTAGAAAGGATGGTTATTTAGACATTTGAGATAAACTTATGAAAATAAGCCATGAAATGTCTAAACAGTTGGTTGAGCACCACCGTATAATGAATGAAATGTTATCTAACCCAGCTAAGGTGGATAAGTTGACTGGATTTCTATTTGGAAGATTTTCTCACAGGACAGATGACACAATTCCCAAGAAATTACATGAGGAGTTTGAGAAACTAGCTGATAGCCAGGTAGAGGTCTCAAATTCTACTCTGCCACAGGAGGTGGTGGGAAAGGATATCACACAGATTGATAGTAATGGTCAACTTGATACTCAAATTGAGACAATTGTTTACAGGTTGTCAAAGGGTGATGCCACAGGTATTCAGGATGGTATAGTTACAACAGGCAGTGACTACAGTGTAGTTGGTTCAGATGATGATAATGAGGATGTTGTTGTGTAGGATGGTGAGATACTTGATAGAGATGAGCAAACATTGAGCATTCATGAATTTTTTGAGAGAGAGTACCAGGCATAGTTAGATGCTTCATCACATGAGGTTGAGGCAGGTAGTACTTCACATGATTTATCCCGCCAGCTGAAGGTGAGTGAAGATAGTATTTTGACTTCATTATCTCATCATGATAGGTATGTGGAGTTAGTTGGTATTGGTCATATTACTCAAGTGAGGATTTTTCTTGAGTTACCAGCTGATTCTAGTTTATAGATATGGACTCAAGATTGTTATATTGGCATTTGGGACTCAGTTGACAGGAGATCTTTAACACTTTTTGGTAGCAGTGTTTCTTTGGGTGCTATCATGGATTTGATTAGCAGATTACACGGTGTTGTCTTTTCTTGTGCTAGCAGCTTGTCCAATGTTGGTATTAGTTTTTATACACTGATGTTGGGTTTTGTTCATATATCCAGTCGACCATACTTGCTAGAATGTGTTGATGATATTTCATATTTGGCAGTGTGTATAGATGAGTCCCAAGATCATATTGGCATTGATGACATCCAGGAGGATGCAGTGGGCAATTTTGAAGACTTAGTTTCCTTGGGTATAGAGGAGTTGGACAGCAATGCTAATGTTTTTGATAATTCGTATGTTGATATGAGTTTTAGATTTGATTCACAGGATATGGATGGTAATACTCTAGAGACTAGTAACTTTGAGGATACTCCTTTAGACAGTGCATCAGAGGAGGTTTGTAGGAGACAATCAAGCCAGTGCCATCATGTGTCTAATTAGTTGAGAGTTAGTGACCAAGACATTGCTATCACTTTCCAGCATTTCGATGCTGCTCATCAGTTGTTAGCAGTTTATGGATGGGGTTCTCCTACTAGTGATGAGCAGGGAGGCAGTTATCTTTCCTTGACAGAGTTCCACTCTTTATGGGAGGCTATCCAGATTCTGAGACAGCATTATATGCAGTTGGTAGGTGACAGAGATTATCTTATGAAGTGGGGTAGTACAGCATATGATGCATTGTTGGCCAAGGAAGATGAGGTGAGTGAGCTTACTGAGAAGCTTGTGGTGACTTCTGAGATTCTTGAGAGTACACAGTTGGCTTTCAAGGAGTCACAATTTTATTTGGCTAAGGTGACCATGGATTTAGAGCGACTACAGTCTTCACCTGATTCTATATAGTCACAAGCAGTGGTGTTTGGTGATCCGAGGATGTCCATGGCCGAGATTGTCAGAGACAGTGGAGATGGGGATGCATCCATTCTTGATACTAACATTGGAATATCAGGTTCATTCCCACTAGAGTTAGGTTCAGTTGAGTTGGGTGTTGTAGCAGATTGTTGTATGCCTGACATGGTGGTGGCCTCTAGTATTGATGGCACAGAGACTAGAGATTTATCAAAGATCATGTGTGATGTTGGTGAGTTGGCAGTTGGCATGGTTCCTACTAGTAACACTACTCCCTTGGTGATATCTTCGGAGGTAGTAGTTAGTTCCAACATGGTTAATGATCAATTGCAGTTAGTTTCATTTGGATTATAGTCTGAGCCACTGACTGAGATTGGTGCATTCTATTGGCATTACACTGTGAGGTATGCTCATCAATTTACCTTTGATGACCATGTTGATGAGATAATGATACAGAGATGTACTTTGGTTCCTAGTGCTTATCATCAGTTATGGGACAATTTGATGCCTCAAGATGAGACTTGTGATGGGCATGACATGGCGATAGGTTCTATAGTTGACAGCTTGATAATACATGACTTAGAGCAAGAGTTTCAGAGTGATGCTTCAGCGGGTGTTGTTATTGATTCTACTCCTTTGGCTATGACATCTCCTGACTTAGCTAGTGATCAGTCACAGTGGGCTGTATCACTTGTTCATGGTGAGTTGTTGACTAAGGTTGGTTTTTCTTATGATCATTATATTGCAAGGTATGTACATCAGTTAGCATTTGATCCTTGTGTTGAGGAGTTGATGGCAGGAAGATTTGGTTTTGGGTTCCAATTCTTGCTATTTATCTTGTGATGGCTTTTCACCATCAGGGGTGCATGGTATTTATGGTTATGAGATAGTGGCCGGTGATTTGCAAAGTTGTGTTGACTGCAGGAGTTGTACAGTGTGTGGATTCTCCATACTTGGTACAGTTTCATTTGAGAGCATTCACCATTGTTGCAGAGTTGGATTGTGCATTCCGTATAGGCCAGTGGGATGCGTTAATGGTATTTACTATGTTGGTAGTTTGATTTGTCCACTTTTCTTGGGTTCTGATGTTCTAAGAGTTTGTGCCTCATGGGTTTTTGATTTTGGTAGTGGTGATTTCAGAGTTTGGTTGAGCTATAATTGTCAGTTTGATTATGGATTCCTCTTGGTCATATTGCAGAGGATATTGCAGGAGCCTGTGTTAATTGGTAGTAGTATAGTTCATGACTACATTTGGGATCCAGGTGGATTGATTGGCTTATTGTTCAACCATTGCTTGAGGACAAGCAATGTTTGGGAGGGGAGGACTTGTCATGTCCCCTTTTCAAATAATTAAAAAATAATAATCTTTGCTAAGGCAGGCAGGCCCAAGAAAGTGAAGTTTCAGAAAAAGGGGGTTAATCTTTGGAAACCGTTGGACTAATAAATGAAAATTATTATTAAAATATGTTTCATTAACCTCTCTTGGATGTGAGTTACAGTTATGCCCTCTTTTAAGGGGTTTGGAGGCATTTTGGGTGGAGGGGAGAACTTGATTTTTGCTCATTCTTTGTTATTCTTCAGAGGCTGCCAAACCTGTGGAGAAGGAGACCCAAGAACGGGAGTTTGCAGGTTTCCAGGGAGACCCAAGAACGGGAGTTTGTAGGTTTCTAGGAAGGCTAAGGATGGGATTTTGAATCCATTCCATGTGCATGCTCATACAGAGTTTGCCTTTGTGCTGAACAGTGTAGATTTGTGGGTTTTTGGGTGTGTTTTTTGCATGAGTTTGGTGTTTTCAGTTGAGCATTTCATATCAGTTTTGGTTGCTTCTGTATTTCATACTTTAAGCTATTAAAATAGAGCTGAATATATGTATTGGGACATGATTAAACTTCTGAGATAGTTTATTAGTGTTGTGTGGTGTTTCCGGGCATTTTTGTGTTAATTTCGGGAGCTCGATGAGCATAGTTTTTGTCCTACATTTGAGAACTGTTGTGTAAAGGTTATACGGATCTAGAAATTTCATTTTGTAGGCTGTTATGCTGCTGAAATTTCTGTAAAAATGTCCATTTTCAGATTTATTAATAATTGATGAAGCTGTGAAGCTTTTGGCACAATTTCTGGCATACCCGATTTGGGGTTTCTTGAGAAATTTGGTGGATCTTTGTGATATCAGTTGTTTGATTTTGAAAATCTGATTAGAGGTGTGAAATACCATATCAAATAAGAAAATGGGACATTTCAGAGCTCATGTAAAATTTCCTTGTATGCTCTAGATTCATCAACTGTTCATTCAGTTTATCACTTATGAGCCCAACTCAATCTATTATGTCGCCTTCCTCCATCACCTGCTCAACCAAATACGACATCCAAGATTTAAATCTATAAGAATTATGCATGCCAAATATGTGACTCAACATCATAATCATGTCACTATATTTCCTTTGCAAGTCAAACCAAACTATTTCCTTAGGAATCTTGGAATGATGTGATTTTATTCTTTTTCAACCATCTTTTGTTGATTATTTCATCATAGAAATGGACTCTAGAGGTATAGATTCTCAATGCTTGCTCCTGTGTTTTTGTGACCATCCTTGGGTGATAAAGAATTCCAAATGTTTCATAAATGGATGTCGAAGAAAAATTTGCTAAAATATTTCATTCAGAATCTCTGATGGTTCTATCCCTAGGACTGTAGTGTTTGGTACATTCCACAATTAACTCTGGATGCTGAAAAGGAGGGAAACTAGTTGCAGCAACAATTCCACTTCTCACAATTCTTGTGGTTAGGTGTGTTGGGTGATGATCATTGTATCCAAGCATTCTCTGGTTAAAATATTTCAAATCAAGGCCACTAAGGCTTGTATCTCCAATTTCTGTCCATTTTGACACAATTTTGGATTCAGGATAGAATCCTCTCTTTTCATTGTTTATCAATTGTCCATGCATTTCTCCTATTCCCCTAGGTTCTATCATTATCCTTTCCTACAAAATAGAAAATGCCCATACATAAGACTATGCAAAGATAAGATAAAAAAAATACAACTTGTCCATAAGACAAAGATTTTGTATTTTTGCCAAAATTTCCATACTCCTCTTGAGATTCACTTTTCAATATTCCATAACTCACTGAAAAAAGTTCCTTTTTTATAGGATTCAAAATCCTCTGTCGTGAATTTCTAGAAACTCCTCAACAATTTCATAATTTTCCCCAAAATCTTCTTTTCAAACTCTTTGAATTTCACTCCTATTCTCAATTTTCTCTTCAAATTCCTATGTGAGAAGGTATGAATGAGAGGGTTTCTTATATAAATCATCACTTGAAAAAGATGTCTTTAAAGTTGTAGGCTAAAATTAGGTAGTTTCTTTACTTAGCCATCAAGGTTTCCATCTTTTGTACCACTTGTCGCTTTTTACTATTTATTTCAAAAAGTTTCCATTATTGATGCTTTTAGCTTCAAGATGAAACTAAGTATTCCTTTATGCCATTTTGATTTTTTAAATTTTTTTATTAATTAAATATCAATTAAAATCAATATTTAATTAATTTTCATGTTTTAGTGAAAAATCAAATTTCTTTCCAACTTTTCTCCAATATTTATTTTTTGGATTATTCTTTAAACAACCAAATTAAATATTAGTAAAATTAATATTTAATTTTTTATGTAAATCTTTAAAAAAAATCTCTTTGAAAGAAAATTGTTTTTTTTTTAAATTTTTTTCGTGAATCAAACTTTTCCATTCATGAAGAATTTTTCATTCTTTTGCTTTTTTTTTTTTGATCAATTTTCTCTTCAAATTTGGGATTTTTCTAAAACTTCCCAATATTTCAAAATTTCATATTTTTCTTTATACTTTTGGGATTTTTCGTGAGATTTTGGATTTTCATCCTCAAGAATTTCAAATTTTCATGAGATTTTGGATTCCAAAATTCTTTTTTTCTTCCCTTTGGAATTTTTTTTAGACATCTTAGATTTTCACATTTTCCATGTTTTAATGATTTTTCAAATTTTTCAATTTTTCAAATTTTTTGAAACTTGGGTTATTTTTTATTATTTATTTCAATTTTAGAATTATTTCAAGTTTTCCGAATTTCAGTGATTTCTTTGACACTTTTCTCGCCCTTTGGATTTGAGTTCATCAAGGATTCCACTCCAAAATAATAAAAAAGATAAAAAAAAGTGGAGAGCGAGGTCTTCCAAACTCATATGGATTTTATCCATGTTTTAATAAATAAATAAATAATTCCCATTATGTGAAAGGTGCACTTAACTAAAGGTGTGCATTGCAGTTTAAAAGCGGTCATGGATTGAATTTCCATAGGAAACTTTTCTCAACCAACACAATTATGGGCTGCATGATTTGTGGGAGTGGGGTTTTTGCTGAACGAAGGATTTTATCCTTTACACAATATTCCCCACCATTTTGAAATCCCACACCATGGAGTGTGGAAGGTGCATTTATAAGGCAATTAGGGATTTGACCATTCTGTGTAGATGGTTGACTTGTGCTCTGCTAAACTAAGGAATCCATGGATGGCCTAGTTTGAAAAGTATGGGAGGGGGTCCCAGGCATGGGCGATGGTGACTCCTAGTCACAACATCTAGGGACTCCACAGGTGAAATGTTACAAACATTTCAAGGATAAAACTTAATTCAAACTCATAATCTCTAGTTTCTCAATCTTATGTCATCAATAAGAGAGAAAAAAAGCTCAAAAGGGGAGAATAATCATACATTGGATCAAAACACATTTACTTTGCAATAACCTAAGTGTGTGCAAATGTATTAATTCCAGCTCAAGAAGACCACTCAAAAATCCTAGGATTGATCATGACAAGTTATTGGTTCCTCTTGACTTCAAAAGCATCCTAGACATTCCCTCATTTCCAATCAAACATCCATAGCCTTGATGGAGTTGTCTTTGTAAAACCAATGAACATTGTTCCACTTTCGGAGAATTATTCTTTTGAACACCTATGAAGATTTCCGCGTACCCCCAAAAGCCAATCTTATTATTTCTTCTTTCTTTTTCTTTTCTTTTATATTCTTTTTGAATTTGTATTTCATTTCTTTCTTTTCTCTTGGCTTGTAAGCAATGAAGCTTACCATGGGTTTATGCGTTACAATGGCGCTAAAGCAAGATTTTAAAATTTTCACAAGTCATGACTTTTCCCAAAGAAATGTAAATGGACTTAGAGAAATAATTAAGAGTGTGAAATATATGGCAACCTCAAAGTTTAGGTGTCAGGACACAATGTATGATTAACCTTCCAAGTCAAGTGTGTTTTCCAACCCAATGAAAATATATGAAAGATGACCAAGATTCTAATGCTCTTCATAATAGTTATCCAAGAAATGAAATAATTTTTTTTTAGTGAAATCTTTAGATGAAGTAACCGAATCACCACACCACTACTTGCAAAAATAAATTCTCATAGCAACAAGCTACCGAGAAGAAGCCAAAACCAAAAGAAGAGAAAAATGAAAACCAAACCACCTGAGGAAGACAACTTAGGGAAAATGAAAAACCAACAAACAAGGGAAAGAAACCTAAACTACAGAAAGCCAAAACTCCTAACTAGGAGAGGGGAGACAAACCAAAACCCCCATGTAAAAGAAAAAAAAACAAAACACACCAAAAAGGAAAATCTAAACTAACTATGTACAAGTTAGGCTTCATAAAGGAAACCTAAGGGCAAAAATAATGCTTGAGGAATTTCCCATTGACTGGTAATTAGATTTCCTTTCTTATTAGAGTCTTAAGCCTGAATGCATTATCTCCCAAAATTTTAGAAACTTGATAAGGACCTTTCCACAAATTGTCAAACTTGTCATGTCCACCTTTATTTTCATGTGGCTTGTCCTAGCAAAGTACCAAATCTAAAGTTTGAAAGTTTTTAACCCTCACCATTTTGTCGAACCATCTCTTGACAACTCCCTGATGTTTAGCAAACTTTTCCAATGCTTCATCTCTCTTTTTCTCCAAGTGCAACAATTAAGTCAAACGTGTCTGCACTCTATCTTCTCCTTCCATAAAATCTCGCATAAATCATAATGTTGGAATTGTCAATTGGATAGGAAAAATTGGATCTTGCCCATAGACCAAATGATATGGAGATGTCCCCAAAGAACTCTTTATTCTGATCCTATCTATCCAAAGTGTGAATCTCAACTGTGTATGCCAATCTCTAGGATTATTGTCTAATAACTTCTTCATTGCACTCAATAGATTTTTGTTTGTTGATTCTGCCAATCCATTGCCTTGCGAATAATAGTTTGATGAAAAGTTCAGTGTGATCCCATAGTCAAATTCTTAGTTTGAGAAATTCAAGGATCTAAATGATGGTCCATTATCACATACAAATGCATAGGTACATCCAAACCTGGTAGTGATATTTTCTTCAAGAAATTTGATAATGACCTCTATTGTGCAATTATTTAGCGATTGAGCCTTAGTCCATCTAGTGTAATAGTCTGTAGTAACTAGGATATACTGGTGGTGTCCTAAAGATGGAATATTTATGGGATCAATGAAATCTAATCCCCATTTTGCAAATGGTTTTACTTCAATAACAGGTTGTAGTGGAATAGCGAGATTTCTTTCACATGTCGCAACTATCTGACATGTGTGACAAGTCTTTACATGTCCATAAGTTTCTTTAAACAATGTTGGCCAATAATAACCTACTCTTAATATTTGATGAGCCATAGGCTAACCACTTCCATGACTAGTTCCATATTTACTATAAAAATGCTCAATAATGTGTCCAACCTCTTCCTTTCCAACACATCTTAAATAAACCCCATCATGATTCTTTCTATATCAAACAAATCCTTGAAGCATAAAATTTTGACTCGTCATTCTCAATGAACTCTTTTGAACAAAATTCAAGTGTGATGGAGACTTATGGTTAAGCAAGTAATAAAAAATATCATCATACCATTCATCTGAGGATACTTCTTCTCACACATATACTTGTTTTACTAACCCAAGACGAATTGTAGACAAGGTTTGAGCTAGAGATTTTCATTGTACCAACTTCATTGGTTGTATCTCCATGTCATATTCTTGAATAATTTCCATCCACTTTCCTATTCTTTCCCCCAACTCATTCTACATTAGCAAAGTCTTCACTAATGCATCAAGAACTATTGCATAAACCTTGCTTCTTAGGATGTAATGTAAAAATTTCTTTATTTCTTTTACCAAAGTGTAAGCCTATTTTTCAACATTCGAGTATCTCAATTCTGCATCTTTCAAGGGTGAACTCATGAATGCAATAGAATGTTCATCTTGATCATCTACCTTCTAGGTGAGGATAGTTGTACATGTATGTTTTGAGGCAGAGGAATATATATAAAAAGGCTTGATGTAGTCTAGACTCAATAAAATAGGAGCATCCACGATTGCTTGCTTGATTTCTTTGAATGCCTTTCTTTCTATAAATGTCCAATCTATCCTTGCTCCTTCCTTTAACATGGCATTCAATGGCCTTACTATCTTGGAAAATCTAGTTATGAACTTCCTTACAAAGTTAATTTTCCCAAAGAATGACTTTAATTCTTTCTGACTAGCTAGCAATCCTATCGTTGATATTGCCTCAATGCACTTATGATCAATTGAGATTCCTTGTTCTAATATTACATGTCCTAACAATTTCCCCTTAATGATAGAAAACATGCATTTCTTTGGATTCAAGGAAATCCCATATCTTTTAAATCTTTGGAAGATTCTCTTCAAATCATTGATGTGATCTTCCCTATGTCAAGAGAACACTATGAGATCATCCATGTATATGATGATGCACTTCTTTACCAAGTCTCTGAAAGCATAATCCATGGCCCTTTAAAAAGTGGCTTCTGCATTGATCAAACTGAAAGGCATTCTTCTATAAGAAAATGTACCCCATTTAGTTTTGAATGCAACTTTTAGTCTATCTTCTTCTTCTACCATCACTTGATTATATCTAGAATAACTATCTAAAAATGAAATCATTTGAGAACTACTGAAAAATTGTGTCACTTCATCTAATGATGGCACTGGATAATTATCCTTCTCTGAGGCTTTGTTGAGCTTTATGAAATCCATGCACAACCTTATCTCTCCATTCTTCTTTCTGATAGAGACAAGGTTGGTGACCCATGTTGAGTGTCAAATTGGGAATATCATTCTTGCTGACAATAACTTCTTCACTTCTTGGTGTATTAGTGGTTCTAATAATGGATTTATTGGTCTTTGCCTTTGTCTAAATGGCTTACTATTTAGCTTTAATGGAATAGTATGTGTGATGAGAGACATATCATATGTCTTTAGATCTTCATATCCCCAAGCGATCACATAAGGGAATTCCTTCATAAGCTTCAATATTTCTTCCTTTTCTGTGGGAGTACAAACTTTCCCAATAAATACATTCTTGAAATTTTCTCTTGTACCTAAGTTTACCTTTTCAAATTCCCCTCCTTTGGTACTTTGGTACTTGAGGGAACTTAGTCTGTCTGCATCAGAAATTCTCTCTAGTTTAATAATTCCTTTCGGAATGGTATTTTTCCTTAAATTCATAATCTCATCAATTTCAAATTGAGCTTGTTCTTGTTGTCCTTCATCTATGAATTGTGCTTCAAATAACCTCGAGCTTGTTAGAAAATTGAGGATATACTTATCATCTTTAAACACTTGAAAATTTGTGACATTGTCAAGAATTGATGGCACTGAAGTAAGCTCAACTATGAATTTCTTCACACAATCCATGGCTAATGGTTCCAATGAACTTGCAGATTAAGCCAAAGATTTTGCTACTAGATTTCTTGTTCAACTTATCCTTTTAATATTGAAAGTATCAAATCTTTTGATTAACTCCCAAACTCTATTGTGATAACAACCCGATCTCTTATCATGGCATGTATATTTCTTGCGTACCTATCCAATAACTATGTCTGAATCTCCACGTACATGTAGGATTCTGGCCCCCTTTTGGATAGCGAGGAGCAATCCAATGACCAATGATTCATACTCAGTCACATTGTTAGTACATGAGAATTGCAACCTATGTGCTGCCATGTAAGTTTCTCCAATTAGACTGATGAGTTCAACACTAGCTCCACTACCTTTCTTTGATTTGAATCCATCAAAGGATAGGGTCCATACTTGATCATTTTCATATTCTATGGGTGGTTTTACCTTTGAATCCTTAGATTCTTTATGATGTTCCTCTTGTCCTTTTTCACCTTCCTAAATTCTTTCCTACTGTAGCTCCAAAATTTTCATATAGGATGAGTTCACTTTGGCCACATTTTTTGCTATCCATGCTTGTGGAACCATTTTGGATACTTGTGCAATTACATCTTTGGACATGGTGCATGATATCTTAGAATGAAAAGCATTATGTATTCTACACCAACTGGGTGACAAAAAATTTTGAATGGATGCATCTTTTCCTAATTCAATTTCTTGCTTAATACCTTTTAGCACAAAATTCCTAAAATTCTCAAACTTTCCTTCATTCAGTGATGGTTCTAAATCATCCATAATAGGTACCTTAGTGAAAGTTGGGGTCACATTAGGAAATCCTCCTTGATTGTAACCTTGGAACATTAGAACTTCTCCAGTTTTGGGAACATGTGATCCCAAAGTGGTTTCCATGAATAAGATCTCATTATGTTTTCCATACTCAACAATCAATAATCAGAGCCTTGGAGTGTTCTCTATCCTTATCTAATTGGGAATTCCCTTCCATAGAAGCCACATGTGTCAAAAGTTTGTCGCAATATACCATTCAATTTCCTTACCCAATCTCTATTGAGAAGCATGCCATATCCCTTAGGAATATCCACAACAAATATGTCAATACAACGTTGACCACGTGGATTAAAGGATAATTGCATGTGAATATTATTCAACTCTCCCATGACTGGGACCTCCATTTTATCCAATTGTGTAACCTTCTTGTCAGTCTAAACTGGAATCAATCCCAACTTTCTGCATATCTCCAAATGAATTAAATTGCTTGATGCACTAGAATCAATTAAACAATTATGTAACATTTTCCCAAAAATTCTAACAAATACTAGGAAAGGTGTAGGTTCATCCTTCCCTTGATAAAAAACCATTGGCTTCTACCCTTTCGAATCAAATATCTCATTATTATGTCGAGAATTTCTCCCATTTTGTATTGTCACAAAACTTTCCACTACAGAAGAATTATCTCTCATTGTTTCTGGTGGTGGGATTTTTGGGGATATTTATCCATTTGATGTAACCTTCTGATCATCCTAAGATTTTTGTACCATTCTATTGAAATTTGAAGGATTATGAGAAAGCTTAGATGCATATGGTGATACATCATCTGCAACATTGGTGTTTTGTACAAAATTGTATTGTTGGGCATTGGATACCTCTCTTGGAAGATGTGATACATTTCGAGAAATAGTCTTTGTGGGGGTGTCATTGAAATTTCCCAACAATTTATCTCTATTTTCTGAAATTTTCATGAATTCATATAATGGAAGACTCACTTTAATTTTCTTGAATTCCTCTAATACATAAGAACTCAATCTCTTCAATTCCTCTCTAGGAGGACTTCCTTTCTATTTTTGTCTTGGATTTTCACATTGCCTTTGTTCTCCTTGTTGAGTGAAGGATTGAAGATTATTCTTTCCCTTATCACTTTGTGAAGAATTCATCATGGAAGATTGGCCTCTATCTCCTTGAGAGATCATGAGTTGTCAATATTTAGGTGAGTCTTTGAGAGGCTTAGGATTATTGTTCACATTGGGATGTGGAGGAGTTGAAAAGTTATTTGGAGGAACTAACGATGTTAATGGCTCATGGTTCCTATAATTCCTTTGATATGTCTTTATCAAAGTATTACAAGATGTTTGATGAAAAGCTTGCAGTTCACTTGTCCCTTCTGCCAAGACACTATTGTATAGAGGAGGGAACAAAAATCCATCCTTATGTAGTGATTCATTTGGGGATATTGGTGGAGGTTGATTTTCTGGTGGAACTTGATAATGTGGCATCTCTACGGGACTATTTTCTTAAGGTAGTGGGAATTTCTAATTAGCTTGTATTGGCATATAGTCTTGAGAATTAGGAGCAAGAAACTTAAAATCATCAAAAACCAATGCTTGGTCATATTTTGGTTTAGTCACCATCTTGTATCCTGTAGGAGGAGGATTCTCAGACTTGGCAGTGTTCCTCACTTCTCACTTAAAATTATCAGCTGCTCTTTGAAATTTGTGACACTGTAATTCATAATGTTAACTAGTTTCATGTAATCTACACCATCTAGATAGTGTGGCTTTTGCTAAGAAAACTTTATTAGCTAGGAAGTTCTCAGATGGAAGGTTGTCCAATGGTGATGGTATGCCCCCATTATTTGGATTAGTGTTCCATGATCTTCTTCAATGACCTTGGTTATTATTATGATATCCTTGATTAACTTCATTGAATCCTTGATTGTTTCCTTGATTACTATCATGATGTGGAGAGGGATTCCCTTGATAACCATGGTTGCTACCTTGATATGACTTATAACTCCTTTATGCATTTTGCAACTGATTATTCTGATTTCTAAGGTAAGTGACCTTAGTGGAAAAATTTTTAACTTTTTTAATCAAATCTCTCATATCATCTTTTTCCTCTTGGGTCCTTGTAGAATTTATCATGTTTTGAAGATAAATTGGTTGCATGGGCATTGCTTGTGACATAGGTCTTCTAGGATGCAATACCAAATGGTTCAAAGGGGTAGGAACTAGATTGATAGTCAGAGCATAATTCAAAGCTCCTTGATTTAATGTATTCACATTTCCAAAATAGTTGGGTGCTCCATTCATAGCTACAGGTGATTGTAAACTAACTTTCTCTGCTTCAAAATATGCTTGAATCAAACTTGTAGGAGCCAGATGAATTTTTTGAACAAACATAGATGTGAAATAGTCCAAGGCTACATTGTAGATAGGTCATGTTGCATCATCTCCTATGCGATATGGATCATGCAATCTTGAATAAGCCCTTTGAAATCGGTTATTGAAAGCTCTAATTGGTTCATGTTCTTGTCTACTTGTCTTGATAAACTACCTATACAATTATGTAGGAATGATAGGCAATATAAACTTCCCAAGGAATGCATCCTTCAATTATTGCCAAGTCTATATTGAATTTGAAGGTAGATTGATATACTAGTAAAATGATTCCTCACCCAATGAATAAGGGAATAGTTTGCATGCAACATCCTCATCTTGCACATTTTTATTCTAGAGGTCATCCTCAAAAAGGTCAATGTGCTCATCAACAATGTGGTTCACATCATTCAGAAAGAATTTAAAACAAAAGTGTTTAGAATTCTTCAGCATATTGTTGTATGCAGAAAATGTTGTAAGGAGTGATGCATTCTGCAGATGCCATTGCTGGGCCATTACTAGAACTTGTTGTTGGACAGTTGTAGGTGAAACAACTTGTATAGGTATTTGCAAAAATAACTATTGAATTTGTGTAGCTCTAGGTGGAACTCCTCCTTGGCTTGATTGTTGTGCTTGATGTTGAGGTAGTGGAGTTTGGAATATCCTTCTGAGATTGGCTACACTTGGTGAATTCTAACTTGTAGATGCTTCTTTATTTCCTCACCTAGGCTTTGGGTCAAAACTCAACTCTTACAGTTTGTGCATTCCTAGGGTGAATCTCAAAGATCTTCAATGTACCTTAGGAAAGGATGAATTAATGTTCTGTAGTATGTGAAAATACTATAAAATCTTTTAGTCAAGGCCCTCCTTCTAGCACCAATTTTGTTAATGTGCATTATATGACCTACCAAGTAGTGGAACAAATTACTAAAATATCTTATCCTCTCTTGAATAAAGTCTTGTGTATGCTAAGATTGCTAGAAGATCATACAATTACTTCAAGGTTCCTTTAATGCCATGTCTTGACTGTGGATAAGAATAGTGGTTGATGTGATTTTTTGATGATCACAAGGGGCCTTATGTGTTTATTCAGATTAATTTCAAGCCATACTAGATGTCGGAGCTATCTTAAGGTTTTGTAATGAAGTGCTTTTTTTGAGCTTTCACAAAATATGAAAAAATTCAATAAGATACGGTTCAAGAATTTTATTGTAATCCTAAGGGTAGTGATAACAACAAATAGTACTCTAGTGGAAAAATTCCTCAATTTACCAAATTCTACTTCACCAAGTTATACTACAACTATGCGTAAATTGGTGCAATCTTCAAGGGTTATGCCAAATATTTTCATATCACCACATATACCATCATAAATGACAATGTATACTAATGATAGAAGTTAAGCATATCCATGAAAGGGGTTTAGGCTAACTTTGCATGACAAGTTAAAATCACTAAAACATCAATAGTATGAAGCAAAGGAATTCATCAATACACCATCATATTCTCCATTGTAATCATCACACATAAACTAGGCTAAACTTAATCTAATTGAAGAAATTTAGGAGAACAAGAAAGCACTAAGACCCATCAAGTATTCACCAAGCTCCAATAAAAACTTTATTATCTCAGTAGCTCATAGCAACAATCTCATAAAAATCTCCCCTTACAAATGAGAAATGAGGCCTTTATATAGTTCCCTGATTACAATAGGGGACTCGGATGATCACAATAACCAATGGCCAATATTGTGCCACATCAGCCCTAATTAGGGTTTTGACAAATGAAAGGAATCTAAATTAATGCAACAAGGAATTCACTACTGTAGTAGGTAATAAATGCCCACTACGCATGCTTGTTTAGGAAGAAGTGGGGTGTAATAAATGATCCCTAAGAACACCCACTATGCCTTAAATGCATCTATCCTTGATTCCCTCACCTCAAGGAGTGAAATAGATCTAACATTGTTTCCAATTCTTTTGTACTGATGCTTTGTGCAGATTCTTGCTTGAATTCTAGAATTACAATTGATCTTTCTACATTTCCCAAGCCTTCATCCCAATTTGGTAGTAAGTCCTTAGTAGTGTGCATTGTATTTGAGAAGATGGAGAAGTTCAATAAATTAGTTGAAATAATTCCTCTAACTTGACTTTCAGATTATTATTTGTGATTTCTTCTTCCACCAATCTCTGTGATAACAAGGATGCAATTGTGTTTGATATTCCTTGTTTGATATTGTCAGTAATCTTCTTCCATCAACTAGATTCCTTGGTAAAGATCTCAAACATTTCCTTAGCTATGATCACTGCACTATTCCATCAAATAAAATGATAGACATCCCCCTTGTCAATAACTCGACCATCGATTAATTCTTGCTTTAGGGTCTCCATCAGATTTTGAATGTTAGCAATCACCTATTCTTGGTAAATATGCTCATCCACCAATGATGCCTCCATGCATTGGATCCTGGAGAGTGTAGTTGATGCTCTATTGTGTAGTTGGACTAATTCTTCTACATGTTTGAAGGCTAACTCCTATATTCCTTTGATCTAAACTTTTGCACCTTGAGCAATCCGCTTGATTCTATCAATATCACCTACTACTTCAATGCAAACAACTGTTGGAGGGATAAATGATGGACCTTCCTCTCTTACTGGATGAGGCAAGTTATTCATGTACTAACATAGGGCCTTAATTTTTCTTTTCTATTTTTCATACCCTTCTTCCACTTTCTTTAGCCTATCCTTCAAAGCCCATGTAGAGTCATCAAATTCTTCTAATATTTTCTCTTGGGAGGCCTGACCAAGATTTATTTTCATAACATGATATTCATTTGGAGCAATCTGATTTTTTCCTTTGTTAATCATGGGATTCACAATCTGCAAGATTCTAGATCTGTATTCTCCTCTAATGAATTTAGTATATTTTCTTGCTTTCCTTTCTTTTTCTAATCAGTTTGATTGCTCCAAAATTTCCTATAATTCAGTGGCCTAATCAACCTCCCTTTGTTGATGCAATTAAATTCGTTGCCTCAACCAATTTGGAATGGGTATACTTTGGTCTCTTGAAATCACCAATTTCTCTTTCCTTTGGATTGCTCTAATGTCAATATCCTGTTCACCTCTGAGATTATCCACTGTAACTTCAGGAACTATAGCTTCAACATTTGGAGGATGTATTTCTTTCGCTAGAGTTTCTTCCTCTAGTGGACTATCTTCATCATTAATCATTTGTTGCTCTAAGATTTTAGTGTGACTTTCCTCTGTAGTGATATCTTGATCTCTCCTTCTTTCTTGCATGGACTTTTCATAAGCATTTATACTTATTCTCATGAATTGGCCTATCCAAATGTTTTCCTCACTCAAATGTCGTTATACTTGTCCCTATATCCTACCTTTCAAATGTTTCTATCTCTTGAACACTTGGAGTTTGACCCAGAGAAGAGGATGCATTTCCACATTTTTGCTTCTTATTTTGAGGTTCTTGGATGACTTCCTCAATCCTAGGACACTTTTCTTGAGGTACCTCCTTCCCTTTCTTGGTTGCTACATCCTTAGATGGAGTTCCTCTTTCCTCAATAGTACCCTTAGATACTTGTCCTAATATTTCATCCCTAAGTGGTCTATGACTAAGCAACCTATATGTGAATCCACTAGCTGGTGTAGCTAATTTTTCAAGCTTATGCTTAATCTACCACTTTTTAAAATCTAAGACTGGCTTTGAAAGAGCTTCTAGATTTGTAACTTCTCTCTTCTTCCAATCATATGGTTGAGTTATCATTTCTGGATAGAATCCCTTTTGCATCACGTTTGGGTCCTCCTCCATTTGATTAGGAACCCTGAATATGTTGCATGTTCTAATAATGTTCAATGGTAATCTTGAATGCTTCTAATATCATTCTCATCTACCGTATTTTCCCAAAAGTCTTTAAGGTGAAGCTTGTGTTGGTACTTTGATCCTCCTATTGATGAGATCTTGTCATAAGGATCAAAATCATTCCTCTTCAGATAAAGCGAAAGATGGAAGAAGTGGAGTTCATCTGATGATCTCTCTATAGCCTTTAGACATGGGCATACCTGAGTTTTCCCTTCTCCTATGGAAATTGGGAACTATAATCCCAACTTCTTCTTCCCTTTTTGAATCTTGTCATAGGCTATAACTTATTGAGTAAGATCTAACAAGACTATCTTGTTTTTTGGGTACTTGGGAAGTTTGTATGGCTCCATGGAGAATCCTTGAACTTAGATGTATGAAAAGGTGGGAAACTGAATGAACCAGGTGTCATATTCTTTGACCAACTTCATCACACCCACTGACAATCTTAAATGTAGCCTCTTTTGTAGTGTTCTTACTATGTGCATGGAAAATGCATCATTAACTCTCATGTAATCATCCTTTGAATATAAATGCAACTATGGGTAGCATTCATGGACTTTGAGGTGTTGGGTTCTACTTCCAATGAGTCCTTTGCATCATAGTCCATCATAATTCATTCTTTGTGCTAGCATGTAGATGACATATGAGCTCATGTAAAATTTCCTTGTATGCTCTAGATTCATCAACCGTTCATTCAAATTATCACTTATGAGCTTAACCCAATCTATTCTATTGCCTTCCTCCATCACCTGCTCAACCAAATACCACATCCAAGATTCAAATCTATAAGAATGAAGCATGCCAAATATGTGACTCAACATCATGATCATGTCACTATATTCCTTCTGCAAGTTGAACCATACTATTTCCTTAGGAATCTTTGAATGATGCAATCTATTCTTTTTCAACCATCTTTTGTTGATTATTTCATCACAAAAATGGAATCTAGAGGTATAGATTCTCAATGCTTGCTCCTTTGTTTTTGTGACCATCCTTGGGTGAGAAGGAATTCCAAATGTTTCAAAAATGGATGAAAGAGAAAAATATACTAAAATATTTTGTTTAGAATCCTTGATTTGTCTATTCCTAGGACTGTAGTGTTTGGTACATTCCACAATTAACTTTTGATGCTAAAAAGGAGGAGGAAACCCAATTGTAGCAACAATTCCACTTCTGACTATTCATGTTGCTAGGTGCATTGGGTGATGATCATTGTATCCAAGCATTCTCTGGTTAAAATCTTTCAAATCAAGGTTGTTGAAGCTTGTATCTTCGATTTCTACCCACTTTGACACAATTTTGGATTCATGATAGAATCCTCTCCTTTCTTTCTTTATCAATTGTCCGTGTGTTTCTCTTGTTCCCCTGGGTTCTGCCATTCTCCTTTCCTGCAAAATTGAAAATTTCCATACATAGGACTATGCAAAGAAAGTATAAAAAATAGATATAACTTGTCCATAAGACAAAGATTTTGGATTTTGGCAAAATTTCCATACTCTTCTTGAGATTCACTTTTCAATATTCCACAACTCACTAAAAAAAGTTCCTTTCTGATAGGATTCAAAATCCTCTCTCACAAATTTCTAGAAACTCCTCAACAATTTTAAAAATTTCCACAAAATCTTCTTTTCAAACTCTTTGAATTTCACTCCTATTCTCAATTTTCTCTTCAAATTCTTGTGTGAGAAGGAATGAATGAGAGGGTTTCTTATATAAATCATCCCTCAAAAAAGATGTCTTTAAATGTGTAGGCTAAAATTAGGTAGTTCAAGGTTTCCATCTTTTTGTGCCACTTGTCGCTTTTTACTATTTGTTTCAAAAAGTTGTCATTATTGATGCTTTTAACTTCAAGATGAAACTAAGTATTCCTTTAACCCATTTTGATTTTTTAAAAAATTTTGATTAATTAAATATCAATTAAAATCAATATTTAATTAATTTCCATGTTTTAATGAAATTTCAAATTTCTTTCCAACTTTTCTCCAATATTTATTTTCTCGATTATTCTTTAAACAACCAAATTAAATATCAATAAAATTAATATTTAATTTTTTTTCCTGAATCCAACTTTTCTATTCATTAAGAATTTTTGATTCTTTTGCCTTTTTTTTTTATGGATTTTCTCTTCAAATTTGGGATTTTTCTCAAATTTCCAATTATCTCAATTTTTCATATTTTTTTTTATACTTTTGGGATTTATCGTGAGATTTCATATTTTCATCCTTAAGAATTTTGAATTTTAGCAAGATTTCGGATTCTAAAATTCTTTTTTTCTTCCCTTTGGAATTTTTTTAGATGTCTTAGATTTTCTCATTTTCCATGTTTTAAAGATTTTTCACATTTTTCAATTTTTTAAATTTTTTGAAACTTGGGTGATTTTTTATTATTTATTTGAATTTTAGAATTATTTCAAGTTTTTCAAATTTCAATGATTTCTTCAACACTTTTCTCACACTTTTGATTTGAGTTCGTCAAGAATTCCACTCCAAAATTATTATAAAAAAATAATAAAAACTCTAGAGCAAGGTCTTCCAAAATCATATGGATTTTATCCATGTTTTAATAAATAAATAAAACATTCCCATTATGTGAAAAGTGCACTTAACAAAGGTGTGAGTTGTAGTTTAAAAGTGGTCATGGATTGAATTTCCATAAGAAAATTTGCAAAACCAACTCAGTTATGTGCTCCACAATTAATGTGAATGGGGTTTTTTTTGAATGAAGGATTTTATCCTTTACATAATATTTCCCCACCATCATAAAATCTCACTCCATGGAGTGTGGAAGGCACAATTTTAATGTAGTTAGTGATTTGACCATTCGCTGTAGACGGTTGACTTGTGCTCCGCTGAATTAGGGAATGCACGGTTGGCCTAGTTTGAAAAGCAAGGGAGGGGGTCCTAGGCATGGGCGATGGTAACTCTTGGTCACAATAGTATCCAATTACTAAAGAAATTAAATTGACATTTCAATAAATCTTACTATTTTTTATGATATTTTATTGGTACACATAAACATCATTTTATACAACTGAAAGTCAAGAATATTCTCATATAGGATTTATAGTGTTTTAATTAGATATAGTATATTGCAATTAAAAATTTCTACAAGAACGTATTTTAACATGTAAATTTTTTGATTTTGAGAAATTTTTTTTTTTGAATCATATAAAAAATATAAAAATTAAATGATGTTATAGAGGAGAGAGTCCTCTTTGAGAAGCTATAATTTTTCTTCTGGTCAAAATAGATTTGTTTTGAGAAATGCGGTGGGAGATGAAAACTATTGATTTTAGGTGATGTGAAATTTGAATAATTATAAAAGAGAAAATATAGGTTGAAAGCAAATTTTTATTTTTGAATTTTTTAGCTATATATGTTATCTATAACATAGTTTGAGTTCAAATGGAAATAAGTTTATTTCCATATAGTTTTGTGGTGGGAACTAAACCCCTAATTTTAAACATTTTTTAGCAAGTAAAAAATTATCTATAAGAAATAGGAATATATATATTAATTCTTATTCAAAATAATTATTAAAAACTATAATCCTAAACTTCATCCATTTCTACACATTTTGTTAGTTTACTTCATTTTCAAATTCTAAATAATAATACCATTTTATGTTATTGAAGGTGAAACAGATATATTTTTGTTATCCTTTTCCTTTACGAAAGGGTGACATAGGTTTGTGCTTTTACCCTGCATTGTTGGGGGTGGTAAAGCCCTAAGGTAATTGGAATTTTTTTGGCACCCCTAGATCCTACCAAGGATAAATTTCTTTTGGTGGATGGCTCTACACAGGGCAATCCTCACCATTGATAATTTACAAAGGAGAGGGTTCCGACTGGCTAACTATTATGTCTTATGTTATAATGTGACAAAATCCATTCAACATCTCCTCATACATTGTCCTTTTTCTATGCAGGTTTGGAGGGAGATCTACTCTATGTGGGAGACTCAATGGTGCTTCAATGAGAAACCCCCTAAGTTTTTAAAATTGGATGGTCCCTCTAATCACCCATACATCAAAACTTTCTGGAGATTCATCCCCCCCTTATTTGTTGTGGAAAATTTGGAAGGAAAGGAACAACCATATATTTTGGGACAAGGTTGCTCATAGTGTGGTGGTGGTTCAACAAGTGACCAAGCTATTAAAGGAATGTAGTGGGATTTGAACTCTTCCCACCCGCGCCCCCCCCCCCCCCCCCCCCCAACCGAAAGGAGACAAGATATGAGGTGGGATAATTCTTGGGCCTTAAGTCTAACAGTGGAAAGATTCAAAAATACTAAAAAAATTTCTAGACTTAAAATAGTTTGGCACTCCTAGTAGAAGATTGGTTGAAACTCAATTTTGATGTATCAACCATTGCTTGGAGGAATGCGACTAGAGTTTTTTTCTAGGATAATACTAGTAAGGTGGTGGTTGCCTATGCTAGAAATTGTGGAGGGGGTTAAAATAATGAAGTGGAAGCTTTGGCCCTCCTATAAGAAATGAGAATAGGGAGAGCTAGATGGTTTAATAGATTGGCCGTTGAGGGGGATTTGATGCTAATTATTAATGTTGTGAAGGGTGAAGTTCAATGTAGCTACAAGATAAAAGAAACAATAGAGGAAATTCATAGCTTGTTAAATCAATTTCTTGAAGTCCACATGGAGCACATCTCTCAAGAAAACAACTGAGTTATGGATGACCTGGCCAAGGTGGGTCATAACATGGAAGAAATAAAGGAATGGCATGACATCATCTGAACCCCATCAGACACAAAAATTATGGTGGAAAGTGAATGTTCTCTTTGCAATGCAATTTAATGATGTACAACATATGGTGTATTGTGTGGATCTAGGTGGGAAGAAGAACCCAAGAATTCAAAACCATTAAGTCAAGAATGTTAGGAATGATTTTGTGTTTATTTACATTTTGGGTTCCCTCACCATGAGCATTAAGTATTATGGTGAGAAGTCAATCTACACAGATTTAGTCAGAATGATAAAACTACCAAAGATGGAAGTTATGAATAATAATAATGGTAATTCCTTTACACCTCACTCAATGCATAGTTGGCAATAGTTAACTTTGATGGAAAATGAATTGTTCACATGTGCTAAAGTAAGAGGGGGATTGGAAAATGTGAAGCCTTGTGATTTTATGATGAGAATCAATTTCTTTCTTGAGTTCATTGCTCACATTATATCTTTAAACTAGTTCCATCAACCGCATTGAACTAGATAAGATTGAGGATAGCATCAGGAATAGTAAGGAAGTGTGGGATGATTTGCAAGAAGGTGGTTTATTTTATTTCTTGGAAGGCATTGATGGGTATGATGAGCATGTGTACCTAAAATTTGGCAACACTTGGAATTATAGGAGAGTGAACATTAATGGGGTGGTGTTCAAGATAATAGAGGAGCATGAGTTAGCATAAACAGGTCAAGGTTCAAAATGAAACAAACTTAAGGAAATTCTTCTACCCTAAGGAGGATCTTGTTTGCATGTAGGGTGATTTTTTGATGGAGGTCCTACCCAAACCTTGGGACACTTTGTACTATGTGATTATGTGTTGCATACCTCTTAAAGATTGGCTTCATGTTATGCATTATTATCACTTTCCTATTTTAAACCATTTCAAGAACCAGGACCTTATTTCCTTCTAGCACCTTATATTGCATTTGATGGAGGATAGTGTGTTAAATGTTAGAAAAAGATGGAGGAAGGAAGACTCTTTTATATTCGGCACTAGGCCTTCATGTTTAAACTTTACAAGTTCCAACTAGCCCTCAACCCACCTCTTCTTGTTAACCCTCTTATAACTATTAATCACCAAAACTCCAAGGACCCTAGTCTTGGTTTTGGCTCAAATAAGTTAGAAAAAAAACCCTTGAGTTATAGGAAAAATATCAACATTATTGACTCTGATATTGATATTTAGTGGATTAATAAATTTGTGAAGAGGTCCGACAAGAGGCTTAAAAAAATAAAAATTAAGACACCCCCTAAATAGGACATGACTTTTGAGTCCATGGAGAATAAAAGGAGATCCACTAGAAAAAAAGAGGAAATTTATGCACGGTGGTTTTGGGGGTAAGGATGTTCCAAGCCCTTCCCATGTTCCAGGCACCTTGGAAGCCAACCTATCCCTAGATAAAAGCTTGGGGGAAGATATCACCTCTGCAATGAAGGATGTTGCTAAGGGTAGGGAGAAGAAAGGGTGTCATAGCCATGGTTAGGATAAGAGTAAAACCTAGTTAGATAGATTTGAGACTTTGATTCATGACTTGGCTGATAATCAAGAATCCATGTGCTGAAAGGTTGAAAACCTTGTGGAGTTCTCTACTAAAGTCATGCCCTCGGTAGCCTCCACTCTATATTTTCTATAGGTGAACAAGGATGAGTGAAAAGAGAGCAAGACCACCTTCTCCCTCTATAGCTTCCTTGTGGATGATTAGCTCAACACTCTACTAGAGAAACTTGTTAAGGAGGAGGTGGAGAAGTTGGCCATGAAGGAGGAGGACCTAGAGGAGACAAAGGAGAGCTAACTCCCACACTTTCTTTTATTTTGTTATTAATCATTGGTGGCACTTTTAGTTAATGTGGATATTAATAATTTTATTAGCAATTCTTGGTATCTTGGTTGCTTGGTTTGTTTTTGGAAGACTATATATTTTATGGGTAGTATAGTGGATATTGATATTTTGAAGTATAATTCTATGGTGTTAAACATTATGATGTTTGTGATGTCTAGAAAAGGGTTTTATTACATAGTAGGGTGTAACTACATATTTTTCTCTAACCCTTTGTACCATAGGGTCAACCCCCTTTCTGGTTGCTATCTAAATACATCAAAAATATAAACTATAACATCTTTAGTATAATGGAATAATATCTTAACAATGTGGATCCAAGTACCTATAAATGGAAAATGAAGAAGAAATTGTGGACAAATAGTAAAGGAAGGTGGAATCACTACTTATCTTGATAATATGCATGGGTTAGACCAAGAAATTACCCAAGCCTTTCTAGATAGACAAAACAATGGGGATATCACTTTGTATTGCAGAGTTATCAAGATGACAATGGATTTTATTATGATGGTAATGAGTCTTCTAAATATTGGTATGAATTTTTTAGTGATGTAAAATTTTCTAAGAGTGGTGCTAAATTTTTTACAAAGATCCAAAAAGAGAAATCTAAGCTTGTAAAAGGGACATGATTTTCTATGAGATGAAACATATCAACCCTAAATGGAGAAAGGTTCTTAGATAAATTATAGATTTCATAACTTTGGATGGTAGTTTAAGTAGAGTCCATGAGTTCCATTTTTTGATCATAAACCATTTTGGGCAGAAGATTAGAATTCCCTTTTCATTTTTTCTTTATAGTTCTCTTCTTAATAGCCTAGAGAAGTATAGTAAGGATCCCTCCAAACCCATCATTCATTAAGGTTTGATTTTTCTTACTTCTTAGTGCTATGTAAAGCATAATACTTGACAGGACGTGAGTTTTAAGGATCTAAAAAGGAAACTTATAAAAGGAACACTAAAAACTTCCAAGAAGAAACCTCTACTAACAACTCTTCTCAAAGTCATAAAAAAGGAAGTTGGATCAAATTTCTTCAGCTAAGAATGAGGGGAAGAAAGTAAAATGGATGAGGATGAGGATTATGAATTTTTGGACAATTTTTCATCTAATTTTGAATTTGAAAATTAGAAAATGAATAATAGAGTTAAATAAGAAGAGATAGGGTATAATTATGAGAAAATAATAAATATTGATGGCTCTAAAGAAATATTTGAATTAGGAGAATCTAAAGAGCAAGAGGGGGATATAAAGGAGTTGGAGGACTCCAAAGACATGGAGGATAACTAGGAAGAGGTGGTTTCTTGCATATTGCAGAATTTTTTGGAAAATGTGAAAAATGAGGGAACTTGGGAAACAAGGAGAAAATAAAAGAGGAGAGGGATTATCCCCCATAGAGGACAATTGGGAAAAATATTTATGAAAATGACTCCTAAGCTAAAATCGGGTATCCTTGTCATCATTAAATCTAAGGAAAATGAGATTTTATCAAAATTTCCACCTTCTAGTGTTGATGATGATGAGAGGAAAGAAATGTAGAAGAAAATGGATTCTTAGGACTCCAAATCAGAAAAGGACAGTTACCTAAAATTTCTATCTTTATTTGGTTTGTTAATTATACCTTAGGTAACTAATGTTTCTTATGATTTGGTTGAAATTATATCTGTTCATGAAATTTAAAGGGTTACTAGGCCCCTTCAATTTTTTTTTTTTTTCCTTAACAAAAAATAGTAGTCATGGGACTCCCAATGAGGAATAACTTCCCGAATGAGAATCTATAACCTCTGAGTCAACCTCACTTAATTGGGGAAAACGATGATAAGTTATGTACATAACCTCTATTTTTTATTTGGCTTGCTACAATCTATAGTAAACTATGGAAGCTATGAAGGTGACATCTTTGATATTGTGACAAGCCAAAAAGGAAGATAATGTTCAACTAATGGATGTTACAATTAGTTGGAAGTGGTTAATACTAAGCATGAAGACAAGATGACGAGGATTCTAAGAATGATACATTTTTGAAAGGAGGTCCAATTGTTGCATAAAAATAAATGCCTATTTAATGTCTCTAACAAGAAAATTTTCTATTTGAACATTTTAGCCATATTCTTCCATGGGAATAAATGCTAATGATATAGGAGCATCCTTGGTTGGCTTGCAATCCTGCATAATTAGTGGCATTTCAACTTGAATTTTGGAACTCGGTAAAGGAAGGAAGTGTAACTTGATTAATGAAGGTGTTTTCCAAAGCTTGGGGCACTCGGTTGTTGTGCTCTCAAGTCAACTTAGTCGATGAAGGAGCTTAGGTGCTTCTAGATGACTTGACACATAATGTTGCTTGGTAATGCTTGGGAGCTTGGTAGTACTCGTGAATTTGTTAATGCTTGGCTTGGTCTTTCTAGAACTTGGCTTGGTCTTGGTTCTTGTTGGTGTCTAGTTGTCTATGAGCTGATTGCTAGTATTTAATTTATGCAAAGGTATTTAATTTGTGATGTAGCTGACTTGTGGATTAACATATATTTAATGTAAGGGATTTAATTTAGTTTGTAATGAATTGGGTAGACTTGTGTCTTAGTTGGGTATAAGTAGGGGGTTTTTTAGAGTCTTTAGGCATTATTAGGAGGATCCATCTTAGAGAAGAGGATGCAAACTTTGAAAAGCTAGTAATTGTAGTTTAAGAACCAGAGGATTTCATGGTAGAATTACTGGTATAAGTGTGGATTCTTCTTGGTGTTCTTATCTAGTTTTTGATTTGGACTAGCTAAGATTGGGACTATGATTGTAAGTTGGATCTTGTGGGATCTTGTAGAGTTGATATTTTAATTTTTGTTTGTATTTGGCCCTAATCTAGAAGGCCTGATAGTTGGACATATTGTTTGTAATCACTTATTTTATCAATAAAGAAGTTGTTGTTTGGTATTAGATCTTATATTATTGTTGTTTGTTTTTGTTTTTCCATTCTGCGGTAATTTTATAGGGGTTTGAAAATATCATTTTGAGAATCTCTTACCTTGCACTATATTAGGTAGTATGAAAGCAAAGGTTGTTCCTGAGGGTGTAGACCAAGTGTTAAAGTTGTGGTAGTTTGCACTAGGATCATGGCTTGTTGAAGGTTGATCTTAGGGAGTTGATTCATCTTCTAAATTGGTGGATCTATTAGTAAGGGTTTACAAAAAAACTTGGAAGATGCCTCTGAGAAGTTTAGGTCCTAGGGAAATTGATGATCATAGTGATGTTATGGAAGAAAGGATCTCAAAAAAGATTAGAGAAGAATTTAGATCTGAGATCATATTGATGAAATGTGACATGATTATTAAAATTTTGAGTGCTTTAGGTGGTGCACCTAGCCATATGGGTACTAAATGTAGTTATGAGGAAGTTACTGAAGACTTTGAAGTTGCTAGATCTTGTGGTGAGGATAGAACTAATCATGTGGAGAGACCTATTAGGGCTAGTAAATTTCCTAGACCTAGATTTCAATTAAAGCTTAAGCATAAGATGGAATTTTCCAATTTCTTAGGTACTTTGTCTCCTAAAGACCTGATTAATTGGATTAGTAAATTGGAAGACTACTTTGACTTGAGGATAGTGATAATCCACTTAGAGTGAGGTTGGCACAAACTAAGTTGAAAGGACATGCTGCTCTTTGGTGGAAGGAACTACAAAGAGACAAAAAAGAAGAAGGTGAAATGAAGATCACTAGATGGAGGTTGATGGTGACCAAGGTAAAGGCTGAGCTCATTCTTACTAGTTATGTCCACATGATTTGCTTAAGAGGTTGCAGAATCTAAATAAGAAGAATGTGACTATGAAATATTATACTGAGGAGTTCTACAAGTTAACTATTTTGGTTAGGTCATAGAGAATTGTCAAAAGAGAAGGTGGCTCAGTACAATAATGGTTTAAGATTCAATGTTCAAGATGAGATTGGTATGCTAAATATTACTTCATTTGAAGATTCTTATCAATATGCTTTGAAGGCATAAGATAAGTTGAAAAGGAAAAGTCAAAGTAATGGTAGAGAGAATGGGAAGCAAGATAACTTGGCACAAGCTAAACTAAGTGCAAAAGGTGAAAAAAATCCCATTGATTAGAAGACAAGGATAGGTGGAGGTAAGTTTAGAGGTACTTGCTATGGATGTGGTGCGATAGGGCATAGATCTTTTGAATATCCTCATGGTAGGAAAGTTTCTATTGTGAATGAGGTTTTAGTACAAGAGACACAACCTCAGAAAGGAGAGAATTTGTTAGCTCGATTAGTACTTGTTGGTAAGAGGATACTAGATTTATGTTAGAGGATTATTTTATTTAGGACTCGTTGTAAGTCTAGTGGGAAAATCTGCAAGGTGATTCTAGATGATGGTAGTACAGATAACCTTGAGGCTGAGGAAATAGTTTGGAAACTTTGTTTGAAGAGGGCAAGACATCCTTATCCTTATAGGATTGGTTGGTTGCAAGGTGAGCATGCTTTGAATGTGAGTAAGAAATGCCTTATTGATTTCTAGATTGGGCAGTATAAGGATTCGGTGTTGTGTGATATTGTGGCCATGAATATTTATCATGTGTTGATTGGTAGACCTTTGAAGTATGATTTTATGGTTGTGGATGATTGTGTAAAGAATATGTTAATTATTATGAAAGGTGGTAGGAAGTATTCTTTGATTCCTTTGTAGAATGATGAGCTCATTAGGAGGAACTTGAGTATTTGTAGCTAAGTTGAGTTGGAAGATTCTGAGAAGATTGGAGATCAGTATGGAAATAAGACATGTAGCACAATGAGGATGGATATGAAGAAGTAGAAGAAGAACAAGTGAAAGAGTGTACAAGTTGAAGACTTAAAGGATATATATTTGAAGAACTAGTTTGTTATTTATGTGTTGAATCCCATAAGATATTATTCTAGCTATTAAGAACACCTTTTTGAACCTAGGATGTCTAATTCAAGAGAATCCCTAGTTGTCTTAAAATCTTGTAGGATTGGAGGGATTTTGTATTGGAGTTGAGAGCTCGGTAGTGGAAGAAAGTGTAACTCAGTTGATCAAGGCATTTGACAAAGCTTTGGGCACTCATTTGTACTATTTTCCTAGTTGGCTCAGTCGATGAAGGAGCTCAATTGCTTTTGAAGGACTCATCACATAATTATGCATTGTTGCTCAACAATTCTTGGGACCTCGGTAGTGCTTGTAAATATGCTAATGCTTAGCTTGGTCTTTCTTGTACTTAGCTTAGTCTTGGTTCATGTTGGTGTCAAGTTGTCCATGAGCCAACTATTTGTATTTAATTTATGTAGAGGTATTTGTTTATGTTGTAGATGACTTGTGTCTCAACATATATTTAATGTAAGGGATTTAATTTAGTTTTTAAAGAGCTAGGCTGACTTGTGGCTTAGTAGGGTACAAGTAGGGGGTATTGTAGAGTCTTTAGTTATTAGGAGAATCCATCTTAGAGAAGATGATGAAAACTTTGAAGAGCTAGTAGCTATGGTTCAAGAACCAAAGGATTTATTGGTGGGCTTGAGGGTATAAGTGTGGATTCTACTTGGTGTTCTTAGCAAGTTGTGGATCTAGATTTGCTAAGATTGGGATTGTGATTGTAAGTTGGATCTTGTGGGATCTTGTATAATTGATATTTTAATTTTTGTTTGTATTTGGCCCTAACTAAGAAGGCCTTATAGCTGGGCATATTCCATGCAATAACTTATTTTATGAATAAAGAAGTTGTTGTTTGGTATCAAAACTTACATTATTGTTATTTGTTGGTGTGCTTCTATTGTGTGGTGATTTGAAAGGGGTTTGAAAATCTCCTTTTGAGATTCTCCTACCTTGTACTATGTTAGGTGGTATGGAAGTGAAGTTTTTTCTTTAGGATGTAGTCTGAGTGTTGAGGTTGAGGCAATTTGAACCAGGATCTTGGGTTGGTGAAGGTTGATCCTAGGGATTTGGTTGATCTTCTAGATTTGTGGATCTATTACTAAGGGTTTGCAAAACAATTTGAAGATGTCTCTAAGAAGATTTGATCCTAGGGAAATTTATGATCCTAGTGATGTTGTAGAGGAAAAAATCTAAGAAAATATTAGAGTAGAATTCAAATCTAAGATCACATTGGTGAATTGTGACATGATTGCTAAAATTTTGAGTGCTTTAGGTGGTGTACTTAGGCATGTGGTTACTGAAGGTAGTTATGAGGAATTTTTTGAAGACTTTGAAGTTGTTGGATCTAGTGGTGGCAATAGATTTGATTATGTGGAGAGACCTATTAGGGATGGTCAGTTTGCTAGACACAGATTTCTAATAAAGCTTAAGCATAAGATGGAGGTTTTTGATTTCTCAGGTACTTTGACTCCTAAAGACCTGGTTGATTGGATTGGTAAATTGGAAGACTACTTTGAGATTGAGGATATTGAGGATCCACTTATAGTGAGGTTGACACAAACTAAGTTGAAAGGACATGTTGCTCTTTGGTGGAAGGAACTAGAAAGAGAAAGAAAAAAAAAGTGAAATGAAGATCACTAGATGGAGGTTGATGGTGACTAAGCTAAAGGCTAAGTTCATTCCTATTGATTATGAACATAATTTTTTAAGAGGTTGTAGAATCTAAAGAAGAAGGATATGACTAAGAAAGATTATACAAAGGAGTTCTACAAGTTGACTATTTGGTTATGTCATAGAGAATTGTCAAAATAGAAGGTAGCTCGGTACATTGATGGTTTGAGATTCAATATTTAGGATGAGGTTGAAATGCTAGAAATTTCTTCAATTAAGGATTCTTATCAGTATGCTTTGAAGGTAGAAGATTAGTTCAAAAGGAAAAGTCAAGGTAATTGTACAAAGAGAAGTAGAAGCAAGATAACTCAACACAAGCTAAAGTGGGTGCAGATGAACTAAAACCTATTGAATCGAAGAGAAGGATAGGTGGAGGTGAGTTTAGAGGTACTTGTTAAAGATGTGGTGCAAAATGACACAAATATTTTTAATATACTCATGGTAGGAAATTTTTTGTTGTGAATGATGTTGTAGTCCAAGATAGATAACCTGAGAAATGAGAGAATTTATTGTCTTAGTGAGTACTTGTTGGTCAAAGGACACTAAATTCTTATTAGAGGACTAGTTTGTTTAGGACTCATTGTAAGTATAGTGGTAAAATTTGCAAGGTGATTGTGGATGGTGGTAGTAAAGATAATATTTAGACTAAGGAGATGGTTCATAAACTTGGTTTGAAGAGATTTTGACATCCTTATCTGTATTGGATTGGTTGGTTGCAAGGTGAGCAAGCTTTGGAAGTGAGGAAGCAATGCATTGTTGATTTATAGATTGGGAAATATAAGGATTAAGTTTTTTATGATATTGTGGACATGAATAATTATCATGTGTTGCTTGGTAGACCTTGGAAATATGATTGTAGGGTTGTGCATTATTGTGTAAAGAATGTGCTAATTATTGTGAAAGGTGGCAAGAAGTATTCTCTAATTCCTTTGTAAACTGACAAGATTGGTAGGAGGAACATGAGCATTGGTAGCTTAGTTGAATTGGTAGATTTTGAGAAGATTGGTAATCACTATGGAAAGTAGACATGTAGCACACCAAGGATGGATATGAAGAAGTAGAATTAGAACAAGGGAAAAAGTATACAAGTTGAAGACATGGAGGATATGTATGTGAAGAACTGTTTTGGGATTTATGTTTTGAATCCCATAAGATGTTCTTCTAGCTATTGAGAACATATTTTTGAACCTGGGATGTATGATGCAAGATCATCCCTAGTTGGCTTACAATCCTACATGTTCTTCTAGCTATTGAGAACATATTTTTGAACCTGGGATGTATGATGCAAGAGCATCCCTAGTTGGCTTACAATCCGACATGATTGGAGGGATTTTTTCTTGGAGTTGGGAGCTCAATAAAGGAAAGAAGTATAACTTGGTTAATGAAGGCATTCAACAAAGCTTGGGGCATTTAGTTGTAGTGTTGTCCAAGTCAGCGCAGTCAATGAAGGAGATCAGTTTCTTGTGGAGGAATCATCACATATTGTTGCTCAACAATGCTTAGGAGGTCGAAAGTTCTTGTTAATTTGCTGATGCTTGGCTTGGTCTTTCTCACACTCAACTTTCTCTTGGTTCATGTTTGTGCTAAGTTTTCTATGAGCCAATTTTTAGTATAAATTTTATTTAGGGGTATTTAGTTTGTGTTGTAGCTGATTTGTGGCTCAACATATATTTAATGTAAGAGATTTAATTTAGTTTGTAATGAACTAGGCTAAATTGTAGCTTAGTTGGGTATAAATAGGGGGTTTTGTAGAGTGTTTAGGGATTATTGGGAGGATCCCTCTTAGATAAAAGGATGAGAACTTTGAAGAGGTCGTAGCTGTGGTTTAAGATCTAGAGGATTGCTTTGTGTACCTGATGGTACAAGTGTGGATTCTTCTTGGTTTTCTTTTCTAGTTGTGGATTTGGACTAGCTGAGATTGGGATTCTGACTGTAAGTTGGATCTTGTGGGATCTAGTAGAACTAATATTGTAATTTTTGTTTGTATCTGGCCCTAACCTGGAAGGCCTTACATGTAATTAGTTATTTTATAGTAAATAAGTTTTTGTTTGCTATTAGATCATGCATTATTATTTGTTATTGTGTTTCCACTATGTGGTGATTTGCTAAGGGTTTGGATATCTCCCTTAGGGATTCTTTTTCCTTGCACTGCATTACTTAAAGATTATGCTATATACATGAGTGATTCTTATGAAAGTACCAAGAAGAAGACCAAGCAGCCAAAAAATATTTTGAGCTTATGTATAGTATGTAAAAAATAATAATTTTTCAGTAGCCTATTGTATGTAATTAGAGAAACCATTATTATATAGGAATAATTGTGTGATCAAAGGACTTGTGCTTTCATTTTGCAACTAGAACCTTGTCTATAGGTATAGGATCAATTTTTCCAAGAGATACAATAGAAATAAATGCATATTTTCTTTCTTTTCCAAGAATGGGAATGAATGTTAAAGGCTATTTTATATACATGAGTTATTCTTGTGAAAATACCAATAAGAAGACCAATCACCGCAAGGATATTTTGAGCTTATGTATAATGTGTCAATTTTTTTTTTTGGAGGAGTCTATTATATCTAATTAGATAAATTATCATTATCTAGGAATAGTTGTGTCATGAAAGGTTGTGTGTTTTTCATTTTCTAACTAGAACCTTTCTATAAGTACATAATCAATTTTTCCATGAAATGCAATACAAGATATAATAAAGATAATTGAAAAGTTGTATTATCCTTTTTCAAATGATATGTCCAAATATGCTATGTTGAAAGAATTATTTTCATATGTACTATTTAGTGGATGAGGTCTTTTATCTATTAATATAAAGTAATTACTTCTTTCATTCAACACTATAAAATCAAATTTGTGAGTGAATAAGTTCTTTGTGATATTTTTTCTATGAAATAAATGCTAAATGTATAATATTATTTGGATTTTATTGTTGCCTAAATCAATAAATTGGAAATCAAATGATCTTGCATACTCAATGATGGGATTTCCTAACCAACTTGGACAACTAATAGGTGTTATCAATTATAATCTACCTCCCCTAATCTTCAAATTTTGTAGGACCTGGGGAAGTCAGACTATACCTAAACCTACAAGTATTGGTTGGAGGTTTTATTAATAGAGGATAATTTAGTAAATTTATAAAATTAGTTCCCTCAAGATAAAAAAATTACTTTCTTGAGTGGTGAATTAAATTATGTATTTCTTGTGAGTTAAAATTGATCAAATCAACATCCAATAGACTAGTTCTTTATATATAAATCACAGTTTGCATAAACATTTGTGAGAAATATTGTACTTATAATTTAGTGGGACAACATTATACCATCAACCATTAATGAGTACATATAAGAATTAATTCATGTGTAGCATCAATGAATACTTCATATTAAAAGACTACTATATTGTATTGATTGATCTCCTATATAAACAAAATGATAGTATACTTATAGACTTGGATGAAGTTATAAAGTGAAAGGACATGCTCTTTCATAACACAATTGTTCATAACTAGCTTCTAATAGTCACAATCCATCTTTTGATATTCTTAATATTTTTATTACATGGAATTTTTTTAAATATTTGACTAGGCCAAAACATATTTTGAATGTTAATTATGATACATAAGTAAGTTAACTAGCTTTAATTTTCACTAATTAGTGAAAATGTTTTAGATGCCTTTAAAATTATTAATTGATGAGCTTATATGATACATAGATGTATGACTAAAAGCACACCTATAATGATGGATGATGTTATTTTGTTATAATATATGATCATGCAATGATGATTCAAGTGGATTAAATCTAATTGATAAAGATTATGTAAGAAAACATTATCAATTGATGATTTCATGTACAAATACATACTCATTCATTGTTTGAGTGCCCAAGTGGTTTCAGGGATGTTGAGATGAGGGTATGGTTAAGGTACATGAGGTTAGCTCCTTGAAAGGGGACAATCAAATAATTTCATGAAACCCACTTACCACTTAGAATTAGGAAGTTGATTTAGATTATAATTCGCATTTTGTTTCTACCCTATTCCTTGGATGATAAAATTTGATTAAAGTAAAAAGTGGTGATTTTAATTCATTACATACATTTAGTATTTAATTAAATATTTTTTCATAGCTTTATAAAATAAGAGAAAAATATAAGAATTTATTCAAGTGTATTAGACAAAAAATGGAATATTATGAACTTTACACTAGTACAAAAATAGCAATATGTGACTAAAAAAACTACTAAAATTTGTATATATGTGACTAAAATCAATCACGCGACTAATAGTAGTTAATATCCAGTCATTTATAACGCTACTAAATATACTACTAAATTATTTTAGTCACTTATTTGATCATTGACTTTGATCATCGATTTAATCACATATTTAGTCATGTATTTGATAGTGGATTTAGTCAGTAATATAGTGGTATATTTGATAGCATATTTAATCACATATTTGGTATACTTACTTGCATATTTGGTAGTTTATTTAGTAGCATATTTAATAGTATATTTAGTCATATATTTAGTAGCATATTCAATAGCATATTTAGTCACATATTTGGCACATATTTGATAGGGTATTTAGTAGCACATTTAATATTATATTTGGTCACATATCTAGTAGCATATTCAATAGTATATTTAGTCACATATTTGGTAGTTTACTTGGTCATAATAGGGCACGATGGAATCAAACCACCATCTTCCTGCTTGTAAAGCAGGTGCTCTTCCATTGAGCTAGCATCCTTTAAAGAATACATACAAAATTATTATTTGTTTCATTTCATTCTCAATATAGCACCCAAAAAGGTTATATAACAAAGAGTCAAAGCTAAGAAATTCACATTTCATGTACTAGGAATTTAGGAATAATCAAATGAAATCTTACACCTCAACAACTATTTGGGGCCACAAAGACATAGCAACTATTGTTGAATAGAACAAAAACTTATATCCAAAATTCACCTTCAACTGATCAAGAGTGACAAACATTAAAACTGACCCATCTTGATGCAGAACACCCTTGCAACCTACCTGATCACCCTGTACATGTGAAAGCAATTCAATTAATAATAAGCATGATCTGTAGAAAGAGATAAAGAAACAAAATGTAATTTTCTTTAAAATGGATCAACATCAAGACTAGCTCACTTTTACAATTTGAGCCTCCTAGATCAAGTGTCAATATTTTAAATGACTAAAAATAAGAATGATAAAATTTAATGAATTAATTAAAAAGTTCAAACAACACAAAATTGAATTCATTCAATCAAGACTTTGACTGAGTAGAAGTACAAAAAGAAATAATTAAACAAGACTTTCACTGTGGAAAATTAAACACTGATATAATTCGAAAAGGAGAATATCAAACAAATGGGAAAAGGGAAGTATAAAGATTCTACAAAAAGCAAGCCTAGAAGAATAAAGTGTAACACCTTTCCTTCTAAATGAGAAGCTGGTTGGTTCTCCTTTGGAAATCAAAGTAGTGGCAGTGTTTCTGCTCAAAAGGAGCCTATCAAAAGAATAGCTTCTATAATATCAATAATAAATTTAAAAGTAAAATGATGATTCAGAAAAACATCAACACCATACATGTACAAAGAAGCTAGTTGCAATCTTATCACTCCTTTCTCGACCTTGGTAGCTTGCATTACAAGATTTGCAAGTCTTCTACATAGATCTATCTACTCTTCAGGAGCTTCCATCAGGGAAACTAGAATTGTATCACCAAACCATCCTGCATAGAAAATTGACAAGTGTCATTTTATATCATGATAAGGTACAAGAAGAATTTTCATATCTTGACACAAAAATGAGGAAGATAATCATTAGAAGAAACCTGTAAAAGTGTTCCAATGCCAATTACAAATTGTATTCACCCATCTTCACCTTCACCAGCTTCAGTAACTCCCAAATGCAATGGATAATCCCATCCTAGGGCATTCATCTCTAACACAAGAAAATGATATGCCTGGACCATAATTACTTGGTTTCTTTCTTTCATTAAGAAGACAAAGATCTGGAAATCCAACTTCTGACAAACACATGCAAATTCAAATACTGATTTCACTTGTTTTAAGGCAATGGACATTAGTATGTTCAAAAAAAATATAATTAACATTAATTATGAACATAAAACAATTTTCTAACAAAGTAAAATAAAATTTACTTAAACATACAATCTATACACCCAACTTAATAGAAATATAAATAATAGATGAACTTACCATTCCCCTAGGAGAATCACCATAGTAACTCATGATCCAATTAGAAAGACTTCCATGGTCTATGCCAATGTAGATCGCCCTTCCATATTTCTTGCATTTCTCTACTAGAGGAACAAAAACCTACAACAAATTACAATATATGTAAATGTTTAAAGTTAAAACATTTTAATCCATATCAAGAAAATCTCTCAAACTACACTTGTTACTCACTATTGTAAAACAAGAGAGAGAGAGAGAGAGAGAGAGAGAGAGAGAGAGAGAGAGAGAGAGAGAGAGAGAGAGAGAGAGAGAGAGAGATCTTACCTTTTCAATGTGTTCTAGCTCCTTCTGATAGTCTTCTTTAGTGTATTCTACCATCTCAAATTGTGTGCGTATGTCAACTGCAATAAAGATAGAACAAGTCATAGGCTATCCCCACCAAAGGAAAATGTTTACTCTAATATTTTTAATACCAAAAAATAATGTTATCCAAGATATCACATGTCCATTTCATTTTTTTTGAACATTTCATTGATTGGATATGTTAACACTTTTAATTCCCTAGGTTTGGTTCTTGAAGCACCGAATTTGGTTGGGAATCAGTTAAGATATTTAAGTTTGAATGAAACTAATAAAACCCTTAACTAGGGTAGTCAATGACCCTTTGTAATATAATTTATTTCATGATCACAAGGAATAAGCCTCCATATTCAATATGAATATGGATGACTATGTAAAATACCTATCTCAAAACTTGCATATATCCATACGAAGGAGTGCACATGAATTGGACCAAGAAAGGGACTATGATTAAAGGAATGTTGGGACTATGATAGAGTGACTCTGATAGAATAAAATCAAGATGTGAATAAGTGTTATTTTTTGGGGTAAATTGTGATTTAAGTGTGGGAAAGGTGTAGGTTTTTGTAGGATCCCAATTGTGATACCATTATAGGGAGAAAGTGCATGGATTCATTCTTGAAAGTATTGAGTAGTTGGGTTTGGGTTGGAAGTCATAAATGACTATCATAAGGAAGTGTTAAAAGTATGGAAAATATAGATAGGACAAGGACAAGAGTTGTTGTTATGTTGTGAACAAATTGATGGGTTAGATGGTGATGAGTCTTTACCACTTGATAGGATAATTGGGGGTTCTTCTCAAGATAAATTGTAAGGGGAATCCAAGACAAACAAGATTGATGCAAGGGTAGGATCTCATGGTAAAAAGTCCATATTGTATGGAATGTTGAACAACATCATGACCAAAGTTTGAATACTTGATGTTTGTTAAGTTGAGTTTGAAAAATAATATTGGTAAGGGGAGATAATGTGAGAAGTTTTATCTCATAAATAGTTGTGAATTTATCCTTAATAATTGGACATTGTGTAAAGGCCCACTGACGCTCTACATTCAAAGGGTTGGGATATCATGGTTGGGAGTCCTAGATAGTTGAATATTGGTTTGACAAGGTCTAAGGGGGAGATATTGAAGGCATGGAAAGATTTTAGGAAGGATGAGAAGAAGAAAAGAGAGGAAGAGGAAAAGAGAAAGAGAGAAGAAGAGTTGAGACAAAATGATTTAAGGGAGATAAGGGAAAGGCTAAAGGCATTGGAAAGGTTGATTGGAGAACAAAATTCAAGTTGGAATTTGAAGATTAAGAAGATAAAATGGCTTGTGCAAAGGTTAGTAGTAGAAAAGAAGATGGTAGATGAAGAAAGGGAGGGTACCATGCAAGGTACTCCTATGAAAATAAATGGTGAGGCTCAAGGGTGAGACATCCTTGAGATGAATAAGGGAGTAGTTGAGTTTCAAGGTAAATGGCATGAAAATGAATTGGTTGTAGTAGAGGTCTGAATGCAAGAGGCTAAAGATGAGGTGGTGGACCATGATGATTAATTGAAGAGTTTTTTCTCTCCTAGTATGGAGATGTTTTAGGTTGATGTGAAGACAACAGGGTACCTATGGATGATACAAATGGCATATTCACATAAATTTGCAGCAAAGACACTAATGGTCCAAGAAAATATGCATTAATATGAGGAGTAGAATTCATTTTTTATAACCATTGTGTAGGTCAAAGTCAAGGAGGATTTATTTATTATTTGAAAGGTTGTTGATAAGTTCACATTTTGATGTTTTTTAACAATCAAGGGGAAGCCTACTATCCATAGCCTGTCATTTATAGCATGAAAATTCTCAAAAAATAACAAATCATATGATGATTGTTTGGTTATGGACATACCTAATCCTCTATAATTTCTGTTTTTGTTTCATTGAATTTCATTATGTTTTCAGTGAGATATTGAAGTTTCAATGAAATCTGGTTTGAACACTTACTAGGATAAACAGTAACTTTGAAAATGTAGATCTGAAATGTAAAATGTGGACCAAGACTCAAAATTATAATAGATGGTAGGGAATAAAATATTTTACATTCTTAAGTCTGTAGTGTTCCATTCACAAGTTTACACGTTCTTTGAATGAATGAAAAAAATGAGAAATGTTGTCTCATTCAAGAAGGGAACACTATGTCTTCAAATATAAGCTAGTTCATAAAAGAAAAATGTTTGAAGAAGGTAGATAAGTTTAGGGAGAGATGTGATAGGTGTGTTAGGGAGAATTTTATTTTAAAATTGCCTTGAAGAAGGTTATAGACCAAAACAAGGTATGTTTATTAACTATTTTCTTTAATACATTGATTGTCACATAATGACAGCAAGAGATGTATCACTATCAGTAATCAGGGATTGGAATGAGTGGAAGTTGTGGACAATGTGGGAAATGTTGATGATGATAGAAGGATATAATTCCAAAGGATCAAAGGTTTATGGAAGGGAAGATTCTATTGGACAAGATTTTTGGTATTTAGGACAGTAATGTGAGACTAGCATTGATTGACATAAAAATAAGTAAATATCTAATTTTGTTGGGATAGCCATAAGGAAAGAATGAACCATAAATGTTTGGTGATATAAATAGAAGTGAGATTTAATTGTGTGGGATGTTAATTATAAGGTTTGATTATGTGTTCATAAGGTTGGTAGGTAGATAAATGTGTAAGGACTACTACATAAAGTTATTGTTGAAGTCTGTGATTGATACTTTTGGGTGTGATTAGAGTTTGAGACATGTTAGCATGTGGAGCATTGTGTTTGGTTGGATAAGGTATGATATGAGGGATCTAACCATTAATACATCTTGAGGGAGAAATTAAGTGGATGAGATACTTGGTGATTAGTTGTGGGATCTAGGAGTAGTTCCAAGGAAGTTGCAAAATCAATCCTTATGCATAGGACATGTGATTAGAATAATTGTGCTCCTCATCACTAGTGATTTAATATAGGCACATCGACATAAATGGTTTTGGTTTTAACTTAAATAATTTTGTACTTTACAAGGAACATGATGCCCTAGCAGGATCTTCCTAAGAAATTCTGTGTTTTCCAACAGTAAAACTACAATTACAGACTCTACTAACATTTTGGGGCTAGGAATTTTATTTAATAACTAAGATAAGGTGTAAGAAATTTGGTATAACCTTGGTGATGTTTATGCAAGACAAATTCATGGTAAACTAGAGATCTGATTTCAAATAAAAGAATTGAATGTATTCTTAACTATCAGAGAAGCGACAATATTAGAGATATATTTTCTATATGAAACTCAATTGAAACATACTTCTCCATAAAATATCACAATGATGTGCATGGTAAAATGTATTAGAGAGAGATTTTATTGATATGAAAATAATACCTCAATTGGATTTGACATCTTTTTCTTTCATATTTTCTCATACTTTCACTTTATAGTCCCAGCCTTCAAAACCTGCCACGAAAGGTTGATACATGAAACAAATAAGATACAATATATAGAGCAAAGACAAAAATGCTTCAAAACAAGTGATTACAAAGGTACAATCATGGCCTTCAAAATTTAATTACAAATACCAAAACCAAAAGTTTCTAACAGTCAGTCTCATTCTCATTTTCTTACTTCCATACTTTGCCTAGAAGACACTCCAAACTTTCCAGTAGGGAACAAGTCACCCAGTTCTTCTGATCTACATTTGTTGACACTATATTTATGGAAAAATTTCGTTCTTTACAATATAGAAAACTTTATATCCTAATGGAGTTATCTACAAGATAGATTAGGAGTCCCATGATATCAAAAGGTATTCCTACTAATCTTTGATTCTCGGTTTGGAAAAATATACTTGAATCCATACAAAACTATAAAACAGTTATATGTAAAGATTAAAAAATTTCTAAGTGCCTTGAAACCTTGTTTGTAGATGATAGGACCTTTAATCTGGCATGGATAATTCTACTACAGATTAGACTGTGGATGGTCTTCCAACAGAAGATTCTAGGCATGAACTTGCTCATTTAGATGCTTCACCAAAGATGGCCATCAGGATTTAATTGTGTGATTTTTGAGTCAAACTCATTGACCCATGTTTTACGAGTAGTGATTCAACATGAATCCATCTCTCATGAGAATAAATGGAACACTTAGCACTCATTGGATCTAGGTGATGCTCACAGGGGTGAAGCACCGAGACTTCCCAGGAGGTTACCCATCCCAGTACTACTCCAGCCTAAGCACGCTTAACTACCATTTGCATATATGAAATGCAGCAAGATGAAATGTTTTAACAAGTTAAAGATCTCTTCCATATAAAATCTAATAGACTACTCAAATGAAAGAAATGACATATGGATTGTACTTTCACGTTCATCCCAACTTTTTTTTAAGGAGATTTAGAACTCGGCATATACATGGTTGAACATAATTTGTTAGAGGACTAAAACTGAGAACCAAATTACTTGTAGACACCACATTCTACAAGAAATCATCCAATGTCTAGACATATTCCACCATTTTAATCTCCTTGATATGTATATAAATATGTGTGTGTGTGTGTGTGTGTGTGTCCAATCAATTAGATGAGAACCTTTGTTGTAATACATGATGTTAGATATCTATAATGAAGTAGATTACATGATTCTCATCATTATGTAAGAAAAATCATGTAACTTGGCCAAAAAATGTAAGATATTATGTAGGATAAATATATACTCTGGATATCAATATGCTAAAAATTAAATAGTTCAATAATACCTCGAAAAGGTCCTTGTTAATTTAAGTGTTTCCTTGAAATTGTGTGGAAAGAAGGATGCAAATGCACACAAGTAACTTCTATAACCAGAGTAACATTTTACCATGTTTTGTTCTTTAAAGAAACCAATTTTTGAAGACTTAACACACATTAAACTATCTAAATATTAAATTTATTTAAGTACCTATTGCTGATGAAAATCCTAGTCAGCCATTCCTTCCCTAGAGAAATTGTCCCGATCAATTAAAGTGTCGAGTGAAGGCATCTAGCACAATTTATAATTTCTCTTCATATTGCTGACAGATGGGAAATTTCCACACTCATGCTATGTATATTCCTTCCCCTTCCTTCCATCTTCCTTCAGTTCATCATCACCTATAGTTCTTAAGCTTTTACTTACCCTCTGCATGGTAATAGATAAACTATTCAACAAGAGTTTTTGCTCAAAGGTATCTTTACAATTGGTTGGTAGGAAAAACTCCAGAACATAGTCATCCTTTCTAGTGTGAGTGCTTCATAAATGAATAGCAACACTAGCATTCATACCAAACAGGTGTGTGTAATGCACAAATAGGTACTTTGTTATGCTAAAATACTTTACATCCTTTGAAAAATATGGTTGGTTTGATTCCGAAGCTTTCCTAAAGACTCCTTGCCCTTTCTCTAGATGATATTCAGAGCATGCATCCTTATAGCCCTTCATAACATGATCATATACATAACATGCCCCATCCTGAAGTGACAAGAAATTCTGGTTCAAGTCGCCACTTTGAGTATCACTACTCTTTCCATCCATGTGTTCATCTATTTGCAGATTACAATGTCTATATGGAACCCAAGTCTGTGCTGATGGAATTTTGTGTGTTTGATAGATGTTAAAAATTCTAGTATCTCAGCTAAAGCAGCCTCACGGTGTTCTGAATAGTGTTGATGCTAGAATTAAATCAAAAGAAATCCAATAATTTGTTCAAGGTATGACCATATGTAAGCAATCAAAAAACTACTTTTGCAAAGACATACACATCAAAAAAGGGAAACATTCAAGATACCTCCATTTTAGAATGATCCCAATCTTCTCTACTGCTCTTTAAATTGACCCCCTGAAGTACTTTTCTCTTTACAAGTAGGTATTGAGCTCATGAAGGATGACAACTTATCACCCTACTTAAACCTGGACTCTACTACTATATTGGAAATGTCTAAAGCTACAAATGGCACTGATATATCTATTTGTTCAGATGGTACTAACTCTGGTCTGCACAAAATGTTGGAGATTCATACAAAAAAAGATTCAAACTACAAATGGAACTGGTGATAAAAGGCTCTAGTACATCATCAGAAATTTTGAAGCTTGTAGGCATTGATGGATTATTCTAGTGTGTGGATGTTGATAGTTATGCTCCAGAACAAGGCTTGGAGATCCTTCAAACAGATTATCATTTATAAATGGGTCATGATAATCCCAACTTTTAGTCTAGGCAAGCCATTGATAGTGACCTTACCAAATTCAGTTTAAGGCATCTTCAGAGGCTGTACAAGGAGAAACAAATGAAATGAAACAAGTCTAGAAAGGTGATAAGGAAACACCCTGCTTTTGGAGAAGAAAGTCAATAGGATTACAAGACATAGTTACAACACAATGTCATGACAGAAATCAATAAAATTTTGAACAAGCCCGAACTAGAAGTATCTGAAAAGCTTAATGAGCTTGAAGAATTCCATCAGAAATGACCAGTAGAAAATGATCATGATTCTCTCCATTGATCACTAGTGGCATGAACCATAATCTCAAAAAATATGTTTGGCGAGAGTCCACAGGATTGCAAGACAAATATACGTTGCAATAACAATGTTGCTAAAGTCAATATTGCATTTGCAGAGGATGATTCCCTCCATGTATCATCAGCAGCAAAAACCATAATCTTAGAAAATGGGATTGTCAAGAGTCAGGAAATTTGCAAGACATAGTTACACTATAGTAACGATGTGTCACAAGTCAATATTGGATTGGCAAAACATGAAATTGCAGAGGGATATGAAAATCTTGATAAGCCTATAGAATTTAGTACAGGGAGTAACTACATTCACCCCCAAACAACACTAGTAGAAATAGGATTGCCAAAAGTGACAAGCAGTTACATGGCATCCCCTGGTTTCAATAGCCAGCCTTCCAAAGTCTATTCTCTAATAAGCAAGCCTAAACTTGTAGAGGTATGCAATAAACCCATTTTATATTTTTGATATCAACTTTTTCCAATAAAAAAGGACCAATTTAGAATCAAATTTTTTCTATAAAAAGAAATTTTAACAAAAGTTAAAGAAACTTACAGTATTGGCAAATAATGGAACACCAAAGCAATCTGAAATCCTCAGCAAACACCCAAGATTCTATGAAATCTAGTTGAAAATGAGTTTGAATTTTAACTTACTAATTTTACATAAATTTATGCACAAAAATCTTCTATTGACTATCACTTGTGGACCTTAATTGGCAAGTGTTCTTGTTTTACGGTCATATTCATGGGCTAGTGAGATGGTTGGATGGCCATAGTAGCTTCAAAGACTGGAGGAAGTAAAATCCAAGAGCCAAGCATAAAGACTCTTTTTTATCTGATTGATTACTGGAGCTGTGTGTTCTTCTGTGTTGATAATGGTGGAAACCTCTCTTGTTGTCCACAATAGCAATTGGAGGCAGAGAAATTCCTTTTTTCTAAAAATATTGTTATGAAATATGCAACTTCAAAGAAATGACATTTATAAGAAAACATCTTACAAGTTAATAAAAGCACAATAAATTTTTCCTTGGGTTAATTAGTCCTCAAACCATAGATATATCATATATCACTTGGTCCAATGGAAAAACCCATAGACTATTATCTTGTAAGATATCAGCCTTAGGAAAGAGATCAATTAAAAGAACAATAAAATTTCCCTTGGGTTGATCAATCCTCAAACCAAAGATATATCATATATCACTAGGTCCAATGGACAAATCCATAGACTGTTATCTTGTAAGATAGTAGCCTTATATTATGTGGAAATTTGAAAATATTAAGAATACATTTATGGAAGAATTCACAACATGAGCAGTCCTCTTTTCCAAAATGGATTTCTTTGATGCCTTATCAATAGTAGCCTTTCTAATGGCTATTGGTAGAGTGAAGAATATGGCAAACGCCACATGAACGGAGCACTCCCCACTACTGCAATTGAAGTTGATCTTTAAACCATTCACATACCGTAATGGTGATTGTTAAAGTCAATACAAGAATTATGAAAAACCACCAATCAAGTACTTCTATGTACTTTCTCACAAGATTATGGTGGTTTTCAAATATGTTGTCATGTGCTTTGAGGAATTTCTTAGCCATGCATGAGGAAGATAATATAATGACTAGTTTAGAATCCAAAGAGATGGTCACAATTGGGTCATATTTGTGCACAAGAGTGGCCAAAGATTTGTGAGGAATATGGGAGATTAAATGAAGATTGCCAATGATGGGTACTAGTGTTGGAACAAGGAGCATTTTTTATAGAAGTTTTCTTAGATTTCTTAGTACAATGAGTAGCACAATCCATGTTGATTGAAAGATTTCCATTGGGAGCTTAAGGTAGATAATCCCTACAATCATCCTTATTTATACTATTTTGCAAGAGTAGTTTGTAACTAGATTTATAATTATGGGGTACAGGGCTAAGGCATTTTTTCAGGCACTAATCCAAATTACAAATTTGTAAGAGCTAGAGACATGAGAGAAAATGGAATTCCACACCTTTCCAATGTTAGCAACAACATGTTTTGTATACTTTGAATGATCTCTCTAGCCTAAACAACATAAGAGAATTTACAGATCTATAGCATTTTTTCATTAAAATATACACACCAAAGCTAATAAAGAGGGCACACTTCTCATATTCAAGAGAATAATGAATGCCAAGTGTTGATTTCATAAGCAACCACCTGCACTTGTTAAAGTTCCCCAGATGACAATTATTTTTCATTTTTCTCTTGGTCTACTCACTATGGCCTCTGAAGTTGCTTGAGAGACCCAACACATAATGTGTGGAGGATAACCCTAAATGTAAATTATGTCAAGCCTCTGGACTTTCTTTTACCCTCTTCCTCTATATTTAGGAGTTCTCTTGTGTGGAAGTTGGCAATGCCTTCACATCCACCAACTGGAGCCTGCCACCATTCATATTTTACAAGAAACCACTAACATTCGATCAAATATTTATAGCAAACATTGAATAAAGAAATTAATTTAAATATCTATATTGGAAAACTGATACTTGATTGACTATTTCCTTTTAGTTTCATCATTTTTTAACTATAAGCCATGGCAATAGTTCCATGCCATGGCAGGAACTAATAGCACAAATTAACAGTAGTTGGTGTTATAGAATTTTTAATCCACATTACTCAATGTGTTCTTGTCAAAATTTTCATTTTTGAAATGATGTAATCATGTTATTTGTAAGTTTAAAAAGTAGCTTGAATAATGGAAGAGCTATTCTATGTTCTAAAATTCTCATATCACTAATTCTAATGTGAAGATGCCTGTAATGTTTTAAATTTAAAATAAACCTTGAGTGAGACCCAACTCACTCTAATTTTATTTGTATTTCACTCTCCCACTCAGTCTAGAATGTTAGGAAAGTCTAGTTGACTCTCATAAATGTGGCAAGAAATATCACAATCATAAATGAAATATTACTATTGATGATACATGCTAAATTTAACTAAAATAATAGAATTATGCTCATCACCTTTTTGGAACCTCATTTGAGATCAATGATCAGCATCCAACAAGAGAAAGTCATCACTCAACCATACCTCAAGGCATCAATCGAGAAAAATTGAACCATCGAGCAATAACACTCATCCAAGAGAGCAAAAATCAGCATCCAAAAAGAGAAAGTTAGCAGACTTGATATTTACAAGGTGGTCATAGTGGCATAGTGGCACAAGAAGATACATATTTCTCATCCTCATCAATAAAAAGGGCCACAATGGAATCAAACATTTGTGTAGTGAATGCTCAAGGTATCTATGCAAAGATATAAATTCAACATAACTATCAATGGCATATCAAAAGATATCAGTATTATACAAGGAAGACAATACAACAACAAATTCTTTATCATTTGAAAATTATAGAGCATTGGTACTCAACAAAGAGAGCAACAATCAACGTCCAACAAGAGAAAGTCAGTAGACTTGATATTTACAAGGTGGGCATAGTGGCATAGTGGCACAAGAAGATACGTATATTTCATCCTCATCATCAAAAAGGGCCACAATGGAATCAAACATATCTATAGTGAATGCTTGAGGTATCTATGCAAGGATATAAATTCAACATAACTATCAACAGCATATCAAAAGATATTAGTATTATACAAGGAAGACAATACAACAAAAAATTCCTTATCATTTGAAAATTATAGAGCATTGTTTCTTCTTTGAAAAGAATCCAGTTTGCATTGGGAGACAACCTTATACAGGAAATTATACATAGAACTATTGATAATAATGGATACTATAATGGTATTGAGAACTTCCAAATTTACAAATGTGTACACAGAACCTTCAAGTGACAAACAAGGTATGATATCCAGTGATAGCTTGGAATGAAATAGCAATGTCAATGCCGACAGTTCATGATTTCAAGTATATACAAAGGCAAAGAATCACACCACAGAAACTAGGAACTAACTATTTTAGGCTTAGCTAGAACATGAACTAATATGAATAAAGGGAGATTGCAAAAGTGGAAAGAACAGTATATAAAAAGACAATTGATTGTAAGATACTGTAGCAGTAACATCAAATTTGGGGAGCTTGAGAGTATCACACATTTGATACATTACACCTGTGATCATCTCAGAAGAAGCAATATCAGAAATTAAATAGTGGTCATGATTGGTATTGGCATCTTATGTCAAGAATGTCATCAACAATCATTGTTAAAACATTAAGATCAATTAATAAATACAGTGAAACAGAGATAGTGCTATATATTATATATTGTGAATAATCGGATCTATTCTACACCAAAATGATACATTGCAACCATATCCCATAGTTGTACCAAAATTAAGATGCATTGAGAAAAATGGTTGATGTCTCATTATATGAGTCACTTGATAAGAAAAATCTCTCATAGTGTTAAGAGAACTAAATTCATATCTTCGAAGGCTTAATGGGGAAAAGTATCTTTCACTTTGAAGTTTAGAGAACATTATCTCTATATTTCAAGCAATCTAACAAGGTACATTACATTGCTATAGAGCTCTAACATCAACAAATTTCATAAGTGAAGGATATTTAACTAACCCAAAAGGGCTTATGCCAAAAAATTATAATAATATATTACCAAATTCCATATGATTACCCTATAATACACAAGGAAAGTGCTAAGAAATAAAAATTAAATAAAATTATTTTCACTTTTGGCAAAGTGCCAATATAATGTTTGATCTAGTTGGGAAGAGGGGGAACTGATGGCTATGAGCATGGAAAGAGATTTATTACCCTGTGTTGTAAAGAGACAAGGTTGAGGATAATAAGGATATTTCCATTACCATAAGTTTGGAGGTGACATCTTTGGACTCTGATTAGGCTGAGGATAGTAAGGATATTTCCAACAACAACAGTGGAAATACTTGCACCATTCTAGCAACTTTAATGTTCATATTAACTATTGGGACTAGCAACCTCCTAACATAATCCAGGATGTGCATACACTTTGCATACACTTCCATAGTGAAAGATTAAACTTCAACTGACTATTTTTCCTCAAAGATGGATCTAAAAGTCTTGACTCGGCATTCTCATTACTTTTGATTCTTTAAAAACCTAGCTCCCATAATAAATCCAAAATGGCTACAATTTAGTGGTAGTCTATCAATCTGGCATGGCTTTGCCATGACTAGTGGTCTTCCACTAGCCTATGTGAAGTATGACAACCAAAGAGAAACTTACACACCACCATACTAATTTCAAACCAACTTATTGAAGCAGAAGCTAGGTACAAAAAGCTAATCTATTTAAGAATACTAGAGAACATGGAGCTACATCATTGCCCAAAGCTAGCTACAGAGAAGAAATTAGACAGAGGAAAGAGGAGAAACTAGATAGAAGAAAGAGAACATTGATGAAGCAAAAGATCAAATGGTTCAATAAGTAGGGTATTAGAATCAGAGAGTTCCCAAGCATCAATGGGGAGATAAAAAAGTACGTTCAAGGAAAATTCAAGGAAAGCATGTGGGAATGGTATATTGGGAGGGAATAGGAGTACTACATCAAACATTTTAATTCCCATTGTCAAAACTGGAGGAGGAACATGTGATTTGGGGATTGATTAATTCACATTTTCAGCCACTATCAATAATGATAGATCCTTGGAAAAATTGTTCTCTTCTACTTCATTTTTGTACTGGGGTTTGGGATTAGGATTCTTCTGGGAGGATCCACTTTCAATAAATGGTGGATGAGATGATAGCATGGGGAGAAGGATACAAGAGGAGGCTTGAAATTTTATGTCATTTGTGAGCTCCATAAAAGGAGATAAAGCTGAGTTTTTTTTGGAGAGGAATCATAGAGGGAACTTGCATATTATTTTGAGAATGACCATTTGTAGACCTCAATGAGGGTGAGGGTGAAGGTGAGACATATTTTTTGGGTATCTCAAGGGGTAGTGGGGGCCTTAGAGGAGGTAGAAATATGGGGGTTAACTATCTAAGACAACCATTTTCTACTCCAGATTTTTGTTACCCACCATGATCAAATAAAACACTTCGATTAGGATGTGAATGCCAGGGGATTGGAGAAGGAATTTTAGGGGGTCGGTTTTGCAAGGCTAAGAAAAATATCCTTACAATTATGCCCATGGGTTTTATATTTTAGACTGTCCCTATAAAATACATTTTTATTATTATTAGAATGTTGTTCTTGACATAGATAATGCAGGACACATCAACAAAAAATTGATAAATGGCAAGAGGAGATACAACTACTTCGCACAATTAATTCCATTAATGAAGACATGAGTGCCCACCTCAATGATGCTTAGTATCTTTTTCATGCTACATGTATGGACTAATCACTCCTTCCATTATCAAAATGGCAAGCAATAATGATGTTTTACAGTTATAGAGTTTCTCAATCCATGGTGGATCTATGATGCTGGATGTAATGGTACCACTAAGAAAAAACACACAAGATATCTGGCAAAGGCTTTCACATCTCCATATTTCCATGCTGCATACCTTAAATTCTTGTAATTGTGTCTATACCAAGACATGCCGAAACTAAAACTAGTTAATTTTACGGTAGCAAGACTTGGGATATTCAAAATGCTAGAGGGTATGTTTTGTGTTTCATTTTCTTATTAAAATAACTTTATAACCCATACATGTTTACTATATTATTGGTATTAAGCTATTGTATGATTGATGGATTCCTATTGAATCACTATTCATGAAATGGAGATCAATGAATTCGATTAAAAAACCACATAGTTAAAATTTTATGGTATAAATCAGGATATAATTGCAAATAATAGAATGGAATAATAGAATAGAATAATAGAATTAGGCTCACCAGAGGTTCACTTTGATCTTGCAAACAATATGTTCATCTTCTTTTCTATTGTAGTAACCTTGATAATTCTATTTTGTGACTTGAAATCTTTGAATTAGCACTAACCAACATATTATTTTCAAGTTCACACCCATCCACAAAACTAATATGTAAATCAAACTTTGACTTGCCTTTTGGAAGATCAGAAGATAGTGCATGTATTACTGCATCTCCTTTGACTTGTGCTCTTCACATCTAACAACTGTTTCCTTTTCCTCTTTGACTTTATTATTAACATCTAATGTGGAAATGTGATCGAATCTATGGAAAAGCCACCTATAGCAGTGAAAGATTGGATGAGGGCACAACTTCACAAATGCTAATGACAATACTATTTATCATGACAATGATATGTGCTATTAAAAGAGAGTGATATATGTCAAAGTTGAAAAAAAATTGCTTGTATTAATGTAGGCCTTGTGTGGGTTGAACAAGCAAATGCAATTATTGACTGGTGCAAAATATGAATTCTACAACCTTTTTCTGCTTTCTTGTAGTTTGTGGAGAATGAAAGCTTTGGAGCAGGGTATGGATGTGTTGTGCACCAATTGGTGCAACTATATGCTCAAATTGCTTGTATTAATGTAGCACTGTAGAATATATACCACATTTATAAGAATTATCTGTGTTCTATGTGTATGTAGCCATTTGAGTTTAGAGGGTGAGGATTGTTATTTAAATCACATGAAATGGCCTTAATTGCAACCCTACAATGCATGAACTTTATTAGACGACCTTTATTTAGCTTCTTTCCTATGCCAAGTAACTCAAAGGACATCCTCAGCTTAATCATCAAGATGCTAATCAGACCAGTGATAGTTGGGGTTGAGCCTCTTGCCTATGCTAAGTATCTCATAGGACATCTTAAACTTCATCACATATTGAATGAATCACAAAAACTAAGAAAATGCACTGTATAGCCTAGATAGGGCATCAATTTAAACCATTTAAACTAATATTAATCCGATTTGAAAGAGAAAAGAAAACCTAAGACTAGTGCTTGAGAGAGAAACAGGAACATATTAATTACCTTGAAGATTCAATCAAAGAATAATGGAGATGAATGAAATCCCTGGCCAATATATCATGAATCCTTCAGTCTTGAGAAAGAAAAGGGAATAAATTGATTACCTTGAAGATTGAATTGAAATGTAGTGTAGATAAATAGAATATGTTGCCTCCCAATATTTTAAACTGCTCTACCCACTGAGCAATATTACACCTTCTGCTATTGCCTCTCGATGTATATGTTGTTGCAATATGTTGTATGTTTGGCTAAATTAATGCTCTCTGCAAATTTTGAGCTTTGTTTTGTGTCTCAGCAAACCCTTGATTGCACATGTAGGAAGAAAAATTGGGGAAATTTAGCTTGCGTGGGAAACAAATTTGGGAAATTTTGGCTTGTGTGGGAGGCAAAATTCGAAAATTTTGCATTTTGACATTATTCGAAAACCAAGAGGAATATCATTATTTTTATTTTTATTAGGATTTAATTAATTTAATAATAAGATTCATTATTTAATAACTTTTAATTGATTAATTTTTGTGATATTTCCATCAGGATTCAATTATTTAATTCTTTAGTTTTTGAGTCAAACTCAATTTTTGTTTTCATCAATTAATTGATTATTATTTTTTTTCATCAATTAGTTTTAATTTTGAATTAACTAGTAACTATGATAAATAATTTATTTAATTTTAGGTGATCTATTTTATATATAAATTGGTGCTTTTTTTTTAGTTTATAAAAATTATTAAATAAGTTTTTTCAATCACTTCTTTGTTGAGAATTTTGTTCATAAATAATATCATTTGTTAATTTACCTACTAATTATTCATCTCATGTATTATATAATTTTATGCAAAAATATCAATGTTTAGCCTAAAAAAACTTCCAAAACTCTTCATCTACACAGTATATCATGACATGATCTTATTCCTAATGTCATAGGGTCAACTATTATTTTTCTTAATTTACCTTGCACACCCCCTAGACTATATAACCGTTGTACACAAAGGTTTATATTAGCTGTGACCTCTTATTTAAGGTACCTATTAATTACACACCTATGCTAAAAGCTATTATATTTAAAGATATTGCAGAAATACATGTTTGATGAAAGCTATAAAATTATAAGTATTGATCATGTAGGTTTAATTTGACCATGTTCTACTTGAAAGTTGATTCTTTAGACATTTAACCTTGTGATTTTAATAGGTGACCAAATTAGTAACTTTTTTGATCACCTATAGCTATAAATTGCAAAGAAATAGTGATATGTGACCAAATAGTCACTTGTTTGATCACCTATTATAAAGAAATAGTGATGTGTGATCAATTTTAGTCACAAGACTAAAATTTTAGTTGCGTGAGTAGAATTTTTGATCACCTAGTCACATATCACCCAAAAATGTACTAGTGTTAAACTAGACATGAGATGCAAAATTGAAAACATATTATAACTCAAAAAGATGTTATAAGTACTTTACATGAATTGGATGATTTATCATATGAAGGTCTTTTCCTTATTAAGATGGTTATGCAATCAAGAAGGGGATGTGGAGGTGGAAGAAGTGGAGGTGGCTAGAAGAACTAAGGGCATGGAGAAGATGGTCACCCTTAAACATCACACACTAAGGAGAAAATTAAGTTTGTTTAAAATAAGTCAACTTTAACTATTTAACACTTTTAATCTTGGAATAAAGCTTAGTGTGTGATGTTTAAGTCTTCCGAGGGAAGATTGACAAGCATAATTTTGAAACTCCATATGTTTCTCTTTAGTACAAATATTTCCTTTCTCACTAAATCTCACTATTGTTTTAGAGATGTGTTAAATATTACAACTGTTGACTATACATCTAAACTATTAGAATATCAAAATAATTATCTTAAATTTCTTATTTATTATGTGGTATTTTTCCTATCAAACTAGTCTCAAACATTAACAAGAATGGAAACAAATCCAAAGGTATCTGCATGGACAATAGGTTTAGAAGGAAATATACAAATGGACCTTATGTCAATAACATATTTTCATCTATAACTAAATTCTAATCCGTAAAAGTTTCCATACATATTCAATCGTATTAAATTAACCATGGACCATCTAACTATAATGAGTCATGCAATCCATCAACCATCATTCGTGGACTTTTTTTTGAATGACCAGTGTAAAGGTAATGAACCATCTATGAAAAATAAATCACAAACTCAAAAAAAATTTCTTGGGACAAGAAGGTGCCAAGTGAAAAATTGGTTAGCAGCAATGAATGTCGAGTGAACTTAGTATATAAAGGAACTAAGTAGCTCAACACAATAGGGTGTTGAGTGAGCTTAATCACCAAAGAGAAGGTGGAGCTCAACTTAGTGGTTTTCGAGTGAACTTGGTCAACAAGGATACCAAATGAAATTAGTATGAGCTACAGAAGAGAGAACTTGGTTAAAAAGTAAGCTAAGTGAGTTGTTTAACATACTTATAGTCTATACATTTTAGTCATTGAAACACAGATGGGATAACTTCAAAAACTTGCAAGTATGAATATCTTAAATGAAAACCATGTAATTTCAAATAGAAGGGAGACAACAATGAGCCAAGTATGCTTGCTTGTTATTCTATTTAACTAAGTTAAAACTATTACACAATCTGGGAGCATTTGGCTTCAATCACAAAAACCAAAAAACTTCAAACTAATAAAACTTTAAAATTCAAACTTAAAACACTAATGGCTACATACAATAGTGTCTGGAGTAGTCATTTCTTCATAGGACAAAACAATATGAACTTATAGATTAACAAAAGGATTCAACACATGATGAAACTTCCTTCTATCTTCTAAACTTTCTCCACTTTCTTCCTCTACTCTAATATGTTGATCTACTACTTTTCTTCTTTTTTCTCTTCTCTTCTCTTAAACTAGTCGAATGAATCAGATTCATTCATTTTGTCTTTCAGCAAAAAAAATTTTGCTTTCATTTTTAAATTCAAACTCATCTACCTAAATTCAATATTTCTAATTGTTGTTACTGTAGGACATCAGGGTGGTAGGTGGGCATTTGGATCAATGGGAAATTTCTCATGCATGAGATATTTCAATACTCCCCCATTGTCTTGAGCTAAAAAAAAAACAAAGATCGCTACTAATCCAAATTACCTACACCAAGAAACTTTCTTAGGTGCATAAAAGTTCCAATGCCTAAGGGCTTAGTAAAGATGTCTGCTAGCTACTGCTTATACTTGAAAAATTCCATCTTGATATCCTTATTCTCCACCAACTCTTTGATGAAGTGATATTTGATCTCTATATGCTTTCTTCTCCCATGGAAAACTAGATTCTTAGATAGTGCAATTGAGGAGATGTTGTCACAAAAGATTGTGGTTCCATACTATTTCCTTTCTTTCAAATCTATCAAGATCCTTCTTAACCAAATAACTTGGCATACTGTTGTATTCACTACTATGTATTCAACCTTTGTTGTAGATTGAGAAACAATAGGTTTCTTCTTTGATGCCCGTGAAATTGTATCTAGAAGTGTTCTTCCTATCATCTAAACTTATAGCCCAATCACTATTAATGTAACCAATGTAATTAAAATCATTATGTGTAGTATAAAATCCCAAATTCTTTGGAACCATTCACACAACTTAGGATCCTCTTTCTTTCTTGCCAATAGGAATCCTTTGGTGTTTCCATAAATATGGAAATCAAACATACTACATGCATCATGTCTAGTCAAGTTGCAATCAAATACATCAAACTTCCAACCATACTTTTGTATAATCTTGGATTCATAGTTTTGACGTAATCTTCATTGCTCAACTTCAGACCTACTATTGTTGGTGTTAGGGCTGCCTTGTTATTCTACATTTTAAATCTCTCCAAGATCTGCCTTGCATATTTTTCTTGAGAGATGAAAATGCCATCATGCATTTGTTTTACTTCTATGCCTAGAAAGTACTTCAAGAGACCTAGTTTTGTCATTTCAAATTCATTTTTCATGGCCTCTTTGAACTCACCAATTAGGAAATTATCATTTCTAGTAAATATTAAGTCATCTACATACAAGACAAAAATCAACACTTTACCACTTTCTACCTTGATGTAAAGAGTGAGCTCACCATCTCTTTTGCTAAAGCCATTCCCCATCAAATATGAGCCAATCCTACTATACCATGCCTTTGGAGCTTTCTTGAGCCCATAAAGAGCTCTCCTTAATCTATACACTTTGTGTTCTTCAGCTAAAAATTCATAACCAAGTGGCTACTCCACATAAATGTCTTCTTTCAATACACTATTCTAGAAGGTAGATTTCACATCCATTTGATATACCTTCCATTTCTACTGGGCTTCAATTGCTATTACAACATGCACAATTTCCATTTTCACAACTAGGACATATGTTTCATCATAATCTCTACCATATTGCTACTTGTACCCGTTGACCACTAATTGTGCCTTATGCCTATCTTTTTTTTTTTCAGCATTGCACTCGTTCTTGTAGACCCATTTCACTCCAATTACTTGTTTCTTGGGAGGAAAAAGTAGTTAACTCCCATGTCTCATTTCTATCAATAGAATTTATTTCCTCATCCATGATGTAACACCATTTCTCTTCATTCATAGCTTCCTCAAAATAAATTGGATCACTATGAGAAAATAATGCAAAATTTACACTCTCATCATAATCTTCCTCATACCTTTAATATTAGTATATCTCCCTTATACTTTTAGTATTTCTTGGCAACAGGGAGGTGAGAGTGGGATCTAAATTCCTAGTATTGTTATGGCTACTATTTTTTGTACTAGCTCGAGGATGTATTGAAGTTCTTGGAGTTGTTTCTTGGCATGTTAAGGGCTACTTGCCTTCCTGCCTTTCTCTGCAATTCTTGTTTGCTGCTCCATCATCTTACTAATTACCAATGTCATCTTCTTCCTCTTCAATAGTATGGACTTTACTTGAAGTTCTTAAGGATTCATCTACCAAGCCATCCCATGACTAATTTTTAAGAAACTCCACATCTCTTAAGATGATGATCTTCTTGTCAATTGGATCATATAGTCTATAAAGCTATACCCTTTCAAAATACACTTCACACCTTTGTCATCCAACTTTTTCCTTTGTTCCTTATGCACATGAAATATGCTACACATCTGAACACTCTCAAGTGTTCAACTATCCATCTATTCCTTGACCATGCCTCAAGAGGAATCTTGTCACAGACTAATTTTGTAGGATACCTATTAATCAAGTACACTATTGTTCCTATAGATTCTCCCCAATATTCAGTTGGGAGTCCTTTTTCTTTCATCATGCTTCTTGCCATCTCAACAATGGTCCTATTCTTCCTTTCAACCACTCCATTTTGCTCCAGAGTATAGCTTATTGTAAACTCTTTTTTGATGCCATTTTGCTTGCAAAAATTTACAAACATATTGGAGGTATACTCCCCTCCTCTATTTGATCTAAGGACCTTTACATAGTTTGCACATTCTTTTCTAGCTAGGGCTTTAAATTCAACAAATTTATATAATGCTTTAGATTTATTCTTCAAAAAATATACCCATGTCCTACAACTAAAATCATCTATGAATTTCATAAAATAAGTACTCCTTCCAATAGAAGTAGTTTGCATAGAGCCTACTAAATTAGGATGCACCAATTCTAATGGTGCTCTAGCCCTTCTAGAATTTCCAAAATTAAAGGGAATCCTATGTTTCTTACCCAAAATGCAAGCCTCTTACTTGTCATATGAATCTACTATACCTAGAAAAATATCTACCATTCTTTTCTTGGACAACAAATTTAAACTAGAAAAGCCAGGATGTCCATACTTGAGATGCCAAAGCTTGGAGGTGTCTTCAATCATGCTCTCAGGAGTTGATTGTTGATGTATTTTTGTGCATGCATGCTTGGGAGGTGCAACACTGACTTGAGAAGAGAAACATGTCTCTATCCTCAATGGGAACATCCTATTCTTTGTCATTTGGACTACTACAAGTAATCTATTACTCCCATCCTTCTCATGAATGACACACTTGTCATTTTTTATCAGCACCTTGTATACATTTTGAATGAGTTATCCAAATCTCATCAAGTTGTGCTTCATACCTATGGAAAAATACACATTTTGTACCTCGTTCTTCTCACTTTTCTTGGTGTGGACCATGATAGATCCTGGTGGGAATGGTTCCATTATTTTCCATCTTAATTTTAGACTTAAAAGTTTTATCAATGAAAGAAAATAAACTTTCATTACAACTCATGTGGTTGCTACAACTGCTATCTAGGTACCGTACCTTGAGACTGCCTTCTTCACCAATGTTACACATAATGAAGGTTGTGGGATTGTTTGAATTTCCCATGTTCACATCAGCCACATTATCATTCTTCTTTGACTAATCACCTTGCTTCTTCCAGCCTTCACTTGCATAATGCCCATATTTATGTTAGTAGTAGCATTCAACATTTCTCTTATTGGAGTTGTAATTCATCTTACCTCCTCTAGAGCTATTTTGAGAGGTTCTTGCTCCCTCTTGGTTGGTTGCTTTTCTAGAGCTTTCTAATATAGCATTCCTTTAACCATTCCTTCCATGACCTCTATGTCTTGAGCCTCTACCAGATCCATTTCTTCTCCTCCTACCTCTTGAATTCTCTTGAGCCTTGAAAGACTACTTTTGGGAAGTTTTTGTTGATCCATTGATCTGGTGCTCATGGGTTTGAAGAGTTCCCATCAACTCATCCATGGTCAATGTGATGAGGTCCTTTTCTTCTTCAATGGTCATCACAAGGTTTTCATATTTATGAGGTAAAATCCTCAATATCTTTTCGGTAATCATCTTCTCTTCATAGTCTTCGCCATTTGATTTGAGCTAGTTTATCAAAGTTGAGATTCATGAGCTGAACTCAATAATAGGTTCATTGTCCTTCATCTAAAGGTTATCAAACTCTCTTATGATCATCTCTAGCTTTACTACTTTGACATTATCACTCCCCTTGAAGTTAGTCTCAAGGATATCCCATGCTTTATTTGCATAATTTTCTACTGCAATCTTGGGGAAGACTGTCTTTGTCATTGTTGCCTCAATCAAACCTAATGCCTTAGCATCCTTTCTCCTTGACTCTTTCAACTAAGTCTTTTGTGGGTTTGTGAGGGTAGCATAAATTGCTAGGACTATAACATCATTAAGCCTATTCATCACAACTCCCACAAGTCATTAGCTACTATTATGGTTTTCATCTTCTTTGCCCATGTATCATAATTTTGTCCATTAAAGGATGGTAGTTGCTGCCATATCTTTCCTGCATGTCCTTCCATGTCAAATATCCAAGTAAAAAAATTCCCTAACTCACTATGGATGTGGGGCCTTAAAGCTATGACACTATTTGAAAAATAAATCACAAACTCAAAATAGAATCTTGGCACAAGAAGGTGTCAAGTGACAGTTTCCTTAGCACACAATGGATGCTAAGTAATAGGTAGTAGGTTTCAAGTGAACTTGACAAATTTAGGAGCTGAGTAGTTCAACACTAAGGGTAATTCAGCATAAGAGGGTGTCAAGTGAGCTTGATCATAGAAAATAAGGGTGAGCTTGGCTCACTAGTTGTTGAGTGGACTTGGTCAACAAGGATATCGAGTGAACTTGGTATGAACTACAAAAGAGAGAACTTAGTTAAAGAGTAAGCAAAGTGAGTTGTTTACCAAACTTAAAAACTAGACATTTCAGTCATTAAAACATAGAGAGGATAACTTCAAAAAATTGCAAGTATGAATATCTTAAATACAAAGCATGTAATGTCGAATAGAAGGGAGACAACAATGAGCCAATTATGCCTACTTGTTTGCTTTCTTTTCTATTCAACTAAGTTAAAACTATTACAAAATCTCAGAGCATTCGGATTCAACTAGAAAAAAAATAAAAACTTCAAAGTGATAAAAATTTAATCTTCAAAATTACAAAACTAATGGATTCATACAAGAATGTCTGGAGCAATCACTACTTCACATGAGAAAATAATATGAACTTACTGGAATAACAAAAGGATTCAACACATGTTGAAACTTCCTTTTGTCTTCTGAACTTTCTTCACTTTCTTCTTTTACTTTGATCTACTAATCTACTTCTTTTCCAATTTATTCTCCTCTCTTTTCTTCAACTAGTTAAATGAATTAGATCCATTCTTTGTCTTTCAGAAAAAACATTATCCCTCTCATTTTTGAATTCAATCTCACCTAACTGCATTCAATATTTTTGAATGTTGTTACTATAGGCCATCAAGGTTGTGGGTGGTAATTTGGCTCAAGAGGAAACTACTCATGCATGATATATTTCAACACCATATATCTCCCACTTACATAAATGTTCTTTCAAGCTACATTGTTAAGTCAAAAACATCACCATGAGGAAAATGAAAGGGCGTCTATCATTTTAATGATTAGTCTAAGAAAGATCACATATGCTACATCACATCTAAACTTATTGGACAAGTTGTGGAATCTAACAAAGAATCAAAATATTAAAAGTTGTCCAAACCTTGTGTATCAATGATTATGACCTACAGAAGATAAAGGATTGTTAGTTATGTTCTGAAAATTTAATCTAAATATTTTTGGAGATGAACATGGAAATGCATAACTTTTTTTTTGAATCATGGTCCCTTGATTTTTAAGATTTGGTAATATAAATACATCTCTAATCTATGGAAGTATTTCTTAAACATAATATTGACACCAGTGGAATTAGAGATTATTGAACTTGGTTGGGATTAAATCGATGAGATAAAAAGGAAAACAATAAGAATCAACCTTAAAGATTGAAATGGAATGAAGCATAGGATACTCAAATAAATTTTAATTAAGTACCAAATCAATGTGGATTCATTGAATTATATGACTCTATGTCTCTATAAAAATACACTTTATATTTACACATTCACACCATCCCTTAAGAAAAAAAAACAAAGAGGCGTCATCTTATGTGTAACATATGATAGTTCTAGGCAATACGAGATTGATCCCAAAATCTATACAACATTCCAAAATTAAAATCAAGTTAATCTGAAGAACAAACATATTATTTGTTCCTTATAAGAGAAAAGTTACTCTCAATGGTGTCATATTTTAGTATATGAGTTGTGTAATGATAATTATTATTATTCACATTCTAGCAAAGCTAGTTTAAAAGAAAATGCATGGCCCAAGATGTGCATATTATATTATGTTTTTTTTTTTTTTTTGAGAACCTTCCATATTATGGAGAAGTTGGGAGGCTATTAATTTAAAATTGATTTTTTGACACAAATCCATATTGACACTACCTTGTTTAGCTATGACCAATCATATTATTTCTGACTATGTAATCACAAATTGTCGCATTATTTGCAATCATTTTCTTTCTCAAAATAAATTCTATGCATGAGAATCAATAGTGTGCGATGGTAAACTATTCATTTATAAGGGATTTCTTAGTAGGATATGTGTTTTTGTACCTCCTTATCTTCATTTTGAATAAGTATTGTTTTGTGTTCTAAGAACTGATTTGGCCTTATTGATTAAAGAATAAGAATCATACTCTTTCTTATATGTAAAGCTGAATCACTATAAGAAATATTCTTTCAAGAATATAAATGTTTACTATGGGATGCAAAAACCTATGTGAAGATAGAGTACTTAAAACCTAAACTAATTATGCCTCAGTTTCCTTCATGAGTGTGTTTAATTTTTTTATGTTGGGTGTAACGTGGCTTTAAATGGAGGGTTAGAGATGGATATATTATGTTTTATTTCTCTCTACTTGCTAGTACTATTAGAATGGACTCCTTATGCTTTGTTTCTTCTATTATTTAAATCTAACTTTTTAAGTGCTTGGCCAAGCCATTTTATATTACTACATATTTGTAGATGTTTCATTATTTCTTGTTTTGCATATGAGTAGATAGGCTTTCATTTTTTACACTACATTTGAGTAGATATGATTGCATTGATTTCACTACATATAAATAGCTATGTTGTTGTTTTATTTTCCTAGCCATAGTCTATGATTAGGCTACTTAGAAAATTATGGAGAGTTGTATGCCTCATGGCTACACTAGATCCATCTGTTCCTCTTGTTATGAGTTTCTAGGCTTGTCATGCCAAGGTCAGTGCATTCTTCATTTTAGGGAGAACCCTGAGGGAGCTAAGCACTCCATGGTTGGCATTATAAAATTTCTTGGGTCACAATCCTATCTCATATAGTAGATGGGTTTGGAGACTGGGACTCACAAAAGGACACATGTTGAAGGCATCATGTAAACTGTATTGTTGTTTATTTATAAATTATCATATTGTGATGGTCATTAAGATGTAATTAGGTACAATGGATATTGTATCTAAAAATGTCTTGATGTATATACATTATCATGCACTTTAATGGATGGATGATGTGTAGGTCAACATCTCAGACAATGCATTTAAATTACATTTTGTTATGGTAAACAACTTGTTGAATTTTTGTTATGATAAAAGGAACAATTATTGACTTTTCAAACTAGGGTTTTGTGGGTTTATTTCTACATTTATAGCAATTATATGATGTGGCAATTGCTAAGTAGCACTTAGTTCTTACATATGGTATCAGAGTTGTGTTTAAATCCTAGGGCCTTAGGCTACTATGCTAATATGCACCAATATGTCTAGGTGTTTGAAATATAACCATGACCACTCAAACTAGAAAAGGGGATGGATCCAGCAGTGGTCTAGAAGATGAGGAATTCAATTTGAGTTTTGGGTAAAAATTTGCCACCGTTGACTTAACGGGGAGCCTTTTTATGCAATCAAGGTCAAAGGATGGATGCCTAGGAAAATGATATTAGAGGTAGACATGCCAATGAAGAGGTAAGGAAGCACAATGACGATTAGTGCTTAGTGATCTTGTGCCAGTAGGATGATGAACAAAGGAAGAAGTGTGAGGATGATCAGTTGGCTTGGGAACTTGGGAGGTTATAGGAAGAGAAAAAGATGAAAGATGGTTGTTGAATTTATATGAATAACACTAACCAAATTTTGATAGTGGATGACTTGAGCAAGGAATTTAGGAAGGTCACCGCACCTACATTTCATGGTAGAACTTCTGGGGAGGATGTAAAAGAATTGATTACTAGGATGGAGAAATAGTTTCTTGCTCAAAATTACATTGGGAAATCCAAGGTAGTTTGAGAAAAAATTCAATTAATGGGTAAGACATCTATGTGGTGGGAAAATGTGATGGTTGAAAAGAAACTTCAGCATGGTGAGGTGACTTGAGAAGAATTATTGCAACTAGTTTGAAAAAGGTGGTTACAGGTAAAAGAATAAATCAATGTCACTATTTATGATACCTAAACCTATTTTGGTCATATCTCATTTCTCTAGCAAAACTCAATTTTTTTCAAAAACTAAATATACCCTTTTATAGATCTCAGATTCAATATCATTATTATATTTTTTTTTGAGTTTTTTGATTAGTTATAATATGTTATAATCTTAAAATATTATGAGTCGATATTTCAACATTTCAAAAGATGCTCCCTCAAAAAAGGAAAAAATAGTAAATCATATCAAAAAAATAAAAAATCATATTTATCTCTAGAGGAGAGAATCCTCTTCACAAATATGTAATTTCTTTTCAAGAAGGTATAAATTTGGTAAGGAAGTTTTGACGGGAGGAAAAAAATGTTGGATTCTGATAAGGTCAAACTTGAGTACTTATAACAAATAAAATATACATCAAAAATACTTTTTTTTTTTTCCCCCTAGATATACATGTCATCTATAAGATATCTTCAAATCAAAACAAAAAATGATTATTTTCATGTACTTGTTTGATAGTAACTACACCCTGTATTTTTTACAGTTAAAAAAGGGACTTGAAAATAAAATAAAATGATTAAATTCTTAGTCAAAAAAATTATAAAAATTATAGGCATAAAATTCATCCAATTCTACACATTTCATTAGTTTACATCATCTTCATATTCTAAACACAAATACCATTTTTTGTCATTAATGTTGAACTATCACATTCTAATATCTCATTTCCTTATAAAAGGTGACACAAGTTTGTGCTTTTACCTTTACCTTAATTTTTATATGACAAGAAATCATAAGATTTCTACAGTCTTGCATAATGAAACATGATAGTCACATAATACCATGAATGTTTATGTCATCTCATTAACTATTCTACTGAATATCAATAGGATGTATTATTTAGGACCCATAAATTTATTATGGGCCTGTGATATGAGATTCTAGTGAGGTTAAAATGCTAGAGCCTGAGACCGTGGATGTTTTCCTTTGAAAGGCTCTTAAACAAGGGTAGAAACTGAAGGATGCAACTTCATCCAAATCCTATCACAACCAAAAATATAAAAGGAAATTTTAGGATGATAAACTAGAGAATGATGAACATCAACAAATTCAAAATATGAACAAAAAAGAATCATCTAGAATGAGACATCTATGTGGTGAGAAAATGTGATGGTTGAAAAGAAACTTCAACATGGTGAGGTGATTTGATAAGAATTCTTGCAACTATTTTGAAAAAGGTGTTACCTTAATTGTTATATGACAAGAAATCATAATATTTCTACAATCTTGCAAATGGAAACATGACAGTCAAATAATACCTTGAATGCTCCTCAGTATCAACAAAATAAATTATTTAGCACCATAAATTTGTCATGGGCCTATATTTGAGATTTCTAGTGAGGTTGAAATGCTAGATCCTGACACCATGGATGTTTTCCTTTGAAAGGCTCTTAAACAAGAGTAGAGACTGAAGGATGCAAATTCATCCAAATCCTATCACAACCAAAAATATAAAAGGAAATTTTAAGATGATAAACTAGAGAATTTTGAACATTAACAAATTCAAAATATGAACAAGAAAGAATCATTTGGAAGAAACTCCAACTTGGATTCCTAAAATGACAATAAAGGCTATAATTAGAAATTAAGGTGTAGGAAAGGACCCTAGGGTGGTTGTTTTGAATGTGGATGTGAACATTATACAAGAAATTTTCAACTAGACATGAGACACAAAGAAGGGAAATTCCCTAACATATTGCATCATATTAATGTAGTTTTTGATCATAGACATGATGACAACTAGATTGTTCATATTAGGTCTAGTGGGACTAAAGTTTGGCATTAACACTTGGAAGGGTGATGCAAAGATCCTTATCTTATAATTTTTTTATGTGTTTGATTATTTGTTCTATTATGATTGATTAGACATCAACCTGATGTCTCTTCCAAGTGGAGAAGGTTTTCATAGCCCATCTTTTGGTATTATTAATATGATTCTTATCTAGCAATTTTTTCAATATTTGACTAGGTGAAATCATGATTAAAATCTTAATCAAGATCCATAATTAAGTTAACTACTTTTAATTTTCATTAATTAGTGAAAATGTTTAAGATGCCTTTAAATTTATTAATTGACGAGTTCATGTGATACATAGATGTATGATTATACATTCACCTATAATGATGGATGATTTTATTTCATTGTATGATATATGATTATACAATGACGATTCAAGTGGATTATATGTAATTGGTATAGATTATGTAAGAAAACATTATCAATTGATGATTTCATGTATAGATATTGACTCATTCCTTGTTTTAGTTTATGATTTGTTGTAGGGACACTAAGAAAAGGGTGTGGTTGAGGTAGAGGAGGTTATCTCATTAGAAGGGGGTGGTCAAATAATTTTGTGCAGCCCATGGACGACTTAGAATTATGAAGTTGATTTAGATTATAAGTCACATTTTATTTCTACCCTATACCTTCAATGATAAAATGTGATTAAAGTAAAAAAAAAAATAGATGATGTTAATACATTACATGCATTTCCTATTTAACTAAATTTATCTCCAAAACTTTATAAAATAAGAGAAAAATATTAGAGTTTATTTGCAAATTAGATTGAAAATAGAATATTATGAACTTTAAACTAGACATGAGATGAAAAATTGAAAATATATTGTAACTCAAAAAGATGTTATACATACTTTATGTGAATTGGGTCATTTATCATATGAAGGTCTTTTCCTTATTAAGATGGTTATGCAATCAGGAAGGGGATGCATAGCTAGAAGAAGTGGAGGTAGGTGGAAGAACTAAGGCCATGGAGAAGAATGACAAGCATCATTTTAAAACTCTATGTTTCACTTTTCATTACAAATCTTTCCTTTTTCACCAACTCTCACTATTGTTTCAGAGATACGTGTTAAGATATTAAAACTATTCACTATATATATAAATGTTGGAATTTTGGAATAGTAGTTTTATTTTTCTTAATTATTATGTGTTATTGTGGTTGATTGGTCTTGAACATTAACAGGAATGGGAAGAAACCCAAGGCTATCTGCATGCACAATAGTTTTAGAATGAGATATGGAAATCAACCTTATGTCAGTAACATATATTCATCTGTATCTAAACTCCAATATACAAAATCTTTCATACCTATTCAATGCCATTAAATTAACCATGGATCATCTAATGATAATGAGCTAGATAATTCATTAACCAACATTCAAGTGCTTTTTGTCTAGGAAATGGCATAAAGGTAATGACCCATCTATCTCCCACTTACATAACTGCTCTTTTGAGTTGCGGTGTTACATCTCAAACATCACCAAGAGAAAAATGGAGGGTGAGTATCATTTTAATGCTTACTCTAGGAAAACTCATATATGCAACCTCACATCTAACCTTTTTGGAGGAGTTTTGGAATCTAACTGAGTAAAAAAGCTTTAAAATTTTCCAAACCTTGTGTATCAGTGATTATTACTTGTAGAAGATAAAGGATTTGTAGAAACCCAGGACAACTCTAATACACCTTGTGAAAGGTGGATGGACAAAATAAACTAAAATGGAAAAATACTCGATGTGCTTGCACTAATATATTTCATTAACCATTTTTTCATGTCAATAACATATTTTCTTTCCTTGCAAATTAGTAGGCTTCATGATGGGTTGTTCATATCTCAAAGTTTTGGATCTTTTAGAGAAATTCAAAATGCTTGATTGCAAGAGAGCCCCTACTCCTTTTCAATTTGAAGTAAATCTTACTAAGGAATGCACCTCCAAGAAAGTAAATCATACTCTATATAGATAACTTGTTGGTAGCTTGTTTTATCTAACTCGGTCTAGACCATACATTTGTTTTATAGTCAATATGGTATCTCAATTTATGAAGGAACCTAAGGAAAGTTGTTCGATGGCTACCAAGAGAAATTTTCAATATGCTCACATGGAACAATGTACTATGGCATACATTATGATTATAAGTCCCTAATTTCTTTACTTGGCTTTATAGATTCAAATTGGAGCAATGATATTGATTATATAAAATCTACTAGAGGCTATATTTTTTAGCTTGGCTCAATTCTGATCACTCAAAGTAGCAAAAGATAAGCCACTCTATCACTATCTTCATGTGAAGCAAAATATAGAGTAGCAAAAGAAGTAGGAAAATAAGTAGTTTGGCTTCAACACCTTTTATGTGAGCTTAGCTTTGAACAAAGTTCAACTACTACTTTTCATTGTGGTAATCAAAATGCTATAAAAGTTGCAAGAAATCTTTTTTTTCATGGTAAAATAAAGCAGATTGAAATTGATGTTCACTATATTAGGGATCTTGTTCAAGAAAATATTGTCAATCTTCAATTTTGTCCAAGTGAAGATCAAATAGAAAATATATTTACTAAGTTTATGATTGAGGCTAAATTTATCAAGCTACGAAGTATGCTCGATATGATTGAGGTGAACATTAAGAGGAGATAGTCATATAATGTTCCCCTCTTTTTTGTATTTGTTTGTAGCTAATCTTAAGGGTGGATGTTAAGGGTTAATATTTTCTTGAAGAATCCAAAGAAGAGGCTTCCTAGAGTCTTCCACTATACAATCTAGATTAGATGTGGAACACTCTAGGATATAGAATACTCTAGAAATGGAGTTTCAAGATTTTGGTATTACATGTATAAATATGCACCATGATGTGCACATCCAAGTTGTGTATTGTTAGAAGACATTTGAAGTTTGATGTATGTAAGCAAGCTAGATTAATATATTGTTGTCTATCAATTTTATATCCTTATTTTTCCCTACTTTCCACATTAAAACAATTATTAATTTGGTTTTTTATGTCATGTATGGCCTATTTTAACATGATTTTCAGTTATGTTCTGAAAATTTAACCTAAATATTTTTGGAGATCAACTTGGAAATGCATAACTATACACTAAATCATGGCTCATTGATTTTTTAGATTTGGTAATATAAATGCATCTTTGACCTATGGAAGTATCACTTAAACATAATATTGACACCAATGAAAATAGCAATTATTGAACCTGGTTTGGATCAAATCGATCAAATAAAAATGAAAATAATAAGAATATACCATAAATATGTATATGAAATGAAGCATGGGATACTCAACTATGTTGCAATGAAGCACCAAATCAATGTGGTTTATTTGAATTAAATAGTTGTATGTATGTATGGAAATACACTTTTGAGTTCTATTTATGCATCGAAATCATCCCTTAAGCCAAAAAAAAAAAAGGCATCATCCCATGTATATCTTATGATAGATCTAGGCAATACAAGATTGATCCCAAAATCCATACAAGATTCTAGAATTGAAATCAAGTTAATATGAAGACCAAATATATGATTTATTCCCTATAAGACTAGAGTAACTCTCAGTAGTGCAATATTTGAGTACACAAGTTGTGTCATGGAAGTTATGATTATTTGTGTTCTAGCAGAACTGTTTTGAAAAGAAATGCATGGCCAAAGATGGGTATATTATATTATGTTTTCTTATTCATTTTGAGGACCTTTCATATTATGGAGAACCAAGGAGGTTTTAAATTTAAAATTGATTGTTTGAAACACATCCATATTGACATTACCTTGTTTAGCTATGACCAATCATATTATTGCTCACTGTGTAATCAAGAATCTTCTCATTATTTACAATCATTCTCTTTCTCAAAATGAATTCTATGAATGAGAATTAATAAAGTATGATGAGAAACTCTTCGTTTATGAGTGATTACTAAGTAGGCTATGTGTTTTTGTTCCTCCCTATCTTTATTTTTGAACAAGTTTTGTTATGTGTTCTAAAAACTGATTTGGCCTTATGGATCAAAGCTTAAGAATTGTACTCTATCTTATATGTTAGGTTGAATGATGATGACAAATCTTCTTTCAAGACAACAAACCTTGACTATGGTATGGGAAAACCTACTTGAAGATAGAGAACTTGAAACCTTAACTATTTATTCCTCAATTTCTATTGTGATTGTGTTTAAATTTCCATATAGTTTGGTGTAATGTGACTTTAAATGGGAAGGTTAGAGATGGATATATTATATTATGTTTCACTCTAACTACCAGTATTGCTAGAATGGGCTTGTTCTATCTACTAAATCTAGATTTTTAAGTTCTTGGCTAGTCCATTTTATATTAGTGCATGTGTAGATATGCTGGTGTTTATTTATATTTTCATATGAGTAGACATGATTTCATTTATTCTAGTGCACATGAGTAGATATACTTCCATGGATTTCACTACATATAAGTAGATTTGTTATTGTTTTACTTTCCTTGTAACATTCTATGATTAGGATACTTAAACATATGTGGGAAGTAGTATGTTTCATGGTTGCACCAAATCCATCCTTTTTTTGAGTTGCTAGGTTTCTTGTGCTACGGTCAAGGTGTACTTCATGTTAGGAAGGATCTTGAGGGAGCTAAATACTCTATGATTGGAATGGTAGTGTAATACCCCAAAATTGGCTCATTGCCATCTTAACCAATTCTGGTCTATTCTGATCAATCCTAAGTCCTCAGTCACTAGGCAATTTTAGTTCTAATTTTTTCTACTTGACCTAAGTGTCAAATGCAGATAACCCTAAATCTACATTAATCAAACTATCTATTTAATTCCTAAAGTATTGACTCATATTAGTCACATTAAACCCATTTGATTTAATTTGAAGTGTTTATACTTTAATTAAATTATATTATAGTCTAAGGCTAATGTACCAAGGAATTTAAATATTTAATTTAATAATTGTGCCCACTTTCATTAATTGAATTAGATTATTCAATTAAATAGAAAAAGGCATTTATGAGGTCATGTCTCACTTATTAAATTCAATAATATCTCTAAAATCCCCTCATTAGTTCTAAAAATGGAAACTCTAAGTGAACTACTTCTTGAAATTGGAATCAATCTAGTTAACTTGCTCTCACACTTATGACAATTTCAGTTAACTATTTATCACACTCAGATTTGAAATAGTTAACTTCACCTACACAAAAAAGTTTACATCTTAACTAAATCTTCTATCTAATCCTAACCATTTGTCAACGTTGATCTTGACTATTGATGGATTCTAGGAATTCTATTTAAGAGATTCCCAATTCCTCATTACAGTGGTGGAATAGGAGTTAGTATTGAATCTCTGTTGAATTGTGCACTCACTCACTCATTATTAGCATAAACTTTCATTTCTTAGATTAAATATCATATATATTTAATATGCATACATACAATTTAGTTTCTTTTATATGCTCTTAGAATAATTGCTTACCTCATATAGAATAATTGAATTCAATATAGACTTAATTGCATTCAAAATTCTTCATTCTAGAATGGTCTAGTTGCTTGCACCTCAAATCTAAGAGCATAAATAGGAAAAATCCTTCTAGATAGGAGGCAACAGGTCAACTTTCCAAATCTCTTGGATGAACAATCTCATGTTTATTCCAAGATGAATCTACATACAAGGGCCATGTTGAAGTGTGTGTGTGGAGCATAGGCCCCACTTACACATATACATTTCTGGCACCCACCGCGGGGTAGAGAAAAATAGTTTTTTGGCCTCATTTATTTCATTTTCTGTCATTTTTTATCATTATGTCTGTACTACTCCTTACAGATTCCCAAATTTTCACATGAGAAATTTCATTTTCATTTGAAGATTTGAAGGGTTTCACATGTGTGTATAAATTTTCTCACGCAAAAAGGTGCCTAATTACACAAGTCTTCACATGACATTTCATTTTCTCATGCAGGTCAGTCAAAGATCTCATGTAGTCCTACAAAAGATTTTGCATGAAATCCTGAAACAACAAGGTTAATTTTTTTATTTTTCAGCAGGATGTTCATTATCTTTTACTAACGTGTTTTTCCCTGAAGCATTATTGTTTTGTTTTTCGAGTTTTCTATAGCTTAATAGTTGTTTGCAAGACATTTTGGAAAAGATTCCTATACAAACCATTCAAACATGAACTAACCATTTTTTTGTAGGATGATTGTCAAAGATATGTTTGTCAAAGAAAGCATTAAAACTCACAAAACAATGTGTCTTATTTCCTATTTTATAAACATAGTCTAATTATGCTCTTCACCACTTGGAGGTCATGACCAAGGGTGAATCAGAAACCTAAATGCTTCTAAAACATGACATTTTGAGGGAGGCAAGAAGCTTAGTGCTTCTCTAGTACAGGTCCCTTTTCATGAAGGAATGATGATTTCCTTTTAGGGAATCAAAATCTTGAGAAAGGAAAAGTCTAGATTGATTAAGCTAAGTTGATAATTAACTTGTTCTGTGTGTTTGGGTGAGGTGATAAGGTAGAGGATTATGTTCTCTCTCCTTGAGGGAAATAAGAAACTTGGACCCTTAAATCTAGACCACTAGTCTGAGTCAATCCTTTAAAGGGCCTGCTGGAGTGATCCAACCTCTGAGAATGACCCAAGTGAGCACACTCCTTTTGTCAAAGATTCCAACTCACTATAATCAAGATGCTTTGTAGAGTGAAAGACTCCAAAGCCAAATTAATTTCTTTCTCTTGATTCTTGATATCACTTATTAAGGGGAAGCTTTGTCTATTGCACTGGTTGGTGCCAACCCCAGTCTTGCTAAGCAAGTGTGCACACTCTCAAATGTTGGAGTGGGGTTGTTGGTCTCAACTCCACTTGTGGAGCCACTGGGAATTAATACAAATGAAAGCCAAGTAAAAACTTTTTAGTTAGAAGCTACCCAGTTCATCTTCGAAAGGAGGCATACTCTTTATGCAAGGAGGGGAAAGAATCTCTCCTGTAGAACTCACCATAGGCATGCTACTAGATGTTTAAAGGTAGTATACATGCTTGTCCTTTACCACAAGGGAACTCATTTAGCATATACTATTGATTCCTTTGAATACAACAAAAACACAGGCACCATCTAGGGAGTGACATGGCTATGTGAGGTGCACGCATGTGCATAAGATGTGGGACAAAGGTTTTTCCTTCTCTACCATTTTCTATTTCTAAGTATCAAGTGTGTCTGTTATCAAGTCCTAAACATGTCCAAACCTACTTAATCAAATTGAAATTTAAGACTCCCCTGTCCCTCTGAGTTGCTTTGCCCTTAGTTGGATTGTATTTAACTACTACTTGCTTCCAGTGTCTTGTTGAAAACACTTTATCTTGTTTGAAATCTAAAATCACTTTCACAAATTTGGAAATCAACCTTGTAATTTTCCTATTATCAATTAAAAAACCCTACAATCTATCCAAAAATGTCCAAAACTATTGAAAATCCCTTCGAAATTGAATCTTGTTGTCAATCTGGTCCTAAATTTTGTGCTCAATCTTGCAACATTTCATGTGACTAGTCATATCTTTGCATGGTCTTGTCCAGATCTTAGTGCAAGAACTTGCGTATGACCATACAAGATCTTGCCAAGTGTCTTTGTTGAGTCTATCACTTCTTCACATGACTTGGAGCACATCCTCATGTGAGTTCATTTTGCTATTCTAATATTTCACATATGCTAGTGTGGAGCACATCCTCGTGTGAGTTCATTTTGTTATTTTAATATTTCACATGCCTCATAGAGAATCTTTGTGTGAGACCTTGTCCTAAAACTGTCAAATCAGCTTATTTGAGCAATCTATGATCTACGTCTAGTTTGTTCCCTAAATTGAGTTGTTTCTTCTCTATCTGTAAACAGTCCCAAATAGCAACATTTCGCTTGACTGATGACTTTTGGTCCACACTTTGGCTAGTCTCATCTCTCATTATCTTGTTTGTGTTTCTTAGTGTTTGTTATACTCCATGTTATGATAGTCATAACCATGGGTTGTTCTGCCCTTCACTCAAACTACTTGTACCTTAGTATATAACACTCTTCCTTTTTGAGACTATGTTTTAGTGTGATTCCCATCTTTATTCTTGCTTCTTGTCCTTGTCTATGACTATTGAAACAAGAAGTGGCAATGTATTTCATCCTCTTAGACTTAGGTGAGGTCATGCTAGGGGTCATGATTTCAGCAGAGATCACCTTCCTTTTGTTACACAATCTACATCTAGTTCATCTAGTGAGGCATCTCCACAATCTCCCTCACCTATCAGGTCACCTCGAGTCTAGAAAAAATTCTCCATAAAATTATGAAAAACTAGGAACCCTTTGTATCAAGAGGATCTTGAGACAAGTAAAGCTCTTGTATCTCTGAACAAAGTGATTGACTTTCTATTTCAAGGACCTTTTTAGTCACAACATACTAAAATTGAACACATTCCTACAAGGACTGATCACAAACTCAAACATGGTAGTCATAGTAGACATCAAGAACCACCTAGGAATGACAAAGAGATAGATCATGACATAGATGAGGAATAGGAAGAGGTGAAAATACTTCCTGAACACATAGAAAAATGTCAAAGAGACAAAAACTTTCAAAAGGTCACAAAAATTCTACTCAATGAAGAGAACTAAAATTACTTTCTTAAACTTTCCCAACAGGGAGCTAAGCTACCCTCTCATTTCAATGTGGAAACCATCATTATGCTTGAAGAGGAAACTAAAACTTCTAAACTCCAAATATAACTAAAAATCATGCAAGATCAACTAGCTCAGATGATGCGTAAGAAAGAGAAACTTGCTAAGACATACACCTTAGATGCTCTTTGTCCATTTCTATTTGAAAAGAGCATAGACATGCCTCCTTTCCCAAGAGGAGTAGAACCACATAAGTATGAAAAATACTTTGGAACCATCGATTCCCAAGATCACTTTCAAGAATTTGGTGCCTTGTTTATGGAGTTTATCCATAACTAGACATATCTCATGCATTTATTCCCTAGAAGTCTAGGTGGTCAGGCTTTGGAGTGGTTCTCACACTTGCCTCCTAGCATCAAAACTTTTGACAAAATTTCTAACTTGTTTTTCCAACAGCATTCTAATAACATTCAACACCTTGTCAATATTCTAGATCTATGTAACCTTAAATAGAGAGTTGGGAAAACCTTCCTCACATTCCTCTAATGGTGGAGACAACTTTACACTAAATATTCATGCAAAATTCTAGAAACAAAAAAGATTGACATTTTCACTGATAGTCTCCTACCTAATTTCAGGTATAAATTCCAACTTCAAGGTCCTCATACCTTTGAAGACATGATCACAAAGGCCATCCACATAGAGGAATTTATGGTCAAGAAGGGTGAACTCACTCTTTAGGAGGATGTAAAACAACATTCCACATCCAACAAGGACAAAACTAAGTATGTCAACAAGAACCTAGAAATTGTACATGATGGGATTGTTGAAAATGTCACTCCTAAACCTACTAAGGCAGCCTTTGATCTCATAGATGGCCTTAATGTGGCCAAAAATGTTGAGAAACCTACAACTAACAATAAGACATCTCTTAAAAAAACCAAGAAAATCATGGGCCACATTCCCTAAGCAAGAGTATACACCCTTGGGTGAACCTTTGGATGTGGTTTACAAAACATTGTTACAAAACAAGCTTATTTCACCGCTGGACAACTATCACCCTTATGATCCGCAACCACATCCACCTTGGTGGAGTGAGACTGTATTTTGTGAGTACCACTAGAATAAAGGGCACAAAACTAACAACTGTATAAACTTACATCACAAAGTCCAAGACATGATCAACACTAGTGACATTGTGCTAGATGGACATAACAAGAACTCGAATCACAAGGCATTGAAAGAGCCCTTCCTAGCCTATGAAAAGGGGGAAAGTTCAAAACCACAACCTAAAAATAGGGTCAACTATGCATACTCTAATGATGACAATGAGGTAAACATGGTTGAACCTATGGAAGTTGAATACTATGATGTCATTACCATCAAGGGCAAGCAAGATAATGATAAACCCAAGACACCATTTGTCTTGAGGAGCCCTAATTCCAATGTAACAGACAACACACCTTCACAACACTATGCTAATGTTTTCATGTGATCTTGTGCCAAGTTGATGCTTAAAGGCCCTACACCTTCTACTCCTAATCCTAAACAACATAAAGACAAAACCCTTGTTGGTCCATCTAGCAAAGTTTCAAAACCTGCAACGAATTTAGAAGCAACCAATATAGTGTTCTTAATCAATTGAAATGAACTATTGCTCAAATCTCCATTTTTGAGCTACTTAAACTCTTGCCTACTCATAGGTAAATTCTAGACTAAGCCCTCACTAAGGTGAACATTCCTCAAGATCTTGATCTTGAGTGATTTAAATCCATGGTAGGTCAACTGACCTCACCTTATTTTATGTCCTTCTCTAAGGAGGATGATAACTCACTTAGTTACTTGCACAATCAACCTTTACACATTGAGGCCATGATACATCAGACACATGTTTGTTAGGTACTCATCGATAATAATGTTTGCCTAAAAATTTTCTGTATTGCTTTGCTCAAAAAATTGAATTATTCTAAGGACTCTATTGATCCATAACGCAAGATCACTATCAAAGCATATGACAAAGTTGAACAAAAGTCTCTAGGTCTTATGGTCTTGCCCATTCATGTTGGTCGTGTAGAAAGGGATGTCTCTTGTCAAGTGCTTGACATTTCCTTGGCCTATAACATTTTGCTAGGATGGCTCTAGATACATGAGATGCATGCTATGCCATCCACATAGCACCAATGCATCAAATTCCCCTTTCATGGCTCCAAAGTCACTATTCTTACCAACACTACCTATACTTACAATATGCTCAAAGCTACTAAAATTTTTGTCCCTACTAATCAGGAATCCACTGATTATCATGAGAACAAGCTAAAAAAAATTGAGCAATCATTTAAACTAAAAGAAACTAGCATGGGGGAGTACCATATTGAACTAGTGCTATCATTAACATCTCTTCTAAAGTCTTCTCGTTATTATGGGAGATCCTCAGAGGTAAAGAAGCCATTTGTGTTGACACCTCAAACCAATTATAATGACACTTTTGTCAAAGCTATAGTTCCCCTAAAGGATGAATGTGAAAATAGAGCTATTGCTACATGGATTTATAGAGAAGAGACTCTAGTAGATCTAATAGAGCAAGCTTGAGAGATCACTCTTGAGAAATATGGGCTTGGCCTTAGACTCATGAAGCATTTCAGTTACAAGGGAATTGGCCCTATTGGTTGCAATAACAATGACCTAATTGACCTAATAAGAATGAGGACTAATCCACTGCGTATTCTTTTGTCTCAATCTATTTTTTGGCTTTTTTTCAAGCTTTTTCCTTTGTCATTTCTAAGTAGTTTCTGTTCCTTGTATTTTCTTTGATCTTTGTTTCTAGGCTAGGCCTTGGGCTTATAATTAGCCTTTGAACTTGAACTCTTTTGGCTGGGCTTTTCACACTTTTTATCAGCCTTGTTATTGTTTTAACTCTTGGGTTTTAGGGTCCCTGTAAAACCTATTTATCTAATAAAAAACAATGATCTAATTGATCCTATCAAGGCAATAGCTCAGAGAAACAACAATGCAAATGGTCTAGGATTTAGAAGGTTCCTTTCCATTTGGGAGCTAATAAATTCATATCAAAACTTGCGAGTTCATCTAGAAAAGAATCACAAGTTGAGTCAGATACTCAAGATGACCACTCTAATGATGAGGATCCCCATCCTTATCCTACCCCTCATGATCTTGCTAAATTCTTCACTGAGCTAGATAACTTTCTACCACATGTTAGCACTGTGGATGATGCTAGTGATTCTTTTGAGGACAATACTAATCAACCCAAAGCTCATTCAAAAAAGGGAGAATCTAGTCAATCATTGAGTATTGAGTACTTGTGTAAGAACCTAAATGATGAAGTGAGTATGTCCCTATCACTATTGGGGAATTCTACAGTCTCTCACCATGTAGCACTGATTCTAAGGAATATGAGTTTGACTCTCTTTCAAAAGTGACTACTGATAAAGACATTGACCAAGTTCATGTCTATGAAAGCCAACTCGAAGTAGGTGAAACATATAGAATTAGGTTAGATGGGTCTGATCTAACTAGTGTCATAGAGTTGTTAGTTGCTGACATTTGTACTCGAAGGCATTTGAACACACTTGAGGATGAAATCATTGTAGGTCTTGAATTGCTGGTCCAAGTACTTAATGACTATATCATGAATGGAATTAATCCCATCACCACTCTTTCACTCACACATCCTAAGCTTATAGACTGGAACCCTAATGCATCTAGTGAAGTCCCCACATTCCAAAATGACTATGCTCTTTCCTACTACCTGAACACTATCAAACTTGTAACATCTTCCACCAGTGAATAGAGCATCAACATGACTGAAGCTAACATCAAATATCTCAGTCACACAATTAAAAAGACAAAATGCAAAAGGTCCAATGGTGAAAACCACATTGTAGCAGTGTTAGAAAACAAAAAAGTAAAAACAAAAGACGTATCCGAGGGTGAAAACCTCTCTGAGGCACCTGTAGATGAGATATTTGATGCACTTTTGAGTCACTTCGAAGAGAGATCATTAGTGTTGATAGAGATAACATAGCCAATCAACTTGGGCATAGAAGAGCACCCTCATATGATACATCTGGCACAATCACTATCTCCTAAAGAAAGGGTGGAATTCATTGCCTTCTTCTGAGAGAAGAAGATAAATTTTTCTTGGACATATTCTAACATGCCAAGACTAGATCCTAATCTTGTTATGCATCATTTTTCCATTGCACTAGGCATCAAACCAGTTAAATAGAAACTTTGAAAAATGCATCCTCATGTTGCATTGCTTGTCAAGGTGAAAGTGGAAAATTTTCTTAAAGTAGGATTCATCCATGCAATTGATTATGCCGAATGGATATCCAAAATTGTCCCAGATTCTAAGAATGATAAGTCTATCAAAGTTTTTACTAAATTCTATGATCTCAACTTGGCATGTCCTAAGGATGATTTTCCACTTCCCAACATTGATATGATAGTGGACATGATAGTAGGCTATGAGATGTACTCACTCATGGATGGTTTTTTTGGTTATAATCAGATAACACTTATGCCAGAAGATCAAGAGAAGACTACTTTTACATATGCATGGGGAACATTATATTGGAATGTAATGCCATTTGGCTTGAAAAATGCTAGTGCAACCTATCAGATAGTAGTAACTACAATCTTCCATGACATGATACATAAGACCATGGAGGACTATGTGGATGATACCTTGGTCAAAACTAAAAAATGCAATACTCATCTGCAAGACTTGGGACCCATCCTAGATTGCATGGAAAAATTTAATCTTAGGCTCAATCATAAGAAATGCACATTTGGTGTCACATTAGGAAAGTTACTGGGATACATTGTGTCTATGAAAGGAATTGAGGTGGATCTAGAGAAAGTTCAAGCAATTATGGATATGCCTCCACCTAGAAGCATCGGCTAGATGCGAGGTCTACAAGGAAGACTCCAATATATTCATAGGTTCATCTCACAGTTGGTAGATAGATCACAACCCTTCATAAAGACTTTACATAAGGGTATGAAATTCAACTAGAGTTAGGATTGTGAGAAAAGCTTAATGTAGATCAAACAATATCTTGCCAATCCACCAATCTTGATGTCTCCTATCTATGGGAAGCCCTTGATTTTGTACATTTCAGCAACTGAAACATCTCTAAGAATCCTATTAGCTGAAGAAGACAATGACAACAAGGAGAGAGCTATTTGCTACTTAAGTTGCACGCTAATCTCTTATGAGAGGAACTATAGCATCATTGAGAAAGCTTGCTTGGTAGTTGTCTTTGCTACCTAGAAGTTGAGATACTAAATGCTTTCTTATACTACATAGCTGGCAGCTAAAATATATCCACTGAAGTACTTGCTTAGTAAGGCAGCCCTCATAGGAAGATTATCTAAGTGGGTTATGATAATCAGTGAGTTTGACATTTAATATGTTGAACGCAAAGCTATCAAGGGACAGGAAATTGTAGATCAACTAGTAGATGCACCTATGTAGAGTATCCTACCAATGAACATTGATTTCCTTGATGAGTCAATTTTGACACTCACACACCAAATGTGGGTCATGTTCTTCGATGGTTCCTTCACACAATAGGGATCTAGTACTAGATTACTCTTTATAATGCCATAGAGATATTCATTTCCCAAAGCATACAAGATTATATTTCCTTGTACAAACAACATTTCTAAATATGAGGCTTTGATTAATGGCATGAACATTGTAGCTAAATGGAGAGTGGATCGGCTAGACATCTTTGGCGACTCTCAGCTCGTAATCAACTAGGTCAATGATGTGCATGAAATAAAGGATGAGAAATTAGTTCCTTACAAACATATGGTTGATGACTTAAAGAAGTATTTTGAACACATCACCTTCCAGAAAATTTCTCGAGTAGATAATAAAGTGGCTAATGCTATGGCTACTTTGGCCTCCTTACTACAGATGCTTGAAAATGATCTCTGACATGAGTTCTTGGTGGAATCATTACACTATCCAGCATATGACACCCTTGATTCCATGATGATCTATTCTATTGTAAGACAAGACTCATCCCACTACCATCTCATCTATTCCTACCTCTATAACCAAACCATTCCAGAAGGTTTGACCCGAAATGAGAAACATTATCTAATCTGCTATGCTTTATAGTATGCCTTTATTGCTGATCATCTATTTAGGAGAGGCCTCAATGGAACACTCCTTACATGTTTAGAACCCAAAGAGTCCAAACATGCATTAATTGATGTTCATGAGGGCATTTGTAGATCCCACTCAAATGGCTTGACACTAGCTTGTAAACTCATTAGAGCTAGTTACTATTGGCCTAAAATGGAGCAAGAAGCTATCAAGTATGCTAAGTCCTACAAGTAGTGTCATCTTCATGGGAATCTAATTCATGCTCTAGCTAGGGAGCTAATTCCATCTACTATAATGTGGCCATTTCAACAATGGGCCTTTGACTTTGTTGGTTAGATTCACCCAACCTCTTCTAATGGACAAAAGTTCATTATCATAGCTACAAACTAATTCACAAAGTGAGTAGAGGTAGTACCTCTCACAATAGCAAATGGAAAAATTGTAGCTCTTTTTATCACAAACTACATCACTTGTAGGTATGGTGTACTATCCTCAATCATTATTGACAATGGAGGATAATTCAAAAATAAAGACCTCAAGGAACTATGCAAGAGATTCAAAATCACACAACATTGGTCTTCTATCTATTGCCCCCAAGGTAATGGTTAGGTTGAGGCATCCAATAAGGTGATCCTCAAGATCCTCAATCACATAGTCAACAAATTTGTGAGAGACTGGCACCTCTAGATTAATCTAGCCTTGTGGGCATAAAGGAAAAGCATTGGGACTCCAATGGGTACAATGCCCTTTGCTTTGGTTTATGAAATGGATGTTGTGCTTCCAATAGAGGTCAAGATTCCTACCTTTTGAATCTCTATGAAAGGCCTTATTACTAATGAAGATTATAGGATAGCTCAACTTCAAGAGCTAGTGCTACTAGATGAACATCGAGAAGTGGCATGTGATCATCTGTGAGCTTATCAGTAGCAAATGCCAAGAATCTACAATTGGAAAGTTAGGCCACATGACTTCCAACTAGGTGATTCATTCTGAAAGAGAACCCTAAGAATCAATAATAGTGAGTCCAAAAAGGGAAGTTTGAACCAAACCGGCATGGTCCTTACATCATTACTATAGTGTATGGATCTAGTGTTTACTAGCTTTCCATAGTCGAGGGAGAAGTTCTCAAGGAACCTGTCAATGATCTCCACTTGAAGTGGTTCTATAGCTGATCTATTTATAGAAGCTTTTTGTACATACCTATATGTCCTAAAAAAATCCTAAAAATTAGAAAAATACCTACAAAAAAAACAAAAAAAAAGGAGAAAAATACAAAAAATTTGAAAAACAAAAAAAGTGTCATTGGTGAAAACCTAAAAATAGGCATCACAGTAGCAAAAAAATGAAAGTTTTTCCAAGAAGGTGAAAAACTGGTAAATAGGCACCTCTTGTTACCAATGCTCCATCTTGCAGTGGACCTTATTATTATTTTTATAGTTGCTTTACCACTTTTCCCACTTCTCGCTCATGTATCCATGGATTGAGTCTTGTCATAGCTCAGGGGCATTACCCTTCAGTGTCATAGAACCTCTTTTGCAATAGTCACCAATCATTCTGGCTATGTCTGCCTACTATCACTAGTGTCACTTTTGTCAAGATTCTCCTCATAGAATCTCTTTTTCAATAGTCACCAATTGTTTCAGTTGTGTCTGCCTACTATTGCTCATGTCACATTTTGAGATTTGTTTATGGATGATTTCTCTTGTATCAGATACCAGTCATCTTGGTTGTGTCTATCTATTGTCACTTGGTCCTCTTACATTTTCTACCTCAAAGATTCCTCCTTGACCTTATTCACCAGTAATTTTGACCACATCTACCTTCTATTGTCACCCTAACTGAAGAAATTTCTTTCAAACATGTTCTGGACATTGACACTTGACATCAATCCTATGAAAAAAATTGAACTCAAAATGATGAACTTGTTTGGATATGCTAAGCATTTTCCTTGTTTTTTTTAATTTTTCTTTCATCATGTCTCCTCAAGAAACTCAATGATGTCATCTCTAACTGGAGAAGTGATGACTGGGGGCTTCCTCTTTTCTTTGTTTTCTATTTGTGGTTTAGTTCCAATCAGCTAACATACTCCTATAAGAGGGGTGTCTACTATAAGAGCCTCCATCTCGTATTACATGGTTGGGTGGACCTCAAATTATTTTATATGAATACTTCAATAATGTTGGTTCTTCTCCTTATCTATTGGAGTGAACTCTTCATGCTACAGTACATACTGATACTCATCATGTTATGTGAACATATGGGTCACTACGAGTATATCTAGCACACTCCTATCTCAGGATATGAACACAACGGTCATTTCAGATAGAATACATACTAAGTACTTAGCATAAGATGGATCTCTTGTATGTTTGGTGTATCTTCCATGCAAGCAACATTCTGGTCATCCTAGCATTCATGCTTTGATCCTTATGTTAACTTGCTACAATAAAAGGGACAAATATTCTAGTCATTCTAGCTTCTTGTGCCTTGAATGCTTACATTTAATCTTGAAAAACTTATAACATATGTCCTATTCATATTTCCATGATTGCAATGTCAGTAGAAATTGTAAGACATATAGGATTTTTTTTATGCTTAGTGATGATAAATTGTTAAGGCTTGGTAGCTAGACCTAGGGTTGCATTTAGCATAAGTCTTGCATTGCATACTTCACTTGCATCAGGATGTGATTCAATTGTAACTCTATTTCCATCCTTCATGATGGGGGATTGTGGATCTCTTCAAATGTATCAGGATTCTTCATGGGTGCACAAGCATTTAGTTCTTTGGTTTGTGTTCACGCACTCCTTGAGGGGATACCTATCACTATCAAGCAAAAACATACAACACTTCATGACATGTCAGTTCATTTCCATATGGATTACATCCATACATTTTTGTCATTTACATTACATAATTAAATCACATCACATCACATATGCATTACATTTTGCATCTCATAATCATCATATAAACATCTCATATACATCAAAGCAAAAGATAGACACTGACAATGACATGAACACAATGCTACTCAGCTCAAAATCTCATATATATCTTGAAGAATGTGCTAGTACAAAAAATGAGTGCTACTCGAGCACTATCAATAAAAAATGATACAAAATGGTGCTAGCACACTAATCAATACATAGCTACAATCAAAATCAGCACTAAGAATATCATATGACTAGTTGTGGCCTATGCCATCACCTCCAGGAGGAGGAGGAGGTGGCATGTTTGGTTTGGCAGGAGGACATGCACCCCTGGACTCATGAGAATATTATGAAAAATGAGGCACCTACTGAGCCTCATCAGGCACCACTATCAAGTATGCTACAAAATAGTAGGTCACTTGGGCCATCAACAATTAGATATCATCCTGCATCATCTCTGCCCTCCACTCAAATACCTAAAACTGCTCACATAGCCTTTGGATCTCCACATTCCTCTTTGTGATCCATGCATCCCTAACTACCACTTGTATCTATAGGTCTTCCAACTGTCAAGAGGCCTGGCATATCCACTCTCTATACCACTACAGTGCATTCTATGGCCCAATAGTAGGTTGCTCCTACATCTCCTTGTCTAACATCTCAAGTGCCTACATTGTAGGTGCCTACTCCTCTACCCTTAGCTTTTGTCATTGATTATGCTCTTTACTACTACCTCTAGCACCTAGGTCTGACCCCATCTATCATGGGGGAATCTAAACCTATCATACCCTCTCTCTTACCTATGGTTGTGGAACCTATGGCTGGTGCTATTGTATCGGTCCCTATACTAGTGCATGCTAGGGAGCCTATGTTGGTATCCCCAAGGGATCTATGCAGCATGGGATGGGGTGGCTGATGAAATATGCTTGATATGTTAGCATCACTCCTTCATCTGATACCTTAGGGAGGTAATCCCATTGTGATACAACTAGGTTACACGCATCAATCATAGATTGTCCAAGATCAAATCTCATAGGCCATCCTCATCTTAGGTCCCAGGCTACCCTTGCATAGGCACAATACTCCTAGGAGATATCTTGTGGCCACCCATAATACCTCCACACCTACATGATAGAAAACCTCTCAATAATCTACATGGTCCTACCCACTAGTGGCCATGAGAAAAACATCTGACCTAGCTCTCTAGGAGTGTAATCCCAATCCCCTATCTCTTTCTAGAGCTCCCATTCGACAGATACTAGGTCATCAAGATAGGTCCTCCAATGATCTGTCTTACCTAGGCCTACCTGGGTAATTTGCCCCTTATATCTGCATATGAATGGCTCTATTGGCTTGCAGGAATCCTAAAAAATGGGCCTCATCACTGGTAGATGCTCCCATGCCCAGATTTGCAAACCATAAACTCTGATAGCCATGCTCTTTTTCTCATGATAAATAATCTCATGCATCTCATAGAACATGTGTGCCAGCATGCACTGGCCCCACCCAAATTGCTTGGGTGAATCAAGCATACACTATAGCATGATACCCCAGCCAAACTCCATCCCAGGCTATCCTTTATCTACTACTAAGAAGCAATTGATGAATATAGCCAAAATTGAAGCCAACCTATGTGTCTAGCCATATGTATGGATGAGCTTATCCCAAGTGATGGATTGTCCTATCACTAGCTCTCTCTAAAATATAACTCTCATGGCTTCTATACCTTCTTGGGGCACTATTTTGTAGACCACTCTTGGCCCATGGAAGGGGATCTGTATCATCCTATATATTTCCTCAAGAGTTCATCTCTCCCTGTGGCAAGTGAAATGTGTTCATTTCCAAATGAAAATGCTCAACCAAGGCAGTCAACAAGCTACGATTCACTAGCACTGTTGGGATATGGCATAGAGAGGTGAGACCCAATCTATCAATGTGGGCTATGTATGCAGCATCAAGGCTCTGCAATAGAGCTCCATATGGTGGATAAAGAAACCTAAACATGACATCACAAAAGACCTCCTGCACACACCAACAACAACAATGTGCAGACAGTCAATACTTGCTCAGAAAGTCAAAATGATGATAAAATGAAATTAAATTCACAGGTAAAACATTGAAAAATACAATTTTAATTAAAATTTTGTGACAGATTTTCATGCAAAGATGCATTTCCTTGCATGAGAATTAATTTCTTTACATGAGATTGTGCATCTTTTCATGAGAAATCAAGTTCTCGCATGAAGAAACATGCTCGTGCATGAGAGGTGATGAAAATATGAGTGAAGTTGGCCCAAATTCCTATGCATCTCACATGAGAAGTGGGTATCTCCCACGTGAGATTTCCCACTGGCACATGTGAAGAAACACTATGTTGGTGGATCTTCATGAGAGAAAGGATTGGCTTTGCATGAGAAAGGATAGTCTCACACGAGAATCGATTGACGATTCCTAAAACATGCTAAAAAAAGTGCTAAACTACATCAAAATGCATGAAATTGAAAGTATAAAGCAAGGCTATTGACCACTTACCAGAGTTCTATAGTCTGTTGGCCAACTATGTTGTTGTGAGCATTAGAAATGATGAAATCTCACATTGATTGCCATCTTCCTTGCAAAAATTGTATCAACTAAAGACAAAATGCACAAATGATTTGAAAATGACCCCTTGGGCCCTTATATAAGTTTTGACCTAATTTTTCAAAGTACTTTGATTTGCATGAAAATCACCCCTAGCTAATTTGATCATCCTGAATCCATTTTCGGGATCAAATTCAAAATCTAACACACTTAAGTTGCTCAAAAATGCATTTTAAAATTTTGGGACCTGTTGGTGTTTGAAAACATTGGAGGGTTTTAAATTATCCCGATGAGAATATGACACATCTAGGGGCAGCTAACTCCCATCTTCAACACATCATTTCAGACAAAGGGCCAACTATAAGGCTTAACCCTTCTTCTACTTTAGGCTCTGCTAAACCTAGGTGGGTAGACCTTAGATTCAAATGATACCGTACCAGTGCAAAAACATATCCCTAAATCTATTAAGTAGATTTTACCCTTATTTCTCCTAATGACTCATGAAATGACATAGATCTATAGTAGAAAAATGCAAAGCTATGAATTTCATAAGCTGAGTGAGGGTTAAACATTGAGGTCCTTCAACATGAAAGGGAAATAACATTTGATTAATAATGTTGATTTCAGCAAACCCCTAATATGCATCAATACTTCACCTAATGATCGTGTAACTGATCAGTGCCTAATCCATAAGGAAAATCCATTAATCAAATGCATACTTATGGATATCTGATACTTATGTATATATTTAGATATATGATCTATCTATTTTCCTTGTAAATAAATATCGGTGCTCAATCCAAACCTCATTCTTACATGATATCCTTCTCAATAAACTTGCAACCCTGCTGATCCACTGAAGCCTCTTGAGTTATAAGCAACAATAAGACAACATACAACCTTAAGGGACTGCAACTATGATCTAGGCTCTTTGTTAAAAGATTGTAAAACATTGAAGCTCACTAACATAGGAGGCAAGATTCAAGATGAAACTCAACTTGTTGTTGCTCTTTGTATTATTTCCTTGAAATTATATAGTCATATGCATGAAATGAAAAACATGAAACAACCTAATAGATTTGAACTATTTGTATATTTCTTCCTATTGCTATTCACATGAGAGAATTATACTAAAAAATATGGTGTCTCGGTATTGGGAATGCATCAAGACTAGAACCAAAAGCCTGGTATCATAGTAGTGTACAAATTTTCTCAAAAAATAAATTGGAACCCTTACAATATGAAAGAAAAAGATAGATATAGAGGAAGAAATTCCCAGATTAAATCTACAATTAACATCTGTCCACATGAAATTCCATTTCCTTTCTATCAAAGACTCTCTCATAATGTAATGATAAAAGAAAGTAACTAATTATGATGTTAAAATGAAACGATAGTAAAATTGAAAAACTAGTTACAAAGTGACTTCAAGAATGCAATAAAATGGCTTAAGGATGATTTTCTCAACATTCAGATCCCATCAAGCCTTTAAAACTGCCCTCTAATTAATTCTGATTATCAATGATCAAATCTGTTCATTCCACTAAGAAGGCCCTCAAAATCAAAAAAATGGCTTATAACATGAACTAGTGAAGACCTGTGCACAACTCGACTTCATATTTGGAAAATTCAGCTTTTCCTAGTTTCGGTGGTATATTGGAGTGCTTATTTTTTATAAAAATTGCTCTAGATATGGCCTTTTGAAGTTCTATGTCTTGTTCATAGCTCCGTATCAAGTTTACATTAAAAATCAAAAATTTGAAAAATTTAAACTAGTTCTATAGTTCAAACTATAGAATATCAAATTTTTAACATTAAATTTTTCAAATTTGAATGAATGTGCATAGAGATATTTTATTTAAAAATAATCTCCTCATATTCCCTCAACCAATCATGCAACTCCACTTCTCTTATTAGCATTGGCTCTAATCTGTATTGATGCCACATGTCATATTTGGATTGGCCATTGTATGACTTGGTGGGACACATCTCATATGCTACCAGATTCTTCAAATTTTCTGGCAAGTCGACAAGTCACTTGCAGATAATTCTTCATTTTTTCGATGGTGACATGGTGACCACCGGATTTCAGTCACATTTTTCAATGAAATCCTCTAATCCCTCCTTCCATGTTAGTGCCATGTGGGACCCACCACTATCCTACCAGATTTAGAGGTTTTTTGGCGACTTCCTATGTTGCTAGCCAGAAAACCCAAGATTTTTCGGCTAGCGACAACAACTAGCCAAATTTTTACTTTTTCGGCACCTGCTTTCCATTTTGACATCATGATACTCTACATGCTCATTTGTTCAAAATTTTATTTTCATCTCCTCCCCAGCTATCTTCCTCGTTCAGTGCACAGGGGGCCCACCATGCATGTGCAGCTTCCGAAAGCTGATGTCTTTTAAGACATCTCACTTCTTGCATGTATTTGTATTTAAAACATTTTGAAAGCTAGCCCCTCCACAATGTGGGATAATGGCTCAAACATATCTGCTCTTCTCTACCATTGTAAAAACATTGGAGCTCTTTCCTTGTATCCATGGGCATTGTTTTTGCTGGTGCTCTACCTTTGCCATGGGGTTGTGGATTTTTTTTTCATAGCATCATTGTCTTCCTCATGTGGTCTTTACTATGAGCTTCCATTTTCTTGCCTATGCTTGTGAATACCTCCTATATGTTCTGTTCTTGCTAATGTGCAAGATGCTCTGACTGTTATGCTTTTCTATGACACTTTTAACTAGCTAGCTCCCATCTAATAGTTCTACTCATGCCCCTTTTAATTGTGGCATTTTTTGTGCATTGAATGCATAGAGTTTTGCCTCATCACTGGCATCTCTTATGGTGTGAGGACTGCTCCCCTTCACTTCTTATTTTATTTGCTATGGCAAACTCCCTCATAATGTGATGACTCTTTCTATCTAATGCTAGACTGGGTGGCTCTTTCTTTACCTATGGTAACTTCCTCTATTGCTTTCATGCCTCCCCTACTTCTTCTCTATTTCTTGAGAACCCTCAAAGTTCCATATACTTCTTTGAGAACCTCCATGAGATGCAAGATAATGTGTGTCATTTTCACCAGATCTGCTAAATAACTTTGAGGTTTCTTATGAATGTCAAAAGATTTAGTGAGTTTCAGGAGAAATTTTGTAATTCATTGCTTAGTCTGATCATAAAAAACTTTATAGAGAAGTACGCGTGCAGTTCGATCCTCTTGTCCTGCCTCTTTCAAATTGTTACAGGAAATCTTAAGCACTAAATCTAACATGTGAATCATTTCCTTCACAAGAGCTCCTGCTGATGTTAAAGTCTTCAGGTCAGGTTTTTCCTTCAAAGTTTCAAAAGAGCTATGCCACTTAGACACAACAATGTGGAACATAGCTTCATTCATAGTAGATGCAATATGACCACAAATAAGACCTTGGAACAATGTATCATTATCGCCTTTCTCCTCATAACTTTTAGTTTCAGCACTATCACTTTTTTCCTTAGGGTTGGCAACACAACACCACTGGTATGCTGTGAAAAATAAGAAACTTCAAAGAATATGATGATATCACTATTCTAAATTGTAGGATGTTCTCTCCTAATGTGCTCCCTTATAGACTGCATTAACATATTATAACCCACATCTAGAAATTCATCTGCAAAGTTCTGCAGGAGTCCCAGAACACTCTCTTTAGATGAAAATGGAATATTAGTATCACATGCAATGCATTTAACAGGTCCTCATTTGTTTTTCCGTGTCTTAAGTATACTCTTAGCAGGTGTGACAAATGGGTTCCTCTTTACAATCCTTTTTGAACCATCTAGAGAAAGCCTAACAAATGTTCCACAAAATAGTGAATGGTGAGGAAAATCTCTTAGGCGTGAAAGTCTTCTCTATTCTTCTTCCTCTTCCATCATTGATTGTAGAACTCTTGATGACTAGAGGATTTTATTTGTCCTTCTTCAAATTTATTTGTTATGCAGAAGCTACTAGATTAGGCTATTGACCACAAAAAACATAATGGTAAATCTCAAGTAGCAGCAAATTATCTTGTTTAAGAAAACCATGCATGCCAGAAACATGTTGAGTCAATGCTAAAAGAAGATCCATCACATTTTCATGAAATAAATGCTCCAAGAAAGTGTCCCTTAAAAAGGGAAACTGGGAAGCAAATCTTCCCATCATCTGTTGAGGTTAAGGATCTTGAATGGCTAGTATATTACAGAACAATGTGAATACCAACTGGATGATCTTTCAATCATCCTCCATGAATGCCCCATGCTCCAAATGTTCTAGTTGTTTTTCCAAAAGAGAAACATTTAAAACAATTAAATCATTCACAGAAAAAAATTTCTTAAAGCTCCAAACATATTCCATTTGTATTGAGATGTCATCAGAAGAAGGGTCAATAGGCATGGTAAGGAAAACTATAACCTTCATAGTATTAATTATAGTCTTCAGTTCATCTCAATAATGCTCAATAATGGAAGGTGCACTCTTGATAAAGCTCAATAATGGATAGTTGGGTACAATCTCATTTAAAAGCCTTTATAGGGCTCAATTTTCTCAATAGTACTCAAAATTTAGGCCACAATTTTGAGTGCCAACAACGACTCTACTGGGAATTGTATTGAATCAGATTTAAGAAAAGCCTTGAGAATTGGAAAAGAAGAGATTCAATATAGAAAGAGAAGTGCATTAAAAAATTTTAGCAGAGATGGTGACTCTATAAGGATCTGATTAGCAGTGTGAGGAATTAAGATCAACACTAGGCCAATCAGTAGATCAGTGGTTTCATGCAGCAACACTCGAGGTATGTCAATTTTCATGATGTTTTTTTTGTCATGAAAGAAATTAAGTTTTACAAATGTGTTCTCCATCAAGTGAAGTTTCAGCACTAAGAAGAGGAGAATAGTTTTAAGGTTTTATACACTTCATTAGATCAAGTTTTAGTTGGTTGTATTTAAGTTTGTGAAGTGTTTTTGCAGTTGAAATTGGTAGAAAGTATTTTTAGACATGTTGCAAGTTATGAATCTAAGTATTAATGGTGAATGAGTTAAGTTTGTGAGAGATGTCAATTATCATTTCATCAAGTATGCAACCTATTAGAAAAGTTTCTAGATCTATTTCTACCAAGAGGTATATGCCATTATGTTTTAATGGTATTCATGGTTTCCTGAATGTCATTCCTAATGATATTAGAAAATGTTTGCCCAAGTTTAGAGGAGACTGTCTTATTTTAGCTAGTCATCATAATTAGATATTCCTTGGTTTGATGGGTGACTATGAAATTTCTCATAAGGACATGCACATGAAGTTATTCGTTCAAACCTTGGAAGGTGATGCTGGAGACTAGTTTTCTTTCCTACCAGCATGCTCTATTTCATCTTGGGGTGAGTTGCATTCTGCATTCATGGAGCAATTTGGAGAACGGGTAAGCATATTTGGTTCTTATGACAAGTTCTTGAAGATTCATATTTAGAGTGATGAACTTGTCCCTCAATTTAACATCAGATTTGGAAGAGTTTTGAATGAAATCCCTGAGAATTATAGCCCTGATGATCAAATGTGTTTAGTTGTATATTTTGATGCATTTGACAAGAAAATGAATTACCTAATAAGGGATAAAGAACCACAAACATTGTATCAATCTTTTGTGACCACTAGGGATATTGAGAATAATATGAAGTATGGATTGATTAGAGGTCATTTTGTTATAAATAATTGCCAGTATAATGGTCATCAAAGAAAATTTTAACATGGTGTTGATGCTTCAGTTTGAAATAAGCATATCAATACCCTTGTTGTAGCTTTTAATCAAATGGAAACTTTAGATTAGAATATGTGTATAAGGAAGGTTAGCTTGATTACAAATAAAGACACATGTGTTCATGATGTTACAACAATAAGAAATTTTCCAAACTTTGATAGGGTTCAGCACTGTGTTGATTTTACAAATCAAGGTTTAGTTACAACAGTAAGTTTTTCTCAAGATGATTATATGTATGATGATGTAACTAACACTTCAAAATTTAGGGTTGCTGAACCTATATCTTAGTTTTCTGCAAGTGAGGAGGCTGAGGGTTATCTCTATGATCATGAGTTTAATTTTTCTGATCGGACGTGTCATGGAGAGATAAAACAAGATGGAGAATATGAATCACAATTATCTTAGTCACAATCAGAAGAACAAGGTTCACATGTTTGTTATGTTTCAGCAATAAATGGTTATATAGATTCACTTGATTAGTCAGATATGCAAGAAATGATTTATCTTATTCATAGATTACATCATGTTGAAAGTGTTATTAAATTTGAAATTGAAAGATAGTCATCTTAGTATGAGTATGAAGAAGTTGAAAGTGATCTTTCAAGTGATGATGATAAAGTTTTTGATCCATTGTATTATGAAGAGGCATCATGTGAAGACAATGATGAGACTTGTTACTTAAGTCAAGAAGATGATCATGCTAGTATGTGTTCATCTTCATGTGAATCAGATGCAAGTTGGGAAGAAGAAAGCAATGACGAGAGTGAGTATTCTTAGGTCAGTAAAGGTATGAGTTCTATTTCTAAATCTAAAAGTGAATTTCTAGTTCAGAGTTATACAAGTCAGCTAGATGTTGAAATCTGTGAAGATTTGTCTACACAATATGAGGATAAAGAGGTTCTTTATAAGAATGGATTACCTAATTGTGTAGATGGATGTCTTGAGAATGAATGTAGTGATGATCAGTATATGAGTGATCCTAAGGTTAATGCATCAACACATATTGGTAAGATAAATAATGATAGGTTTGCAAGAAATTTGAATTACCTACATGAAGACAATGAAAGTAACCTTGATTTATATTCTACATGCTTCGTTGATGGAGTAGAAAGTGAGTCCACATGTAGTTCTAATTTTTCTTCACATGCTGAAAGTCTCGATGAAGATGAGATGGGTAATGGTTTTAAAGTATATACTAATTCTTTATATGATGAGAATCCTGATGATGATCAACCCATTTTTTGTCAAAACGTTCAAAGAGGGTCATTGCATGGAGTTATCAATCCTTTATTTGAAGAGCACATGGAAAATTTAGATTTAGTTAAGAATGAGTTTGATGATGATACTTTGTCTTACTGCTACAGGAAATCAAAATGTTCTTCTTCTAAGTTCAATAGTGAAACTAATGATTATGTTGCATCAGATGAGATAGGTGACAATGTGTTTGACAAATTTGTTTTTGAAAATTAGTATGCACCTTGCAATGAGTTTTATGATGAACTCTCTCATGTGAAGACTAATCTGTTTGCTGATTGTAAAGAGCCATTTGAAGATTGTGGATTAGCTTCAAATTTTGATGTGGATGACATGTGTAAGTATAAATCTGATTGTTTGTTTGAATATCATTCGGTTATGCATAAGGATACACATTTTCAAGGTATGTGTGATCCCTTTCCCCAAGTTAAATATGAAGCTTTAATATGTGAGAAAGATAGTATGCATGAGTCATTAAATGAAGATGACTTTTAGTTTTAGTCTGATATATTTGAGCATGCTGATTAGTATTTTCATAATGAGAAAACATTTGAGAATGAAGCAATTTTTTATATGCTTTATGAAAGTAAGAATGAAGATTTAGTTTTACTAAGTGTTGAGTTTCAAGATGTGTATCTGATTGGTGAAACTAATATGACAATTAATTTTATTTTACCTCATGAGGAAAGAAATGAAAATCAGGTATATGATAGAGGTAAACAATTTGGCTGAAGTTTGATGGCCCGAGTTCATCATGTGTATATAGTAGTTTTAGTTGTTTTCCTACTTTCAATAAAGTTGTTCGAGAGAGTTTTGAAGTCAAGTGTGTGGTCTTCTTCTCCCAGAGATCTAAAATCTTTCCATGCCTACAAGGGACATGCACCCTAGACAGAGCCACTGTTGGCACTCAAAATTATAGCCCGAATTTTGAGTATTGTTGAGAAAATTGAGCCCTATAAATGCTTTTAAATGAGATTGTGTCTGGCTATTAGTCTGAGGCCTAAGATGTGTTTAATGCTTCTAGCACCTTCCATTTAGCCTATCTAAGTGTTTCATGAAGCTACATCAACATTTTGAGCCATTCCATGAAGTCCCATTTTGAGTAATTATCAATTCTGCATTTTTACCCTAAGTGTCAAATAGTGTCAGTAGGCTATGTTTGTGATTGAATATCTTGCACCTAGTGATGTTTCATGACTCACTGCTTTGGAAGTATCTAGTGCCCATAAATGAGAGCCTATGTTTTAGATTTCAAGTCATTTTAAGTTCATTTGACTAGGTTTTGAATCCCTCAAAGTTGGTCATTTAATATTGCCATACTGATGCAATTAGTTCAAAATTCTAGGAAGCCCTGTTTGACATGCTATAACTTTTGACCAGTTGACTAAAATGATAAATTTACTTTTTTTTTTGTATTGTAGACATCAAAGAATTGTTATGTTTCAAGTTTCAGCTCATGAACAATCCATTTGATCAATTTTCAAACATGATTCCAAATGGAATTTCTATCTTTTTACTGATATTAGCAAATGTAGATTGTTTATGACCCCTATCTAGGATGTTATAACTCCAAATTTGTGATAGGTGAGACAAAATTGATTATACCACTATGTTGTACTATGAAAATACTTTAAGTGTACCAATTTTCACATCATGACGAATCCATTGCACACTTTTCCAAGTCAATTCCATTTGCAAAAATCACCTTTTTGAAAGTGTTTCTAGTCTCCAAATTCTGAGTAGCCCACTTTGACTGCTTTCCATTTGTGCCCTGTTATTCGTCATGAGCCCAAATCTCAGATCCATACTCTCCTCATGATAGAGAACCAATGCCCCAATTTACATTTCCCCATGTGCTCATTTTCCCAGCTTTCAAAGCCAAATCTGAACCCAGTTTGTTGTTTTCTGACTTGTTTACTTGTAGGTAATTTTGAGAAGGTCAACTTTGACAATGAATATCTTTTGACCCCAAATTTTTCATGAGATGAGATTCGACAAGGTGCAAGTATGTAGAGAAGAGACTTAGTGTGCTAGATTTCAGAGCTCAGTTAGGCGTTTGGATTAGTATTTAAGCCCAGTCAAAGGACCTCCTGGAACTAAATTCATAGTTTGCAAATAAGGGAGAATTTGAGGGACTTGCAGTGATTTCTTTGCAAAGATCATTCACAAACAAGAGATGTTTTTAAACAACTTGGCAAGTGAAAATGATGTCGTAGGATTTGTTTCCCATTATTAAGCATTATTGAGATGAACCAGAGACTATAATTAATGCTATGAAGGTTATAGTTTTTCTTAGCATGCCTATTGACCCTTCTTCTGATGACATCTCAATAAAAATGGAATATCTTTGGAGCTTTAAGGAATTGTTTTCTTGGAATGATTCAATTATTTTAATTGTTTCTCTTTTGGAAAAACCACTAGAACATTTGGAGCGTAGGGCATTCACAGAGGACAATTGGAAGATCATTCAGTTGGTCTTCACATTGTTCCATAATTTACTAGCCATTCAATATCCTTCACCTCAACAGATGATGGGAAGATTTGCTTCTGAGTTTCCCTTTTTAAGGGACACTTTCTTGGAGCATTTCTTTCATGAAAATGTGATCGATCTACTTTTAGCATTGACTCAACATGTTTTTGGAATGCATGATTTTGTTGAACAAGATAATTTGCTACTACTTGAGATTTACCATTATGTTTTTTTAGGGTCAACAGCCTAATCTAGTAGCATCTACACAACAAATGAATTCGAAGAAGGAGAACAAAATCCTCCAGTCATCAGGAGTTCTATGGTCAATGATAGAAGATGAAGAAGAATAGAGAAGACTTTCATGCCTAAGAGATTTTCCTTGCCATTCAATATTCTGTAGAACATTTGTTAGGCTTGCTCTGGATGGTTAAAAAAGGATTGTATAGAGGAACCCATTTGTCACACATGCTGAGAGTATAGTTAAGACATGGTAGAACAAACGAGGACCTATTAAACGCATTGCATGTGATACTAATATTCCATTGTCATCTAAAGAGAGTGTTCTAGGACTCTTATAGAACTTTGCAGATGAATTTCTAGATGTGGGTTATAATGTGTTAATGCAGTCTATAAGGAAGGACATTAGGAGAGAACATCCTACAATTTAGAATAGTGATATCATCATATTCTTTGAATTTTCTTGTTTTTTCACAGCATACCAATGGTGTCATGTTGCCAATCGTAAGGAAAAAAGTGATAGTGTTCAAACTAAAAGTTATGAGGAGAAAGGCAATAATGATACATTGTTCCAAGGTCTTATTTGTGGTCCTATCGCATCTACTATAAATGAAGCTATGTTCCACATTGTTTTATCTAAGTGGCATAGCTCTTTTGAAACTTTGAAGGAAACACCTGACCTAAAGACTTTAACATCAGTAGGAGCTCTTGTGAAGGAAATGATTCACATGTTAGATATGGGGCTTAAGATTTCTCGTAACAATTTGAAAGAGGAAAGACAAGAAGATCAAACTGCACACATACTTCTCTATAAAGTTTTTAATTATCAAACTGAGCAAGGAATTACAAAATTTCTCTTGACACTCATTAAATCTTTTGACACTCATAAGAAACCTCAAAGTTATTTAGTAGATCTAGTAGAAATGACACACATTGTATTGCATCTCATGGAGGCTCTCAAAGAAGCAGATGGAACTTTGAGGGTTCTCAAGAAATATAGAAGAAGCAGGGGAGTCATGAAAGCAATAGAAGAAGTTGTCAGAGGTAAAGAAAGAGCCACCCACTCTAGCATTAGACAAAAAGACTCAGGGAATTATGAGGGAGTTTTCCATAGTAAATAAAATGAGAAGTGAAAAGGAGAAGTCCTCACACCATAAGAGATGCCAGTGATGAAGCAAAACTTTGTGCATTCAATGCACAACCAATACCATAGTTAAAAGGGGTGTGAGCAGAAGTATTAGATGAGAGCTAGCCAATTAAAAGTATCATAGAGAAGTAGAATAGTCAGAGCATCCTTCACATGAGAAAGAATAGAGCATATAGGAGGTATTCATGCACATAGGAAAGAAAATGGAAGCTCACGCTAAAGGCCACGTGAGGAAGACAATGACGCTATGAATAAAAATGTCCACAACCCCATGGAAAAGGTAGAGCATCAACAAAAACTTTGCCCACAAATACAAGGAAAGAACTCCATCATTTTTAAGATGGTAGAGAAGATCAGATATGTTTGAGCAATTATCCCACATCAAGGAGGGGCTAGATTTAAAAATGTTTTAAATACAAATCCATGCAACAAGTGAGATGTCTTAAAAGACATTAGCTTTTGGAAGTCGTGCATACATGGTGGGCCCCCAATGCCCTGGACAAGGAAGACAGCTAGCGAGGAGATGAAAATAAAATTTTGAACAAATAAGGACAAAGAGTACAATGACATCAACATGGAAAGCAGGTGCTAGAAAGGTAAAAATTTGGCTAGTCACTATGTTGCTAGCCAAAAAATCTATGATTTTTCAGCTAGCGACATTGCGAGTCGTTGAAAAACCTCCAAATGCAATAGGATAGTGGTGGGTCCCACGTGGCACTGACGTGGAAGAAGGGATTAGAGGAGTTCACTAGAAAATGTGACTGGAATCTAGTGGTCGCCATGTGACCACTAGAAAAATGAAGAATTTCTGGCAAGCGACTTGGCAACTTGCTAGAAAATTTGATGAATCTGGCAGCATATGAGGTGGGTCCCACCTAGTCATCCAATGGCAGGTCCAAATATGACATGTGGCATCAATACAGATTAGACCCAATGTTGATAAGATAAGTGATGTCACATGATTGGTTGAGGGAATATGAGGAGATTATTTTTAAATAAAATATCTCTGTGCATGTTCATTCAAATTTGAAAAATTTAATGTTAAAAGTTTGATATTCTATAGTTTGAACTGTAGGACTGGTTTAAATTTTTCAATTTTTTTATTTTTAATGCAAACTTGATATAGAGCTATGAACAAGACTTAGAACTTCAAAAGGCCATACCTAGAGCGATTTTTTTCAAAAATAAGCACTCCAATATACCACCAAAATCAGGAAAGCTAAAATTTTCAAATATGAAGTCAGATTGTGCACAGGTCTTCAACAGTTCGTGTTATAAGCCATATTTTGATTCTGAGGACCTTCTCAGTGGAATGAATAGATTTGACCATTGATAATCAGAATTAGTTAAAGGGTAGTTTTAAAGGCTTGCTGGGATCCAAATGTTGAGAAAATCATCCTTAAACTATTTTCTTGCATTCTTGAAGTCACTTTGTAATTGGTTTTTCACTTTTACTATGGTTTCATTTGAACATCAGAATCAATTACTTTCTTTGATCATTATGTTATGAGATATTTTTGCCTTGTAGAGGCCAAATCACAAGATTTTGATATTTAGTTGAAGAGAGAAGGTAGAGAGAGTCTTTGATAGCAAAGAAAGGGAATTTCATGTGGATAGATGTCAATTGTAGATTCAGTTGGGGAATTTCTTCCTCTATATCTATCTTTTTCTTTCATATTGTAAGGGTTTCAATTTTTTTTGGAGAAAATTTTTACACTACTATGATACCAAGGTTTTGGTTCAAGTCTTGATGCATTCCCAATACTGAGACACCATATTTTTTAGCATAATTTTATCATGTGAACAGCAGTAGGAAGGAATATACAAATAGTTCAGATCTATTAGGTTGTTTCATGTTTTTCATTTCATGCATATGACTATATAATTTCAAGGAAATAATACAAAGAGCAGCAGTAGGTTGAGTTTCATCTTGAATCTTGTCTCCTATCTCAATGAGCTTCAATGTTTTATGATCTTTGAACAAAGAGCCTAGATCATAGTTGTAGTCCCTTAAGGCTATATGTTTTCTTATTGTTGCTTGTAACTCAAGAGGTTCTGTAAATGCTTCAGTGAATCAGTAGGGTTGCAGGTTTATTGAGAAGGATATCATGTAAGAATGAGGTTTGGATTGAGCATTGATATTTATTTACAAGGTAAATAGATTGATCATATATCTAAATATCTACATAAGTATCAGATATCCATATGTATTCATTTGATTCATGGATTTTCCCAATGGATTAGGCACTGATCAATTATAGGATCATTAGGTCTTATTGCTTCATATTAGGGATTTTCTAAAATCAATATTATTAATCAAACATTCTTTCCCTTTCATGTTGAAGGACCTAAATGTTTAACCCTCACTTAGCTTATGAGATTCATAGCTTTGCATTTAGCTACTATAGATCTATGTCATTTCATGAGTCATTAGGAGAAATAAGGTTAAAATCTACTTAATAGATTCAGGGATATGTTTTTGCACTGGTACAGTATCATTTGAATCTGAGGTCTACCCGCCTAGGTTTAGCAGAGCCTAAAGTAGAAGGGTCAAGCCTTATAGTTGGCCCATTTTCTGAAATGATGTATTAAAGATGGGGTTAGCTACCCCTAGATGTGTCAAATTCTCATCAGGATAATTGAAAACCCTCCAACATTTTCAAACACCAACAAAATCTCTGATGAATTAAGCAATTCTAGCTTACAAATGCTCAGTATGATGCCACTGTTTCATTTGATATGCATAGCTCAGCTTTCTCATGTCACTCATTCGAGGCCCACCTTTGAGGATTTTTTTGTTAAATCACAACCTTTTGACCAGTCAGTATATCACTACTGGGAAAATTACTAGCTATTCGGCTAGCAATATAGCGACCTCCTGTTAACCAGCAAAATCGATGCCAGGAAATAAAACTATGAGTGACACAACTTGCTCAGAATAAAATAAAAGTTTGCACAATATTTTCAAAATCATTTCTTTCTTTAAAAGCATGTTGTATTTTGAAAAATTCGGGTACTCACTATATTGCTACCAAAAAATTGGTATTGTCCCAGCTAGTGATATAGCGACCTTCGATGGATTCTTGATTTTGGTGACGAAAAACAAAGATACATTAATTGACACTTCACCAATAAATTCTAGTGTCAAAAATGGTAGTCGTGCACATTTATAAGTCTGGATGGTAATTTTTGTGGTCACATCAACCTTTAAAATTGGTTACTAAATTTGATGGAAATAATGCTATCTCTTGTTAGGACCATTTGAGGAGTTTTCTTGATATGATGAGTGATTATGAGGTTGAAGCTGAAGATGTCATTATGAAATTGTTTGTCCAATCACTAATTGAAGATGTTAGAGAATGGTTCAAGAGAATCCTTGAATTATCTGTTATTGATTGGAAAGATATCAAATATTGTTTCAGAGAGAAATATGGGGACAAGAAAAATTAGAGTTATATTTTGAGGGAATTCAATAATATTAAGAGGTTGCCCAATGAATCTATCACAAAATTTAACACTAGATTCTAGAAAATGATGTACAAGCTAATCCAAGCCATGAAAATTGATGAAAAGGTATGTCTGATTACTTATTTAAATTCTTTTGATGGTAATAAGTAATCAGACATACCTTGTCATCAATTCACATGGATTGCATTAGTTTGTACATCCTTTTCTGAAATCTAGTGTTAAATTCAATGACAGATTCATTGGGCAACCTCTCAATATTATTGAATTCACTCAAAATATAACTCTAATTTTTCTTGTCCCCATATTTCTCTTTGAAACAATATTTAATACTTTTTGAATCAAAAATAGATAATTCAGGGAGTCTCTTGAACCATTCTCTAGCATCTTTAGTTAGTGATTGGACAAACAATTTCATAATGACATCTTCAGCTTCAACCTCATAATCACTCATCATTAATTGTAACAAATTTCCACAATCCATGATATTCTTATTAATGATATTGGTAAGATTGTGTGTACATTTATTAGCATCAATGTTTCAGATCATACTTCATGATCCATCATCAAGATGAGATAGCTAAGAAAAAACAAAATCCTAATGATGGATCGTGCAGTATGATCTGAAACATTGATGCTAATAAATTTACACACAATCTAACCAGAAGCATTAATAAGAGAATCACTCATCATATCAAGAAAACTCCTCAAATGGTCCTCACAAGAGATAGCATTATTTTGTTGGTGTTTCAAACTACTGAACAACAAAATGCTCAATATCATAGTGAAAATACTCACACAATCTAAGGAATAGCCAATTCCTAGTAGCAATTACATAAATAAACCACCATGACCCAACTTTGACAAAACCAAAGGATGGTTTCCTACTGTTAAGGCTCTGCTAAACCAAGGTGGGTATACCTAGGGATGATTCTAATGCAAATTGTTGTGTAAAGATTCTTTTAGTTTCATTCTGATTCTCATCTATTACCCACTAACACATGAGCTGTTCACTTCACTTCTTTTAATGTTCTCAAACATGTATGCATCCCATATTAGTAGATCTAGTCATAATTCTCCTGGGATTTAAAAATATTCCTAGAAATAGCAGCTACCTAAAACTCTGAGAATAGATATAAATGAGTAGTGACTAACATTTATAACTTTGAACAAAATGGAATGAAAATAATTTTGATTTTATAATGGGTTTTATTTGTAGTAGCATAATTCATCCTTGTTCACTTCTAACTTATGTGACCAGTGCCTTATCCATTGGGTAGAAAATTGACTATTGGCAGGAGATCTAATTCAAATAACTTGTAAATGAATTTATCAATTGTAATCACCTATTCCTATTCTTATGAAGTATCCCTCTCATTATTTCATAAACCCTACTAATTTACTGAAGCATTTCTATAATTCTTTGAATTAAAAGCAACAATGAAATCAGCATACAACCCATCTAGATTGCATTCAGTCAATTTAAACCTTATTTAAATGACTTCAAAGTAGATAAAACCATAAGATGGAGACAGAAATTGATGACATAGATATAGTGTAAATCATCTATTTTAATCATCTATTATTAGCTCCAAACTTGGGAGGGGAGGTTCTAGAGGGTTACCCTCATCTAATTTTGCTTGAGTAATAAAAATGCCTCCCTATGATCCCATCTGTTCAATCTGCTCACTAGTGAGTTGTTCTTCTCCAATCCTCAAAGGGGATTGAATGGGTAAATATTCCTCAACTTGAGGTCTCTCTTCTTTCATTACCTTATGCCTCTTAGGACTAGGTTCATCAGGTCTCTCCTTTAGGGCTATACTGGTGGATCCCATTATTTGCTTACCCTTATCTACAAGAGCCCTTTTATTTTGAATTATAGTGTAACCAAGAATCTTTTGTACAATTATTTGACTAGCTCCTATATTAGGAGTGAAAGCCAACATCCTCATGAATTCTTTGGCCTTATCAGGATAAGAATCAATAAAAAATTGTTTCTACTCATTCATAACTTCCATTATTTCAGGGAAGTTACTCATGAGCTTATTTATTCTATCAGCCTCTATATTAGCATTATCTAGAAGATTATATTTATGATCAAAACAATGAATGAATTCTAGGACCCGGTTGTAAACTTGCCATTTTTATTTTTTAGTTTCCAATTCCTATAATGAGAATTTATTCCTTATAATGTCCTCTAGATAATATGAATCATGTTTGACCTATCCCAGCTTAATTCTATGCCTCAAGGTTTGATTAAAAAATCCCTCAGAATCACAAAAAATGGGATAGGAGACAACCATCATATACTGATCCAAAATTTTATGCAAAAAGATCCAACCCCCTTTGGTGATCACAAATTGATGGGCCGCTGTGCAGGTAGGGAAAATTTACCCTAGTTTCCTTTTCAATAGAAACATTTCTTCTACTCCTCCTAATTGCCACAAAACTTCAGCCATTCTTACCTTCAAAGGTAATTGGTAAGGAAAGACATGAGGACTCCCTTTAAAACCAGAGATTCTATAAATCATAGAAATAGGGTAAGGAATGATATCTCCCCAATTGTGTGAAACTTTTATAGTTATGGGGTTTTTCCATAGGTCTGAGGAGGTCAATTAATACATTAGGGATTGTCTATTAATATGAGACATCTCAATTTAGAAGCAAAATATATATCAAATCTGACAAAACTGGAATTATTTTCATCCCAGGTCATATCTATGCTCCACAACTAGACTAGAATTGCTTCCTCATTTTCTTCCCTGTTCAAATCCATCTCTTCACCAAAATAAGTCACCCCTTTGAACAAGAACATGTGCATCAATAGGGAATAGTGTCCAAAAGTTTTCTCTACCTTCCCCTTTGCAATTACAACTAAAATAGTATGAATTTCCTTGGCCAAAAAGGAGGCAAAATCAAAGATAACATCTACACCAAAAGAAGCAATTTGAACCATCATGTACATAAGGCCAATAGGCATGAAATCCTGTTCATCTTCACCAAAATCACGGCACAAGGTCCTGTATATCTCTACAACACAGAAAGTGAAAAGACTCTTCTTAAAAGGTTCTCTAGAGGTTGCAGTAATTATTGGCAGAGTTCTTATTGTACCAATGTGTGCCCTTAGTGCACCTCCCCTAATTAAATCCTTCTTTTCTTTGTATTCATTCTCTAATTCTGGCACATTGATTGGCACATGGTAATATGACAATGGTTCTAGGTGAAAAAATTCTCTAATTTCTTTTGGACTAATTGAAATCAGAGGCATGCCATCATTTCTTCTCAACACCCTAATAGCTTGGTCATAATTCACGACAATGGCTTCAAGAAAATCATAATCCATGAAAACACTTAGAACTACTAGCTTTCCCAAATCAAAATTCTAGACATTAGCATGTGGGGCAAATAGATTCCTTTCTGAAAACCACTTTTTAAACAAGACAAGACTAGTTTGAGTAGTTGTTGCATCCCTAATCTAGTTCCCCTTGTCATATAAGCCATCAAAAATTTTGAGCCTAGGGTTTAAGGAAATCAATTTTTAAACTTGTGTAGGTTTAGTGTTGGATGTTGGTTTGCCAAACTTGTTCTTCTTTGAACCTCTGCAATTTCTCTTGAATAGATGAGGAGTTAGTTCATGTTTGTACCAGGCTAAAACAATATGATCAATAGGCTTTTGCGCTTAGAAAAAATGAATTCTTTGTTTGCTTGGGACTAGAACTAATGAAATCTCATGTATTATACTCTATTTCTCCCACACATTAAGCTTTCATTCATCATAAATGCGTAGAATAGAAAAAAAGAGTGGCATCACACTTCCTTTTAAATTTGCACCATTGACCCTTGAAAAACCCTACGTTCCAGGAATGAAGACTAAGCTAACTCACTTTTCTTCTTAACATGCTCATAGTCAAACAAATAAACTGCCTCCATCTATACCCTTCCTCTAATGTTGGCATTTCAACCTGGGCTCATTGATGACTGGGGACACATGTCATCAAATCGCTACCTCGCTATACATAACTTTCAATAAACTTTCCATAGAAACTATGTGACAACCATTGATTTTTCTTTCATCATGTGGAAAATATTTGAAACAACCTTTAAGAGAGTAATAGTGGGTCCCTCATTTGCTAAATTGCTATACATAATCTGTGAACATCTTTTCATAGTGAGTTAACGAGCATCATTGATCCATACTTGATCTTGTGGATGACACATTACTACAACAGTGGGTGAGACCTTATTCGCTACCTCGCTATACATATCCTCTAAGAAACTTTCCATAGCAAGATATTGATGTCCGTTGATCCTAGTTTGATCTAATGATCAAAACTCTTCATGATTTTTATACATGGGGAAAGGGTCTAGGATAATATTTTTACTGAGCTAGCTTAACATGTTGGCACACATATATATATTGTTTTAAACCTTTGGTGACATCTCATGTCCTTAGCCTTGCCACATTTATTATTTTTAGGCAGGTCGCTACATCGCTATAGGAAATATTACTAACTATCTGGCTAGCAATATAGCGAGTTTTGATGAATTCAAAAATTCTAGCTTACAAATGCTCAGAAGGATACCACCATATCATTTGATATGCATAGCTTAGCTTTTTCATGTGAGTCATTCAGGGCCCACCTTTGAGGATTTTCTATTACATCACAACCATCTAACCAGTTGCTACATCACTACCGATGAAATTGCCAACTATCTGGCTAGTGATATAGCAACCTCTCGGTAACCCACAAAATTGATGCTGGGAAATAAAACTATGAGTGACACGACTTGCTCAGAAATAAAAGCAAAGTTTGCACAAGATTTTCCTCAAGATTCTCAAAATCATTTCTTTCTTTAAAATAATGCCATCTTTTGCAAAATTCATGCACTCGCTAAATTGCTACCAAAAAATTAGTATTATCTCGACTAGCAATATAGCGACCTTCGACGAATTCTCAATTCTAGTGACGAAAAACAAAGATACATTAATTGAAACTTCACCAATTAATACTAGTGTCAGAAAAGGTAGTCATGCACATTTATAAGTCCACATGGGAATTTTTTTGGTCACATCAACCTTTAAAATTGGTTACTACCTTCTTCAAAATCTAGGCACTGCTACATCGCTAACAGCAAGTCGCATGGATTTTTGATAGTGACTTAGTCAATTGTCGGAGAAACCTGAACTCCAGTGACACCACTTGCAAGTTTTCTCACTTGCATTTCTTCTTAAAACTGACAAGCCTAGGACATAGCAAGTGGTCATCATGTCTTCATGTTAACACATTTCTTGGTGGTGGACTTCACTTTTTAGTGTCACATATTAGTCCTCCAATGGTTGCTACCTCGCTAGGTGTAATATTTGAGCAACTTTCCATAGTGAGTATGCGACAACCATAGATTCAAATAAGATCCAATGGCAGGATAAAACTCTTTTTAAAAGGACTCAACAAAGACCTCAAAGCAGGAGGGAAGAATATTCACTTATGACTTTTTAAAACTTTCATGGTATGATAAAATTTAAAAGGAAAGACTTAGGGTTTAGCACATATTTTTAAAAATATCAAAAATACACAAACCAAAATTTAAAACCCTAGGCCTTAACAAAAGGACTCACATCAAATTTTTTCACCATGATTCTAAGAGAAATTAATATGTAAAAAATTAGACCAATGATGGCTCTGTCTGGGGATGATAGACTACTTGAGTCTATGCAAGAATTCATAATCTTTGGGAGAGCAGACCATATACTTGGTATAGGGATGACAACTTTTTTAGAGAGCATAGAGCAACACATAGAAACAAGAAATAAAAACCCAAACTATACAGAGAGACTATTTATAAGGACTTACAAAATATACAAAATGTACAAAAACACCAAGAAACCCTAAAACTACTATTCAAGGAAAATAGATACTTCAAGACAAGTACCTCTTCAAGAATTGTCCATGAACTAGAAATTCAAGAATACCTCCAATTAAATCCTTTAGAAAATATGAATCTTCTCCATTTCTATCACAAATATTACATGAACCAAGCCAGATTGGGTCAAATTTACCATGCTTTCCCATATCTTCCATTCTGGCATTCTACATTAGTACCATATCTCCTATTTCAAATTTTCTGTTACTGGCTTTTTTGTCATACAAATGTTTCATTTGTGACTACAACTTGGCATTTTGAACAACAGATTCTCTTCTTGTTTCCTCTAGCTACAATATATCATCCATTCTGAGTTGCATCTCATCAATGATATCATCTTCATAAAACTAAACAAATCTATACATCTCTTTGAGGTTATTTTGTGAAAGTCTAGCTTGTATACCATAGACCAAGTCAAATGGGGCACATCCAATGGCCTTTTCATAGTAACCCTATCAGCCCACAAAGCTAATGTGTAGTGCCTACCCTCATTCACATCTTTTCTAGACTCATTTTTGCTATTATTATTAGACTTTGATGGACTAGTATTATGTTGATGGATTAGTGGTATTGTTTTGAGACTATCAGACATTATGTTATGGATTCAGTGGTTATATGATGTGATCATTTAGACTTTACATTTCATGCATACATGATGATCATTATATTGTTTTCAGTTATTAATGATGATTAGTTAGATGGTTTATTATCTCATGTGTTTTATTATGGTTACTTACCCCATACTTGCATGTGTATAGTGTGCATGTTTTCTTATTGTATGGTGTTTCTGATGTGGTTAAGGAAGGGAGTCATAGTCACCCGCTTAGTTGGGATCTACACGATGCACCACTTCCTGCCATTGCCTGTTTAGATTAGTATTATATATTGTATGTACATGCATGGTTTTTTTGCAAGTTGCAGGTGCTGGGTATCGACTTCCCTGAATTGGCAGGATGAGCGTACCCTATTATACTATCTCAATGATAAGAGAAGGGAGATAAATTCTCAAGTCCAAATCCCAAACCCTAAAACCATTTGTCCTAGTGAGTTAGGACAAGTATTAGAGTTGAATACCCATTGAATGTGTCGGATGACATATTTCATGATTTTTTACCCTTTAGACTGATTTTGTATGATTTGTTCTATCATGGGTTTTCATATTTTATCTTGGAGGTCTATGGTGAATTTTTTATTAATTAAGTCTTAATAAATAGATTTAATTAATAAATTAATTATTTTGGATAAAATTAATAAAATATCATGATCTTTGATATTTTGAGTATAATTAATTAAATGAGAATTAATTGAGGAAAGAGAATTAAATTAAAGAAAATTAGAAAATTAAAATTAATAATAATAATAAAATAATAATAAAGTAATAAATATAATAATAATAATAATAAAAGTTATAAAATTAAAATAAAAGTTATAAAAAAATTAAAATGAAAGTTATAAAATTTAAATAAGAATTATTTAAAAAGTAAATTGGAGTTATAAGCTTGCATGGGAATTAACACATTTTCTATTTCTCTTGTGTCAACAACACGGGGATTAGTGCATCAATTAAGTACATGGTGTCTACAACTCTATGACTCATCAAAAAGGTTGGAAAGAACCCATGCTTAGTTGGTGACACCTTCTAGCTGTTTCTAGAAGCATTCTAGAGGTTTCCTGAGAGGTCTTTATATTGAAGCATTCTTATAAGTTTAGACAGAGCATTGGAGAGCAATTGGAGCATTGGAGGACTTGAGAACTCTGAAGAAGGGAGCTTGCTCTGTGGGTTTTCTGAAGAAGAGCGAATTAGCATAAGAATCCAGGTAGATTCTTGTGATTTTACTTATGCTCTTTCCGCATCATGCATTCCTGTCTTCTTCGTGTCTTCCATATGTCTTCTAAGGAACTTCATATTTTTATTGTATGCATTTTCAATATGGAAAATTAAATCTATTTGAGAATTTTATAAATCTGAAAGGAAGATGGGGCTAGGGTTTAAATTGTGGCCAAATCCATTAGATTAATATTTGGATAATTTTGTGATTTAAAAACTTATAGGAAAATTTTGAGAACTGAAATTTATATATATATTTCATTAAAAATCCAAATGTCACATATTTCACAACGAGCGAATGACGCATCGGGATCGAGGAAGGCATTTTAATAAAATGCAACATTTTAAAAAAAAAAATTTAAAATATGAATGGTCAAAGGGGACATGTTTTCTTCCCACCTACGCAGGCGGCAATGCCAAACGGACTGCGGTACCGTACAGTACCTGCGATCTACAGTGTACCTGCGACTGCAGTGTACCCTGTGATCTGCGGGTCACGTATATATGCTTGTTTAAAAGTTCTTTTAACATTTGATATAAATGAAATCATAATCAGTTTTCATAAGATATTTCATTTCAATCGATTTCGATGTTATTCGATTTCATAAAACGCGATAACAATAAATATCGATGTTATTCGATAATAATAAATATTTATATATTATATATGTATGTATATATATAATTAAATATAAATATATATATATATATGTATATATGTAATATGTAAATATGTTATTAATAAATTTAAAATTATTTGATAAAAGATTTAAGAATTCTTTTTTTATAATAATGAATACTTTTGTAATTTTATAATTTAACTATTAAAATTTAATTAATAGTTTTAAATTATAAAATATATAAAGTATATGAAATTTAATTAAAAGTTGGTGAGGAACAATTTCAACAGAATATTGTAATTGGAAATTGGATTTTAGAATTATAAAGGAAAACTTTTATCCATCCAAAAACAATACATGGAAAAACGTACAAAATGTACCTCTAAATTCTTTCTCTAAACTTGGAAACATAAACCGAGACTTTTGCATTTGAATTCAAAATTGAAAACTTAGCAATACCAAAACATGTGTTTACATTGTGTATTCTTTATGCTACTATTTTGGGTTTTGGGTTGACTAGTGTTGACCAGTTATAGGACGTCTAGCAGAGGCTTGGGGGTTATGTGATTGTGATGTCATGATGATGTTTTAATCTCGATCTTTATAAACCCAATTATGATTATGTGATGGAATGCTCTGTGTATTGGATGTGAATACTGATTGTTATAGTTGAGATTCTTATTTATGAGACACTTGACTTAACCATTAATTTTGGTCATCAATCAGTTATCCTTGGTTATTTTCTAAGTCACCATGATGGGACTAAAATATGGATTTATTCTTGATGATGTCGTGTTGTGACATGTTTGACTCAACCATTTTCGGAGTCTTCGATTAGTATGATTTGAGATATATTTTGGTTATTGAGAACCATTGGATACTTTTGATTATTAGTGATACTTCAGTTGCCAATAGAGAGTTGTTGTGTTCATGATTTTCTATGGATGTTTGCTCATGGAGATTTGATGCTTTTATGCATATTTGATGATATTATTTTGGATTGTCGTTTGTGTTTTTGATATTTTATGATTCCATGAGCATTAGGGTAGGATATCTGCATGTAGTGTCGGGGAGTGGCTTGCAATGGGGGTCGAGGCCCTAAGGGCCTGCCAGGGTAACTCATTATAAGTTGGATTAATAAGTGATAACATTCACACCTAATACTAATTAAATTAACCTAAACAGATAAGAGTTTTGGTTCTCGCCCATGCCTTGAGTGCTTGTATAGGCTAGGATGGGAGTAGTGAGAACGCATGGTTGCGACCTTGCATTCCATATTATGCCTTGTCAGTATGAGAGGATACTAGTGGCCGCATGAGATCAGTATGGACCCATGGAGTTTAGTTAACTGCCAGGGTAACTTGTACATGATAAATGTGATGACACTTTCCCGCTTGCATAGTAGGTTCCTACATGTCATTGTGTGCCTCTAGGAATTAGATGTCGAATTTGTGTTTGGAACCTTTGAGTTAGTAAACTTTTACAATTCCTGGATTTATAGAGATTTGTGCTATGTGATTTTGGATAGCCTATTCGGGACTTGAGATTATCTCCTTAGCATGGTGGGAGTGGACCACTTAGGTACCACATGGTTGGGTGGTAGTTTATTTTCCACTCTTATCATTTGAGATTCATTGAGACATCATGGCTGATGCGTCCTTCGTGATGGTGGATATGTATCCTTTCATTGATGATTTGCATATGTTAGATGCTGTTATCTTATGCTTATATTTGCATGTTAGATTACTTTCTACATATGATGTTGTATATGTTAGGATTGACATTCCTACTATGTTAATACCGATGATCTCTTCGGTGATTTGGGATGTTACGCACGGAGGGATGGCTAGGGCCCGCGATGGTCTAATGATGTTATTAACGGTTGGGAGGAACCGTGCACTTAGTTTATTTTGTTTGATCTTTATGGTGGATGTATATGTCTTCTATAATGATGTATCATGTGATTATCTCTACTTTGATGTATCATGGATTGGAATAGGATGATGTACCTTATTCTACATATGTATATTCTTTGAGCTTGTCATACCTTGTGACATGTACAGAGGATGATTGAGCATTTGGAAATGTAATGTTTAAACATTGGACTTATCATTATTATTTCATGTGGATGTTGTACTAGATGGATTCATGTATGTTAGTTAATTTAGATGTAATTCAACATTAAGGGATTCTTAAAGAATGTAAGCTATTATGTATGTTATGTTTACTTTTCAGATGGACATTGCTATTGCTTCCATTATTGTGAATAAGTTATCTATGGTATTTACTTTCATGTAAAAAAAAAAAGTTACCAAACTTAGTGAAACTCTAGGTTAATTCTTTGGATCCCTTGGCAGGGTGTTACATTTGGTATCAGAGCTCGAGTTTCTACATTGGGAGCTCTAGGTATTTTGGAACAACTAGAACTTTGAACTATCAAGTGTATCTATTCAACTTGAAACTAGGTGAATTGAAACAGAACTTGAACTGTTACTTGAATATTTTTCATACTTCAACACTTAGTTATTAAAACTAGAAATTTTACCTAAACCTAAATATAGAATTAAAGTTAGTCTATTGCAAACATGCATCTTTTGATTGTAATAGTACCTTGTTCTATTGTAGGATGGTATATGGGACTAGATCTTCTGTTAGAGGCCATGGTAGAGGCTATGGAAGAGGTCGTGGTCATGGCAGAGCTGTCAGTGCCCATGAGTCTGCCCATAAGGGATCAGCTCATGTAGAGAGCAGGGAAGAGCACTCTAGTAGGCAGTAGGAAGAGAACGGTAGAGAGGACCAAGCTGAGTCTGATGAGGTTAGTCTAAGACAGATGATACAGACTATTCTAGAATGTTTACCTCCTGTTCAAGAACAGCCTAAAGTGCATCAGACAGAACAAGAGCATAGACCCAAATCTAGAAGTCCTCGAAAGGATCATCAAAGGTCCATTGTGTCCACTTAGATGAAGGATCTTTCAAGATCCAAGGTCAAGCCTTTCAATGGGCAAGGTTTTGGTTATGTGGCTGAGTAGTGGCTTATTTCCCTCGACAGGATTTTTCCTATGCAGGAGTTTGATAGCAATGTTAAGGCAAGATTTGCGGTCACTAATTTGGAGAATTTTGGGTCCACTTGGTGGACAATTGAGGAGAAGAAGCTGGGAATCGATATGAGCAGTGCCACGTGGGAACTTTTCTTAGAGAGTTTCCATGAACGATTCCTATCAGAGGAATGGAAGCAGTAAAGGTCAGATTAATTTCATAATCTCAAGTAGTACACTATGTCAGTGACTGAGTATGAGTGTAAGTTTTATGAGCTCATGTCTTTTTTAGGGTTCAGTGAAAATTCAGCTCAATTGACACAACATTTTATTAGGGGTTTGAACAACCGTATTATTGGGGGAGTTAAGGTATTTGAACCAAAAACCCTCAAGGATGCGGTACATCAAGCTATCCTTGTTGAGCAAAGTGTCAACCTTGGTCAAGGTGGTTTTGTAGGAGCACCAGCAGCCTCAGGATCTAAAGGCAACTTCAATTCAGGTGGTAACAAGAAGCCTTTCTTTTCTAAGGGAAAACAGTATCAGCAGCAGTCTCAGCAGGCGTAGCAGCAGAAAGGATCAAATTCTCAAGCTCAAGGTGGCAGCAAAGGTTCTAACTTTAAGAACAATCGCAATGCTCAACGCAATAAATAGAATCAACCCAATTAGCCAACTCAGAGTAGCCAGTCTTTTGTTAGCATGAACAGTCGCCAGCAATCTAATGTACCACCTATGGGTAGAGGATCTGGCAGGAATATAGAATGTTTTTCATGTGGACAGATTGGACATTATGCAGCTCAGTTTCCACAGTGAGCACTTCAGTTTTTAGGACCTAGGCCTATAGCTTTAGAGCCTATAGTTGGTGATGCAAGTAGAGCTCATAGAGTATTTGCAGTAGTTTATCACCGTCAGGCAGATCATCAGGAAACAATAGTTGAGACCACAGGTGCTATTTGAGGTATATCTCTTTCAATATTGTTTGATTCAGGAGCTACAGATTCATTTATTTCACCATCTATAGTTTCTAAGTGTAAGCTGGATATGATGAAGCAAGATCATGGTTGGAAAGTGGAACTAGCCTCAGGCATAAAGGTCTCCATAGACTTTGTAGTTCATAAGTGTGGGCTTAGTTTAGGAAGCTTTGATACTGTAGTGGATCTTTGAGTCATACCCCTTGGTTCCTATGATGTGGTTTTAGGCATGGACTGGCTTGGATCTCATAGAGCCAGTATAGATTGCAAGAAGAAGATTATTTTGTGCCAAGATGACCAAGGGAATGATGTGAAGATAGTTGGGATACCAAGGCCTATATCTCTGCAGATGATTTTTGCTATGCAAATGAAGCAGAGTTTCTGTAAGGGATGTCAGATATTTGCTGTTTTGGTAAATAATCTTGATGAGGAAGATCTTGTGAGGAAGACTTTAGATCACCCAATTTTGCAGGAGTACACAGATGTTTTTCCAAGTGAGATTCTAGGCATGTCTCCAAAGAGGGACATTGATTTTAGTATTGATCTGATTCCTAGAGTAGAGCCTATCTCTAAAGTTCCTTATCATATGACTACTCAGGAATTGGGTGAGCTACGTCTTTAGCTAGAGGAACTTTTGGCCAAAGGGAGCATTCGACCTAGCGTATCACCATGGGGAGCTCTAGTGCTCTTTGTGAAGAAGAAAGGCGGTTCTTTGCACCTTTGTATTGACTATATACAGTTGAATAAGGTGACTATTAAGAACAGGTATCCTTTTCCTAGGATTGATGACTTATTTGATCAAATCAAGGGAGCTACAGTATTCTCCAAGATTGACCTTAAGTCAGAATACCACCAGCTTTGCATTAAGGAAGCTGATATTTAGAAGACCACTTTTCAAACTTGCTATGGGCATTATGAGTTCACAGTGGTACCTTTTGGGTTGACTAATGCCCCATCAGTGTTCATGAGTTTGATGAATGGTGTTTTTTTTATCATATCTTGACAGGTTTGTACTTGTGTTTCTTGATGACATATTGATATATTCTAAGACTCAGAAGGAGCATGAGGAACACCTGTGGTTGGTATTGCAATGTTTGAGAGACAATCAGCCTTATGCCAATGCAGCTAAGTGTGAATTCTTCAAATCAGAGATTCAATATTTAGGGCATGTTATTTCAAGTGTTGGTATTTCAGTGGATCCTAAAAAGATTCAGGCGATAATAGATTGGCCTACATCGACTAATGTGTCAGAGATTCATAGTTTCATGTGCCTAGCAGGTTATTATCGCAGATTTGTCCAGAACTTCTCTAGGATCGCACATCCTATCACTTCACTTCAGAGGAAAGGGAAGAAGTTTGTGTGGACAGAGAAATGTGAGGAAGCATTTCAGAAGCTCAAGGAGCTTTTGACTAGTGCACCAATCTTAGCCGTACCTAATCTAGAAGGTGATTTCATGGTGTGTACAGATGCTTCTCTTGAAGGGATTGGAGCAGTGTTGATGCAGAATGGGCAGGTGATTGTGTATGAGTCATGCAAGCTCAAGGATCATGAGTTAAATTACCCTATGCATGATCTTGCATTAGTAATAGTAGTTCATGCTTTGACAAGATGGAGACATTTCTTGTTGGGGCACAGATTTGAGCTACACAATGATCATCATAGTCTTCAGTACATTTTTACAGCCTAATTTGAATGCTCTCTAGAGACGATGGATGGAATTTCTATGCAAGTATGATTTTGAGGTTAAGTACATTTAGGGTAAGGAGAATGTGGTGGTAGATGTTTTGAGTCATAGGAGACATGTGGTATCATCGATGACTCTTAGTGTGGATTTGAGGAGTCAGATTCTTCAGGCACTTCCTACGGATTCATGGTATTAGGAAGTGTGCAGAGAGATAGATTTAGGAAAACCCTTGGAAGGTAAGTTTGTAGGTTATGTTCGAGAATTAGATGGTCTTTTGAGACATTTGGGGAGGATTTATGTGCCATTTTTGGATGAGCTTCGCACCCTGATTCTAGTAGAAGCCCATCGTACACCTTACTTAGCACATCCAGGTGTCAAGAAGATGCATGCTGATTTGAGACGTTTTTTCTTTTGGTCTGGGATGAAGCGAGACATTGCTGATTTTGTGGCTAGGTGTCTTGAGTGTCAGAGAGTCAAGGTAGAACACCAGCACCTGGCTGGACTATTGCAGCCAAATCTCATTCCTTCTTGGAAGTGGGATATCATCTCCATGGATGTTATAGTAGGATTACCTATGACAGTTCAACGTCGTAATGCTATCATGGTTACCATTGATCGATTGACTAAGGTGGTGCATTTCTCACCGATCAAGTCTTCCTACACAGCAGCTTCTATAGCTAATGTCTTCATGCGTGACATTTTGAGATTACATGGTATTCCTAGAAAGATCATTTCTGATAGGGATCCTGTATTCACATCTGCATTCTGGACATTGTTGCAGCATGAGCTTGGAACGTAGCTAAAATTCAGTTTGGCATATCATCCAAAGACTGATGGTCAGATAGAGAGGGTGAAACAGGTTTTGGAGGATATGTTACAAATGTATGTGATGGATAGGCAGACACATTGGGAGGACTATCTCTACCTAGTGGAGTTTTTTGAAAACAATGGGTATCATAGTTCTATTGGCATGGCACCTTTTCAGGATTTATATGGACATCCTTGTCATACACCATTGAGTTGGGATAGCCTTGAGTATCGCATTCTGTTGGGTCCTGAGATGCTTCATGATATGGAGCAATAGGTAGTGCGTATCTGTGAGTATTTGACTACGGCACAAGATAGATAGAAGAAGTATGCCGATGCTCATAGGATTGATAAGCAGTTTACTGTGGGTGATAGGGTTTTCTTGAGAGTGCGCCCATGAAAGAGTCCATTCCGATATTGAAAGGGTTCTAAGCTAGCACCTCACTTTGTGGGACCATTCGAAATTTTGGAGAGGATTGGCCCGATTGCTTACCGTCTTGCTCTACCACCCAGCCTAGCTCGCATTCATGATATTTTCCATGTTTCAGTGCTTAGGAAGTATATTCTTGATATTGTACATGTTCCTTATTGGAATGCATTGCACGTAGAGGATGGGCAACTGGCTTTGGAGGTTGTTCATATTCCAGAGTAGCGGTGGTTGACCCTCAGGGGTCGAACCATCGAGCAGGTAAGGGTCCAATGGGACCCTACTGATGATTCTTCAGCTACTTGGGAGGATGCAGCTAGATTATGAGAGTTATATCCCTACTTGTTTGTAGGCTTCAAGGAGTAAGCCTAATCCAAGGGGGGGTGGATGTAGTGCCTACCCTCATTCACATCTTTTCTAGACACGTTGTTGCTATTATTATCAGACTTTGATGGACTAGTATTATGTTGATGGATTAGTGGTATTGTTTTTTAGACTATCAGACATTATCTTATGGATTCAATGGTTATATGACGTGATCATTTAGACTTTACATTTCATGCATACATGATGATCATTATATTGTTTTCAGTTATTAATGATGATTAGTTAGATGGTTTATTATCTCATGTGTTTTATTATGGTTACTTACCCCATACTTGCATGTGTATGGTGTGTGTGTTTTCTTATTGTATGGCATTTCTAATGTGGTTAAGGAAGGGAGTCATAATCACCTGCTTAGGTAGGATCTACACGATGCACCACTTCCTGCCATTGCCTGTTTAGCTTAGCATTATATATTGTATGTACATGCATGGTTTTTTTGTAGGTTGCAGGTACCGGGTATCGACTTCTCTGAATTGGCAGGATGAGCATACCCTATTATACTATCTCAATGATAAGAGAAGGGAGATAAATTCTCAAGTCCAAATCCCAAACCCTAAAACCATTTGTCCTAGTGAGTTAGGACAAGTATCAGAGTTGAATACCCATCGAATGTGTCGGATGACATATTTTGTTATTTTTAACCCTTTAGACTGATTTTGTATGATTTGTTCTATCATGGGTTTTCATATTTTATCTTGGAGGTCTATGGTGAATTTTCTATTAATTAAGTCTTAATAAATAGATTTAATTAATAAATTAATTATTTTGGATAAAATTAACAAAATATCATGATCTTTGATATTTTGAGTATAATTAATTAAATGAGAATTAATTGAGGAAAAAGAAATAAATAAAAGAAGATTAGAAAATTAAAATTAATAATAATAATAAAATAATAATAAAGTAATAAATAAAATAATAATAAAAAAAGTTATAAAAATTAAAATAAAATTTATAAAAAAATTAAAATGAAAGTTATAAAATTTAAATAAGAATTATTTAAAAAGTAAATTGGAGTTATAAGTTTGCATGGGAATTAACGCATTTTCTATTTCTCTTGTGTCAACAACATAGGGATTAGTTCATCAATTAAGCACATGGTGTCTACTACTCTATGACTCATCAAAAAGGTTGGAAAAGACCCATGCTTAGTTGGTGACACCTTCTAGCTATTTCTAGAAGTATTCTAGAGGTTTCCTGAGAGCTCTTTATATTGAAGCATTCTTAGAAGCTTAGATAGAGTGTTGGAGAGCAATTGGAGCATTGGAGGACTCGAGAACTCTGAAGAAGGGATCTTGCTCTGTAGGTTTTCTAAGGAAGAGCGAATTAGCATCAGAATCCAGGTAGATTCTTGTGATTTTACTTATGCTATTTCCGCATCATGCATTCTTGTCTTCTTTGTGTCTTCCATATGTCTTTTGAGGAACTTCATATTTTTATTGTATGCATTTTCAATATGGGCAATTAAATTTATTTGAGAATTTTATAGATCTAAAAGGAAGATGGGGCGAGGGTTTAAATTGTGGGCAAATCCATTAGATTAATATTTGGATAATTTTGTGATTTAAAAACTTATAGGAAAATTCTGAGAACTGAAATTTATATATATATTTCATTAAAAATCCGAATGTCACATATTTCACAGCGAGCGAATGACACATCGCGATCGAGGAAGGCATTTTAATAAAATGCAACATTTTAAAAAAAATAATTTAAAATATGAATGGGCGGAGGGGACGTGTTTTCTTCCCACCCCCGCCGGCAGCAATGCCAAACGGATTGCGATACCGCAAAGTACCTGCAGTCTGCAATGTACCTGCGACTGCAGTGTACCTTGCAATCTGTGGGTCACGTATATATGCTTGTTTAAAAGTTCTTTTAACATTTGATATAAATGAAATCATAATCGGTTTTCATAAGATATTTTGTTTCAATCAAATTCGATATTATTTGATTTCATAAAACGCGATAATAATAAATATCGATGTTATTCGATAATAATAAATATTTATATATTATATATGTATGTATATATATTTAAATATAAATATATATATATATATATGTATGTATGTATGTATGTATATATGTAATATGTAAATATGTTATTAATAAATTTAAAATTATGTGATAAAAGATTTAAGAATTCTTTTTTTATAATAATGAATACTTTTGTAATTTTATAATTTAACAATTAAAATTTATTTAATAGATTTAAATTATAAAATATATAAAGTATATGAAATTTAATTAAAAGCTGGTGGGGAACAATTTCAACAGAATATTGTAATTGGAAATTGGATTTTAGACTTATAAAGGAAAAAATTTATCCATCCAAAAAACAATATGTGGAAAAACATAAAAAATGTACCTCTAAATTCTTTCTCTAAACTTGGAAACGTAAACCGAGACTTTTGCATTTGAATTCAAAATTGAAAACTTAGCAAAACCAAAACATGTGTTTACATTGTGTATTCTTTATGCTACTGTTTTGGGTTTTGGGTTGACCAGTGTTGACCAGTTATAGGACGTCTACCAGAGGCTTGGGGGTTATGTGATTGTGATGTCATGATAATTTTTTAATCTCAATCTTTAGAAACCCAACCATGATTATGTGATGGAATGCTCTGTGTATTGGATGTGAATACTGATTGTTATAGTTGAGATTCTTATTTATGAGAAATTTGACTTAACCATTAATTTTGGTCATCGATCAGTTATCCTTGGTTATTTTCTAAGTTGCCATGATGGGACTGAAAGTGGATTTATTCTTGATGATGTCATGTTGTGACATGTTTGACTCAACCGTTTTTGGAGTCTTTGATCAGTATGATTTGAGATATATTTTGGTTATTGAGAACCATTGGATACTTTTGATTATCAGTGATACTTTAGTTGCCAATAGAGAGCTGTTGTGTTCATGATTTTCTATGTATGTTTGCTCATGGAGATTTGATGCTTTTATGCATATTTGATGATTTTATTTTGGATTGTCTTTTGTGTTTTTGATATTTTATGATTCCATGAGCATTAGGGTAGGATATCTACATGTAGTGTCGGGAAGTGGCTTGCAATGGGGGCTGGGGCCCTAAGAGGCTGCCAGGGTAATTCATTGTAAGTTGGATTAATAAGTGATAACATTCACACCTAATACTAAGAGAATGAACCTAAAAAGATAAGAGTTTTGGTTCTCGCCCATGCCTTGAGTGCTTGTATAGGATAGGATGGGAGTAGTGAGAACGCATGGTTGCGACCTTGCATTCCATAGTATGCCTTGTCAGAATGAGAGGATTCTAGTGGCCGCATGAGATCAGTATGGACCCATGGATTTTAGCTAACTGCCAAGGTAACTTGTACATGATAAATGTGATGACACTTTCCCGCTTGCATAGTAGGTTTCTACATGTCATTGTGTGCCTCTGGGAATTAGATGTCGGATTTGTGTTTGGAACCTTTGAGTTAGTATACTTTTAGGATTCCTAGACTTATAGATATTTGTGCTATGTGATTTTGGATAGCCTATTTGGGACTTGAGATTATCTCCTTAGCATGGTGGGAGTGGACCACTTAGGTACCACGTGGTCGGGTGGTAGTGTATTTTCCACTCTTATCATTTGAGATTCATTGAGACATCGTGGCTGATGCATCCTTCATGATGGTGTATATGTATCCTTTCATTGATGATTTGCATATGTTAGATGATGTTATCTTATGCTTATATTTGCATGTTAGATTACTTTCTACATATGATTTTGTATATGGTAGGAGTGACATTCCTACTATGTTAATACCGATGATCTCTTCGGTTATTTGGGATGTTACGCACGGAGGGATGGCTAGGGCCCATGATGGTCTAATGATGCTATTAATGGTTGGGAGGAACTGTGCACTTAGTTTATTTTGTTTGATCTTTATGATGGATGTATATGTCTTCTATGATGATGTATCATGTGATTATCTCTACTTTGATGTATCATGGATTGGAATAGGATGATGTACCTTATTCTACATATGTATATTCTTTGAGCTTGTCATACCTTGTGACATGTACAGAGGATGATTGAGCATTTGGAAATGTAATGTTTAAACATTGGACTTATCATTATTATTTCATGTGGATGTTGTACTAGATGGATTCATGTATGTTAGTTAATTTAGATGTAATTCAATGTTAAGGGATTCTTAAAGAATGTAATCTATTATGTATGTTATGTTTACTTTTCAGATGGACATTGCTATTGCTTCTGTTATTGTGAATAAGTTATGTATGGTACTTACTTTCATGTAAAAAAAAAAAAAAGTTACCAAACTTAGTGAAAATCTAGGTTAATTCTTTGGACTCCTTGGCGAGGCATTACATAATGGCACCTTTGAGTCCCAGGCCCTCTTGTTTTCCCCCAAAATCTACTTAATGATTTTCAATATACTCTTATTAGTTGATTCAGCCCAACCATTACCTTGAGGGTGGTAAGGTGATGATGTGTATTCCGTAATGCCATACTTTTTACAAAAATATTTATATTCCTCTTATCTAAAACACATGGCATTATCAATTACAATCTTCTAAGGACATCCAAACCTAATTATAATATTATTCAGGGTGATATTCATCACCACCTTGCTTGTTGCATTCCTAGTAGGGATTTCCTCAACCCACTTGGTGAAATAATTAGTAGCCACCAAGATCCAAGAATGACCTCCACTGGTCTTGTTTGTGATTTCACTTATAAAATCAATTCCCCATTGTTGGAAAGGTGCTTGCACCTCAATAGGTCTTAAAGGTAGATTTCCAAAAAATTTCAACTTCCCACTAAATCTTTGACAAGTATCACATAATTTCACAAAGTTATGAGCATCTTTAAAAAGTTTTGGCTACCAAAACCCATCCCTCGGAATCTTCTAAGTAGTAGTTTTAGCCATATAGTGACCACTACATACACCTTCATGCATATCTTTCAAAATCCTTCTAGACTCAATTTCATCCATGCATTTTAAAAGGACTCCTTCCATGCTTTTCCACCACAACTTTACTCGGACTATAACATATCTTATAGCATCCAACTTAAGAGATCTCTTTTGATTATCAGTGGAGATTTCATAGTTTTCAAATAATAGATTACATCCTTGTACCAATTAGAGGTGTCCATATCACAGAGATCTTCTCTGCAATTATCATCCAATTGATTAATTTGGTTTGCCTCTAGATTTTCTTCTACCATCAATTTGGCCAAACCTTTTCCTCTAACCAATTTAATAATCTGGATGTCAATATTGAATTCTTGTATTCTGTTGATCCACCTACACCTCCTGCAAGATACCTCTTGTTGTGAGAAGATGTCTTTCACAATAGCAGTAGGGACAAAAGAAATAATTGTAGCTCCCATCAAGTAACACCTAAAAGCTTTCAGCCCTTTTACCAGTGCATATGCCTATTTTTCATTTATGTCATACTTAATCTTTGTTGCTTACAAAGACTTGCTGAAGAATGTAATTGGTTATTCATAACCTTCTTCATTTTTTTGTAACAATACTGCAGCAACAGTGTGAAATGAAGCAAAAGAAAATATGTGCATTGGCTTATCATAATCAAGAGCTTTGAGAATAGGGGCATCTTTAATAGCTTGCTTAATTCTATGAAATGCAATACTAGATTCACCATCCCACTTTATCTCAAATCCTTTCTTCAGCATTCTTGATATTGGCCTACTAATCTCTACAAAGTTAGTCACAAACCTTCTAAGAAAATTAATTTTCCCAAAAAATGAATGAATTCCTTTAACACTTTTAGGCTTCTGAATCTTGTATATTGCTTCTACTAGGTTTCAGGGTCAATCCTTACTCCATGCTTGCCAACTAAATGCCCTAACAACTTTCCTTCAGTGACACCAAATTGACACTTTCTAGGATTTTAAGAGACAACATACTCGAGAGCTCTAATAAACACCTTTTCTAAATACATGCAATGATCATTTTCATCCTTAGAATAAGTAGTTAAATCATTTTGATATATAGCCAAGAATTTATTAATGATATCAGCAAAAGCCACATACATTTCTCGTTAAAAAGTTGCCCCAGCATTGGTAAGCCCAAATGGCATTTTGACATAAACATAAGCACCCCATGGAGTATTTAAAGCAATTTTAAATTATTCTGATTCTTTAACAACCACTTGGTTGTAACCTAAAAATCCATCCATCATTAAAATAAGCTCTGAACTAGTGACCCTTTGCAACATGGCTTCCATATTTGGCAATCCATAATTATCTTTTAAGGAGGACATATTGAGGTTTCTAAAGTCAACACATAACCTTATGTCTCCATTTTTCTTCCTGACAGGAACTAAATTGGATACCCAAGAAGAATGTCTAATAGGTTTTATGATCCCAACATCTCTTAACTTGATCAATTCTTCTTGCATTTTGGGAGCCAAGGTTGGGTTTATTAGTCTCTATTTTTTCCTAAAGGGTTTAGCATCTGGTTTTAATGGAATCTCATGCTGAAAAAGATCAAACCCTATCTTATCTTAGGAGACAATTTTTTACCAATATATACCTTCTTAGGGGTTTCTTCAGTTCCCAAATTTATCTCCTCCAAATCCTTAGAATTATATTCACTAGTATCCATTTGAGATCTATCCTGATTGTCAAAAATAGTTTCTAGGACAACTAAACCCTTTGGTATTTAATTTTTTTTCAATTGCACAACTTCTTTTCCAAAAATAGTATCTTTTCCATCTATGTTTTCTACATATTTTGTGCAATCAATTTATTGCCCTTATAATATATACTAACAATTCAAAAACCTTAAAATATCTTTATCATCCTCAAATACTTGCCAATTTTGGATATTGTAGGGAATTGAGGGTCTAGCTTGGATTTACACTTTAGATATACTAGAAAATGTAATTTCATTAGGCTTTATTGCTACATTTGCTAACAAATCTGCCATCTTGGTGTTAGTCGTATCCTTCCATGCTATTCCAAATGCATCAAAATATTCAATCATATCCCATACTACATTTTTGTATTGTTTTAATCTTTTTTTTTTGATACATAAACATTTCTCACTTGGGATATAACCAATTCTAAATCTCCTATAACAATTAAACACTTTATCCCATGCTTGTGAGCTAATCTGAGTCCTAATAATAGAGCTTCACATTCTGCTATATTACTAGTACAAGGAAAAATCAACGTAAAAGAGAACTTATATGTTATTCCTATAGGAGAAATCAATAAAATACCTACACCAGATCCTTCTTGGCAATAGGCACCATCGAGGAACATAGTCCATAAATCACCCTTATCTATTTTTGCATCAACTTCTATTTCCATCTATGATTTATGTTTATCTTTCCTCAAGGTTAGGACCTAAGCTCGGAATGCATTTACATCTATGTCCACAAAATTTGTCATATTATCTTCTACATCTTCCTCTATCATGTATATACTTTTAGGCTCTGTATTGACCTTTATCATATTCCCCACAATATTAAAAGTAGCAAATGACAAATCACACTATAAACTCCCACCCATAGTAGCACTCCACATTCTTGATAATAGCATGCCATACTGAGGTGGAATGTCAACAACCAATACACTCATAGTAAGTTTTTTGTCAGGGTAGGATGTTAATCTATATGGCAAAGAGTTTATAGTGCCTATGACTGTCACTTCTCTTTTATCCATGGAACAACATCTTCCCTGAGTAGTATCAACCTTGAGACCCAATTATTTCATTATTTCAAAATGCATCATAGAATTAGAGGCACCAGAATCAATCATGTAATTTTTTAGGGTCTTACCATTCACTAAGATACTCAGGAAAACTAGTTGAACATTTCCTAAACATTCATTGACAGAACTATCCAAAAACATCTGAGGAATTTAAGAGACAACTATTTCATCTTCTTTGTCTTTCATCTCTTTCTTATTCTTTCTTTGGGATGATGATTTTCATTGCAGTCATGTCTTACTTTTATATCACTATCTTTCAACCATGCCATGGCTTTAGTTCAGTGTTCAAGGATTCTTAACAATTTAGACAATGGGACTTTAATAGTGATTTGTGATAATACATTGGTCATGTCTATAAAAGAATCAGAGGAATCATCAATCATCATTCTCTTTTTCTCAATTTGTTTATCCAAAACGTTCACAATCTCTTGATGATTCTTGCCATTTTTAGTGGTCATTTTTTGTAGCTTCTCATCTTAACTTCTTAGGAGCATTATTTGGAAATTCAACAGTCTTAGGAGTGTTCATTTTCCTTGGTTCCCATTTCTTGCTCTTAATTTTAACCTTCACAGTGGGAATATCTTTAGGCTTTATGGCTTCCCCTTTTCTAAGATTGACACCTTTTATAAACATAATAGCCACCTTGCCATTATCCTCCTTCTGAGTCATGTTTCTACTCTACACTTGAGCTATCATGTTAGCAGTAATTTGATCAATTTTTTTCCTAGAAGGATTCCTTAATGTCACTTCCTCTTTAGTACTCACCATGTTGCACACATTGTCTTCAACATCACTCTCATCAGAAAATACTTGTTGCTACATCTTATTTAGAAATTTTCTTTGCTCATTTACATCTCTATCATAATCTTCACAATCAGAATATTCATAATGTGATTCAAACATATTACACCCTATATCATCATGGTTTTCTTCATGCTAATGGCATTCTTCCACTACAATTTTCTTTTCTAGAAAATGACAAAGCTACTACACAATATTTAGGGGCATGAGGTAGTTGACAAGTAGAACACCATGTAGGTTCAGCAATAAATTCAGTATCATCTACCAAATTTATAGAGTTTTTGGATAAAGGATCAGGGATCACCTTGTTATTTGTCTTCTTGGGGGGAGGACCATTAGGCTGAGAATCCTTCCATGTAGTGTTATAAGGCAAATTTTGTAATCTATTTTGTCTACAAAAATTTGATTGGTAGGGTAGCCTATTTTCATTGGGGTTCCTATCATTCTTTACCTGAGGAAAATTCAAACATTTTATTGCATTTAGAATTTGACTCATTTCACTAGGCTCTTTCTTTTTCCCTCCAGTAGGTTTATCTTCTTCCCTTCTATTTCCCTTATCTTCAAATAACCTAGGATCATCTCTTTTTCTTTCTAACCTCCCTGAAATCCTTAAGCTATTTTCTATATTAATAGCAATTATGAAAGCATCTCTTAAAGTCCTAGACTCCTTATCCTTAAGTTGGTATGCCATGTTACCATCAAAAGAATTTAAATAAGTAATCAGACATACCTTGTCATCAATTCACATGGCTTGCATTAGCTTGTACATCCTTTTCTAGAATCTAGTGTTAAATTCAGTGACAGATTCATTGGGCAATCTCTTAATATTATTGAATTCACTCAAAATATAACTCTAATTTTTCTTGTCCCCATATTGCTCTTTGAAACAATATTCAATATCTTTCCAATCAACAATAGATAATTCAAGGAGTCCCTTGAACAATTCTCTAGCATCTTTAGTTAGTGACTGGACAAATAATTTCATAATGACATGTTTAGCTTCAACCTCATAATCATTCATCATATCAAGAAAACTCCTCAAATGATCGTCACAAGAGAGCATTATTTCCATGAAATTTAGTAACCAGTTTTAAAGGTTCATCTGACCGCAAAAATTCCCATGTAGACTTATAAATGTGCATGAATACCTTTTCTGACACCAGTATTAATTAGTGAAGTTTTAATTAATGTATCTTTATTTTCTGTCCCCAGAATCAAGAATCCATCAAAGGTCGCTATATCACTAGCCAAGATAATACCAATATTTTTGTAGCAACGTAGTGAGTGCCCAAATTTTGCAAAAGATGGAATTATTTTAAGAAAGAAATGATTTTGAGAATCCCAAGGACAATCTTGTGCAAACTTTGCTTTTATTTCTGAGCAAGTTGTGTCACTCATAGTTTTATCTCCCAATGTCAGTTTTGCTGGTTACCGGGAGGTTGCTATATCACTAGCTAGATAGTTGGTAATTTCACCGGTAGTGATGTAGCAACTAGTTGGAAGGTTGTGATGTAATAGAAAATCCTCAAAGGTGGGTCCCGAATGAGTGACATGAAAAAGCTGAGCTATGCATATCAAATGACATGGTGGCATCCTACTAAGCATTTGTAAGCTGGAATTTCTAAATTTGTCAAAGATTTTGTTGGTGTTTGAAAACATTGGAGGGTTTTCAATCATCTCAATGAGAATATGACACTTCAAGGGGTAGCTAACTCCCATCTTCAATACATCATTTTAGACAACGGGCCAACTATAAGGCTTGACCCTTCTTCTACTTCAGGCTCTACTAAACCTAGGTGGGTAGACCTCAGATTCAAATGATACCCTACTAGTGCAAAAACATAACCCTGATCTATTAAGTAGATTTTACCCTTATTTCTTCTAATGACTCATGAAATTACATAGATCTATAGTAGCTAAATGCAAAGCTATGAATCTCATCAGCTGAGTGAGGGTTAAACATATAGGTCATGAAAGGGAAAGAATGCTTGATTAATAATGTTGATTTCAACAAACCCCTAATATGCAACAATAAGACCTAATGATCCTATAACTCTTCAGTGTCTAATCCATTGGGCAAATCCATGAATCAAATGCATGCATATGGATATCTGATACATATGTATATATTCAAATATATGATCTATCTATTTACCTTGTAAATAAATATTGGTGCTTAATCCAAATCTCATTATTACATGATATTATTCTTATTAAACCTACAACCCTATGGATTCACTAAAGCATTTACATAACCTCTTGAGTTACAAGCAACAATAAGATAACATAGAGCCTTAAGTGACTACAACTACGATATAGGCTCTTTGTTCAAAGATCACACTAAAGCTCATTGATATAGGAGACAAGATTCAAGATGAAACTCAACCTATTGCTACTCTTTGTATTATTTCCTTGAAATTATACAGTCATGTCCATGAAATGAAAAACATGAAACAACCTAATAGATCTGAACTATTTGTATATTCCTTCATATTGCTTTTCACATGAGAGAATTATGCTAAAAATAATGGTGTCTCGGTATTGGGAATGCATCAAGACTGGAACCAAAACCCTGGTATCATAGTAGTGTGCAATTTTTCTCCAAAACAAAATTGGAACCCTTACAATATGAAAGAAAAAGATAGATATAGATGAAGAAATTCTTGGATTGAATCTATAATTGACATCTATCCACATGAAATTCCCTTTCTTTGCTATCAAAGACTCTCTCTACCTTCTCTCTTCAACTGAATATCAAAATCCTATGATTTGGCCTATACAAGGCAGAAATATCTCATAACATAATGATAAAAGAAAGTAACTAATTCTGATGTTGAAATGAAACCATAGTAAAAGTGAAAAACTAGTTACAAGGTGACTTCAAGAATGCAAGAAAATGGCTTAAGGATAATTTTCTCAACATTGAGATCCCAACAAGCCTTTAAAACTACCCTCTAACTAATTCTAATTATCAATGGTCAAATATGTTCATTCCACTAAGAAGGCCCTTGGAAAAAAAAATGGATTATAACACAAACTAGTGAAGACCTGTGCACAATCTGACTTCATATTTGAAAAATTCAGCTTTTCCCAGTTCTGGTGGTATATTGGAGAGCTTATTTTTGATAAAAGTCGCTCTAGATATGGCCTTTCTAAGTTCTAAGTCTTGTTCATAGCTCTGTATCAAGTTTACATTAAAAATCAGAAATTTGAAAGATTTAAACCAGTTCTATAGTTCAAACTATAAAATACCAAATTTTTAACATTAAATTTTTCAAATTTGAATGAATGTGCATAGAGATATTTTATTTAAAAATAACTCCTCATATTTTATCAACCAATCATGCGACACCACTTGTGTTATCAGCATTGGCTCTAATATGTATTGATGTCACATGTCATATTTGGACTGGCCATTAGATGATTGGGCGGGGCCCACCTCATATGCTACCAAATTCTTTAAATTTTTTGACAAGTCGCCAAGTCGCTTGCCAGAAATTCTTCACTTTTTTGGTGGTGACATGGTGATGATCAGATTCTGATCATATTTTTCAGTGAACTCCTCTAATCCCTCCTGCCACATTAGTGCTATGTGGGACCCACCATTGTCCTACCAGATTTGGAGGTTTTTCAGCAACTCGCTATGTCGCTAGCTAGAGAACCCCAAATTTTTTGGCTAGCGACATAGCGACTCACTGAATTTTTACTTTTCTAGCACTTTCTTTCCATGCTGACATCATCGTACTCTAAAATGCTCATTTGTTCAAAATTTTATTTTCATCTCCTCACCAGCTATCTTCATTGTCTGACACACAAGGGGCCCACCATGCATGTGCAGCTTCAAAAATTTGATGTCTTTTAAGACATTTAACCTGTTGCATGGATTTGTATTTAAAATGTTTTGAAATCTAGCCTCTCCCCAATGTGGGATAATGGCTCAAACATATCTGCTCTTCTCTGCCATTTTGAAAATGTTGGAGCTCTTGTCTTGTATCAGTGCGCATTGTTTTTGCTGATCTGTTCTATCTTTGGCATGGGGTTGTGGATGTTTTTCTTCATAGCATCATTGTCTTCCTTAGATGGCCTTTAGCGTGAGTTTCCATTTTCTTTTCTATGCATGTGAATACCTCCTATATGCTCTATTCTTTCTCATGTGTAGGATGCTCTGACTGTTCTACTTTTTGATGATGCTCTTAACTGGCTAGCTCCCATCTAATAGTTCTACTCACACCCCTTTTAACTATGGTGTTGGTTGTGCATTGAATGCATCGAGTTTTTCTTCATCACTGGCATCTCTTATGGCGTGAGGACTACTCCCCTTCACTTCTCATTTTATTTTCTATGGTAAACTCCCTCATAATGCGCTAAGTCTTTTCATTTGATGCTAGAGTGGGTGGCTCTTTCTTTACCTGTGGCAACTTCCTATGTTGCTTTGATGCCTCCCCTACTTCTTCTATATTTCTTGAGAACCCTCAAAGTTCCATTTTCTTCTTTGAGAGCCTCCATGAGATGCAATATAATGTGTGTCATTTCCACCAAATCTGCTAAATAACTTTGAGGTTTCTTATGAATGTCAAAAGATTTAATGAGTGTCAAGAGAAATTTTTTAATTCCTTGCTCAATCTGATCATAAAAAACTTTATAGAGAACTACGCATGCAATTTGATCCTCTTGTCCTACCTCTTTCAAATTGTTACGAGAAATCTTAAGCACCAAATCTAACATGTGAATCATTTCCTTCACAAGAGCTCTTGCTAATGTTAAAGTTTTTAGGTCAGGTGTTTCCTTCAAAGTTTTAAAAGAGCTATGCCACTTAGATACAACAATGTGGAACATAGCTTCATTCATAGTTGATGCAATAGGACCACAAATAAGACCTTGGAACAATGTATCATTATTGCCTTTCTCCTCATAACTTTTAGTTTGAACACTATCACTTTTTTCCTTATGATTCGCAACATGACACCATTGGTATGCTGTGAAAAAACAAGAAAATTCAAAGAATATGATGATATCGCTATTCTAAATTGTAGGATGTTCTCTCCTAACGTCCTTCCTTATAGATTGCATTAACACATTATAACCCACATCTAGAAATTCATCTGCAAAGTTCTGCAGGAGTCCTAGAACACTCTCTTTAGATGACAATGGAATATTAGTATCACATGCAATGCATTTAATAGGTCCTTCTTTATTCTACCATGTCTTAAGTATACTCTCAATAGGTGTGACAAATGGGTTCCTCTTTACAATCCTTTTTGAACCATCTAGAACAACCCTAATAAATGTTCCATAGAAGAGTGAATGGCGAGCCAAATCTCTTAGGCATGAAAGTCTTCTCTATTCTTCTTCCTCTTCCATCATTGACCATAGAACTCTTGATGACTGGAGGATTTTTTTGTCCTTCTTTGAATTCATTTGTTGTGTAGAAGCTACTAGATTAGGCTGCTGACCCCAAAAAAACATAATGGTAAATCTCAAGTAGCACCAAATTATCTTGTTTAAGAAAACCATGCATGCCAAAAACATGTTGAGTCAATACTAAAAGTATATTGATCACATTTTCATGAAATAAATGCTCCAAGAAAGTGTCCCTTAAAAAGGGAAACTAGGAAGAAAATCTTCCCATCATCTATTGAGGTGAAGGATATTGAATGGCTAGTAAATTATGGAACAATGTGAAGACCAACTGGATGTTCTTCCAATTGTCCTCCGTGAATGCCCCATGCTCCAAATGTTCTAGTGGTTTTTCTAAAATAGAAACAATTACAGCAATTGAATCATTCTGGGAAAACAATTCCTTAAAGCTCCAAACATATTCCATTTGTATTGAGATGTCATCAGAGGAAGGGTCAATAGGCATGGTAAGGAAAACTATAACCTTCATAGCATTAATTATAATCTTTGGTTCATCTCAATAATGCTTAATAATGGGCATCAAATCCTACGACATCATTTTCCACTTGCCAAGTTGTTTCAACACATCTCTTGTTTGTGGATGATCTCTGCGAAGAAATCACTGCAAGTCCCTCAAATTCTCACTTATTTGCAAACTATGAATTTGGTGCGAGGAGGTCCTTTGACTAGCCTTAAAAATTGATCCAAACACCTAACTGAGCTCTGAAATCTAGCACACTGAATCTATTCTCGACATACTTGCACCCTGTCGAATCTCATCTCATGAAAAATTTGGCGTCAAAAGATATTTGTTGTTAAAGTTGACCTTCTCAAGATTACCTGCAAGTAAACAAGTTAGAAAACAACAAACTAGGTTCAGATTTGGCTTTGAAAGCTGGGAAAATGAGCACATGGGGAAATGAAAATTAGGGCATTGGTTCTCTATCATGAGGAGAGTATGGATCTATGATTTGGGCTCATGATGAATAATTGGGCACAAATGACAAGCACTCAAAGTGGGCTACTTAGAATTTGGAGACTAGAAACACTATCAAAAAGGTGATTTTTGCAAATGGAATTGACCTGGAAAAGTGTGCAAATGGATTCAACAAGATGTGAAAACTGGCACACTTAAAGTAATTTCATAGTACAACATAGTGGTATAATCCATTCAGTCTCACCTATCATGAATTTGGAGTTATAACATCCTGAACAGGTGTCCTAAACAATCTGCATTTGCTGACAGCAGTAAAAAGATAGAAATTTCATTTGGAAATTCATGAGCTAAAACTTGAAACATAACAAGTCTTTGATTTTTGCAATACAATGCAAAAGGAAATTTAGCATTTTGGTCAATTGGTCAAAGTTATAGCATGTCAAACAAGGCTTCCTAGAATTCTAAACTAATTGCATTAGCATGACAATATTAAATGACCAACTTTGAAACATTCAAAACCTAGTCAAATGGACTCAAAACAACTTGAAATGAAACATAGGCTCTTAGGTATGGGCACTAGATACTCCCAAAGTAGCAAGTCATGAAACATCACTAGGTGTGAGATAGTCAATCGCAAACATAGCCTCCTGGTAGTGTTTAACACTTAGGGTAAAAATGCAGAATTGATAATTACTCAAAATGAGACTTCACAGAATGGCTCATAATGTCAATTTAGCTTCATGAAACACTTAGATAGGCTGAATGGAAGGTGCTAGAAGCATTAAACACTTGTTAGGCCTCAGACTAAGAGTCAGGTACAATCTCATTTAAAAGCATTTATAGGGCTCAATTTTCTCAACAATACTCAAAATTTGGGCTACAATTTTGAGCGCCAACAGGACCGACATGATTGAATGCTTGTGTAGTCCAAATTTTTCTAATACTTTCTGATTCTTGAAATCTTTATAACTCAAAATCTTCATGTTTTCAAAATTTATTTTGAAAAAATAAGTCAATGCAAGTCAATTGTGCTCAATTCTGGTCAACTTTCAGTCAAACTTTGTCTTCTAGACATCAAAATCATGTTGAATTGATGTTGAATTTTCTTTTGATCATTATGATCTCTTCTATATTCTTCTAAATACTTTATTACTTCTGTATCTCTCACTATACCTCTCTATATCATATTTTTTGCATGTCATCTTTCGATTTCACTCCTGAGGGGGCAAGATGATTACATCATTGAACTTGAATTTCAAATCAATCTAAATCTTTATTTCTTCAGGCATCTTGTTCTCATCTTATTTCCTCATCACTTGGGACATCTCATTACTCAGGGCATCTTATTCCCCTCTTTTCTGGCATCTTTGCCATCTATCACATCTTATAAAGAATTTGATGGACAAGTATCAGGGAAATCTAAACCTTGACTCCTAAGGATCAAGCCTCATTCTAGGGGTGATTCTATGACTCATAATTTGATCTTGCTATGTTTTTATCAATTTTAGGTATCTAGATGTTTTATTTGGATCCTTAAAGGTTAAGCTCCATCCTAGAGATGATCTTTTAAATGTTATCAATTTTAGGTATCTAGATGTTCCATCTGGATCCTTAAACATTAAGCTCCATTCTGGAGATAATTTTTCAAATGCTTAATCAAATCTCAGGTATCTAGATGTTCTATCTAGATCCTTAAAGGTTAAGCTTCGTTCTGAAGAAAACCTTTAAAATGCTATAATCTTGGGTATCTATATGTTCTATTTGGATCCTTAAAGGTTAAACTTCATTCTAAAGAAAACCTTTAAAATTCTCATCAATTCAGGTATCTAGTTGTTCTACTTGGATTCCTTGTGATTAAGCTCTATTCTAGAGATAGTCCTTAAAAGCTTATTAATTGGTCTCTATGACATCAACTTCAGAACCAATTTTACTTTTTGATCATCACATCATGCTTTCTGATTTTCTTTGAATCAAACGTGTTTCTTGCACATCCATTCAAAGAGGGGCAAAATGTAATACCCCAAAATTGGCTCATTGCCATCTTAACCAATTCTGGTCTATTTTGATCAATCCTAAGTCCTAAGTCACTAGGCAATTCTAGTTCTGATTTTCACTACTTGACCTAAGTGTCAAATGCAGATAACTCTAAATCTACATTAATCAGACTATCTATTTAATTCCTAAAGTAATGACTCATTTTAGTCGCATTAAACCTATTTAATTTAATTTGAAGTGTTTATACTTTAATTAAATTATATTATACTGTAAGGCTAATGTGCTAGGGAATTTAAAGATTTAATTTAACAATTGTGCCCACTTTAATTAATTCAATTAGATTATTCAATTAAATAGGGAAAAAAAAATTATGAGGTCATGTCTCACTTATTAAATTAAATAATATCTCCAAAATTCCCTCTTCAGTTCTAAAAATGGAAACTCTATGTGAACTACTTCTCAAAATTGGAATCAATCCAGTTAACTTGGTCTCACATGTATGACAAGTTCAGGTAACTATTTATTACACTCAAATCTGAAACACTTCACCTACACAAAGAAGTTTTCATCTTAACTGAATCTTCTATCTAATCCTAACCATTCATCAAGGTTGATCTTCACCATTGATGGATTCCAAGAATTCTATTTAGGAGACTCCCAATTCCTCCTTATAGTGGTGTAATAGGAATTAGTATTGAATATCTGCTAAATCGTGCACTCACTCACTCATTATTAGCACAAACTTTCATTTCCTAGATTAAATATCATATAGCTTTAATATGCATACATATAATTTATTTTCTTTTATATGCTCTTAGAATAATTGCATTCAAAAGCCTTCATTCTAGAATGGTCTAGTTGCCTGCATCTCAAATTAGAGAGCATAAACAGGCAAAATCCTTCTAGATAGAAGGCAATAGGTTGACATGCTAGATCTCTTAGATGAATAATCTCATGTTTATTCTAGGATGAATCTACATTCAAGGACCATGTTGAAGTGTGTGTGTGAAGCATAGGACCCATTTATCCATATATAGGTAGAAGAACCTAGGACACACTCCGATCTCAGATAGGAAATGGATGATGTTCGATTGCTTTGGAGATCATGACTCACAAAAGGACACATGTTCAAGGAATCATGTAAACTCTATTTTTAATGTAATGTAAATTATCATCTTATGATGATCATTAAGATGTAATTAGTAACAATAGATAATGTATTTGTAAAAGTCTTGATTTATATATATCATTATGCATTTTGATGGGTGGGTGATGTGTAGGTCAGCATCTTAGATAATGCACTATAATTACTTTTTTATTTTAAACAACTTGTTAATCTTTGATTAATATAAATGGAATAGTTATTGATTTTTTAAACTACTATTTCATGGATTTATTTCTATATTTCTAGAAAATTTATAATGTGACAATCTCTAAGTTGAACTTGGTTCTTACGCTAACCCTAAGTAGTTACCAAAGATGTATTTACAGTCAACTATAAGTTCTTAGACATCTACTAGCTGATCAATATTTTAGGGAAATCCCTCCTATGGAGGACATATTCCTCAAAGTTCATTCCCATGAAGATATCCATCTATGTTTGTTAAAAAAGGAAGCTCCTCACAAAAAATTAATAGAAAAACTTCACTCTTCACCATATATGTATCATGCTAAGAAGCTACAACATTTCCTCCTAGTACTCATGATCTCCAACCTATAAATCAACAATTTTCTCTCTCAACTCATCCTAGTCTTCCTTGGCATCAATTTCAAAAACATCACTATCATAGCTTGCACAACTTTTTGTAAATCCAAAGAAGTATAATAAAAAGTAAATGTGACTTCCAATTGGTCTTCCTCCTTGTCAGTCTTAAGTTGGGATCTCTCACTAGTTTTGGATAATCATTCCAAAAGTCAATATTTTTAGGTAGCCCCATGGCTAAAATTACATCTTTTAATAACTAAAATAATTCCTAGAATATTATTCTTTGAGTGCACAATAGAACAAGATTTAATTCCATGACAACAATCTATACTTATTTATAATTTGGCATGTGGGATTTCATTTGATTTAGTTCAGTTCAATTACTTTCTTATAGCAACCCATTATGATATTTCATAAGCTATTTTTAACTTCATGTTTCACTAACCTCTTACATTTCTTTTTTATCCTCTTAAACTACCAATTTATCAATATGAAATGACTCCTTTTCTTTAAGCATTTCTAGGAATAATTAGTGTTGAAATCTATCGGTTTCCCCTTTAGCCAATTACCCACCTACCTATCAGGGGCATTAAACTTGGTATATGAGTTTGAATTTTGAAATGAGAGGGAAAGTCTTTGAGACAAGAAAAAAGGAAAGAATAGTCATTCATTCCATACAAGTATAGAGACTAGTTGAAGAGAGCAGAACTTTCAGAGACAGAAGGAAGGTTTAGGAAGTTAAGAAGAAGATTATAAGTTGCAACACCATAGATCTTGATCTCTTTTGGTCTTTGTATGTTCATTTTGTTTGTCTTATGAAGTAGTAATTTCTCTAGGAATTATTGTATGCATCCATCTAATGCTATAAGTTCATATTTCAAATAGTAGTCATAAGTTAAATTATTTTGATTCTAGTTGAAGCCATATGCACCCAGATCTATAATAGTTGAATCAATTTTTAAAAACAAATAAAGAAAGTTGGCATATTAGTCAATCTAGTTATTTTTCTTATTGTTGTCTCATTTCTATTCACTGCACATTATGTTTAGTATTTGAGAATATCGGAGTTGGAAGTTCCTTGTTCTTATTTCTATGTTATATTGGTGGAAGAAACCTGACTATAGGTTAGTCAAAAAGTAACTTTGTATCCTTGTAAACCAATTTCTTTGCCCTTGCTCACTTATATTGCTAACCAAGCTCTTTCCATGTTTACTAATCAGTTTGATATTAGTGTTGATTGAGCTCACTTGGTCACTATATCATTTGAGCTCTCTCAGTCCCCTCCCTAATCGAGTTGACCAAGCTCACTTGGTGTAGTGTTGGCTGAGTTTTTTGTTGCCAAGCTTTTTCCTTTTTGGAGATCGAGTCACTCAAGTCCCATTTCTACCATAAAACCTAGAATTGCTAGTCACTCAGCTACTTAAGGTGCTGAACAACTTGGCACTCATTGAGTCTTTGACTACCAAGAAATTTTTTTGTGAATTTTTTCACATTGCATCAAAGCTCTGAGGCCCCACATCCTCATGAGTTTGGGAATTTTTTTTATGGGTATTTGAGATGGTAGGAGATGCAGGAAAGGCATGTTAGAAACCACCATCCTTTAATGGATATAATTTTGATAGTTAGGCAGTGAAAATGAGAAAGATCATGGTTGTTAATGATTTGTGGGAGCTTTTAATGAATTGGTTTAATGATATAACTAACCTAAAATGATATGTTTCCCTCACCAAACCTCAAGAGACTAAGTTGAACGAGTCAAGAAGAAATGATGCAAAAGCCTTAAGTCTGATTGAGATAGCAATGACATAAACTATTTTTGCTAAGATAGCAGAAGCTAACTATTCAAAGGAATCATGTGATATTCTTGAGTCAATATTCAAAGGAACTAATAATGTTTGAGTAGTGAAGCTAGAAATGATCAGAAGGGAGTTTGAGAACCTTCAAATAAGGATAATGAACCTATTACATAATTTAGTTCAATAATCTCTACTTCGATAAACTAGCTCAAGTCAAATTGAGAAGAGTACAAAGAGCAAGGGATAGTGGAAAATATATTGAGGATTTTAATTCAAAAATATGACAATCTTGTGATGAGCATTGAGGAAACAAAGAACCTCACCACATTGACAATGGGTGAGTTGATGGGAACTTCTCAAACCCATGAGCATTGGATTAACAGGTCAACTACATCTTCCCAAGAGAAATATTTCAAAGCTCAAGAAAATTCAAGAGGGAGGGGTAGAGAAAGAAATGGCTTTGGTAGAGGCTCAAGAAGTAGAGGTTGTGGAATAAATGGTCAAAGTAATGCTAGTGTAGAAATCTTAGGATGAGAAGGCAATCAAGAGGGATCAAGAAACTCTTATAATAAGTCTAGAGGAGGTACAGAGAATTCCAACTCCAATAAGTGTAATATAGAATGCTTCTACTATCATAAGTTTTTGCATTATGAAAATGAATACTAGAAGAAGCAATGGGATCAGTCAAGACAAAATGCAAATGTAGCTGATGTGAATATGGGAAATGCAAATAATACCACAACCTTCATCATTTATAGCATTGGTTAAGAACACATCCCTTGGATCGAGGTTGCAACAAACACATGAATGGTAATGAAATTTTATTCTCTTTTATTGATAGAAAATTCATGTCTAAAATTAAAATGAGAAACAATGGAACTATCCCCATTGTGGGCAAAGGATCTGTCATGGTTTGCACCAAGTAAGGTGAGAAGAAGGAGATACAAAATATCTATTTTCCCTAGGTGTAAAGCACATTTTTGTGAGTGGTGGATAACTCATTCAAAATGGTTACAAGATTCTAATGGAAAATGACAAATATGTCATTCATGGAAATGGTAGGAGTAAGAAGATACCTGCAGCAGTCCAAATGACAAAGAACTAGATTTTTCCCTTGAAGATAGAGACATGTTTCTCTTCTCAAGTTAGTGTTGCACCTCCCAAGTATGCATATACAATAGTACATACATAATCATCTCTTAGGAGCATGATTGAAGACACCTCCAAGCTATGACATCTCTGGTATAAACATCTTGGCTTTGCTAGTTTAAATTTACTGTCCAAGAAAATAATGGTGGTGTGTTTTCCAAGCATTGTAGATTCATTTGAAAAGTGTGGATCTTGTATTTTGGTTAAGAAAGATAGGGTTTTCTTTAATTCTGGTAATTCTATTATGAGAGAAATGGCAGCATTAGAATTGATGCATTCTAATTTAGTTATCCCTATACAGACCACTTCTATTGGGAGGAGTACTTATTTCATAACATTCATAGATGATTTCAGTCATAGGACATAGGTGTATTTTTTGAAAAGAAAATATGAAGCATTTGATAAATTTGTTGAATTCAAAGCGCTAGCTAAAAAAGAATGTGGACACTATGTAAAGGTCCTTAGGTCAGACAGAGGAGGGGAGAATACCTCTAATTTTTTTATATTTTTTTGTAGGAAGAATGACATCAGGAAGGATCTTACAACTAGTTATACTTTGTAGGAAAATGGAGTGGTTGAGAGGAAGAATAGGACCATTTTTGAGATAGAAAGAAGCATGATGAAAGCAAAGGGGCTCCCAACTGAATATTGGGGAGAAGCTATAGCAATATTAGTATACTTGATAAATAGGTGTCCTACAAACGTAGTCTATGACAAGATTCCTCTAGAAGCATGGTCAAGACATAGATAGATAGTTGAGCATGCGAGAGTGTTTGAAAGTGTAGCATATGCACATGTGCCAAAGGAAAAAAGGAAAAAGTTGGATGAAAAAGGTGTGAAGTACATCTTCATATGTTACAACTTAGAATTAAAGGCCTATAGGTTTTACGATCCAATCACCAAGAAGATCCTCATTTCAAGAGAAGTGGAGTTTCTTGAAATCGGTCATGAGATGGCTCAATAAATGAATCTTGAAGCACTTCAAGTAAAGTTTTGAATATGGATGAATAAGATGAAACTGGTGATCAACAAGATGATGGAGCAATGAACATAGATAGTTTTAGACAAAGGCAAAAAGACAAGCAACCTCAAACATGCAGAGTTTCATCACCTAGCAACTCAAGAAAACTCCAAGTTGGTATGCACAATAGTAGTAGCAACAACACTAGACACTCATATCCTACTCTTGCCTCCCTATTTCCAAGAAAGACTAAGAGTATAAGGGAGATATATCAAGATGAAAGGTATAATGAAGACTATAATGAGAATGCCAATTTCGAATTGTTTTCTCATAATGATCCAATATACTTTGAAGAAGCTATGAAAGAGGAGAAATGGTGTAATGACATTGATGAGGAAATAGATTTTATTGAAAGAAATGATACATGGGAGTTAACTACTTTTCTTCCCAAGAAATAAGTAATTGGAGTTAAATGAGTTTATAAGACCAAGTGCAATGTTGAAAGAAAAATAGATAGGCAGAAGGCACAATTAGTGGTCAAGGGGCACAAGTAGCAGTATGATAGAGATTATGATGAGACATATGCCCCAGTTGCAAGAATGGAAATCATGTGTGTTGTCATAACAATTGCAGCCCAAGAAAAATGGAAGATATACCAAATAGATGTGAAGTCCATGTTCTTGAATGGTGTATCGAAAGAAGAGGTTTATGTGGACCAACCACCTAGTTATGAAGTTGTAGGTGTAGAACACAAGGTGTATAGATCAAAGAGAGCTCTTTATGAACTCAAGCAAGTTCCATGGGCATGGTATAGCAAGATTGACTTATACTTGATGAGAAATGGCTTCAGCAAAAGTGATGGTGAGCCTACTCTCTACATCAAGGAAACAAATGGTAAGGTGTTGATTATTTTCTTGTATGTAGATGACTTAATCTTCACTAGAAATGATAGTTTCCTAATTGTTGATTTGAAAGAGGTCATGAAGAATGAATTTGAAATGATAGACCTAGGTCTCTTGGAATACTTTCCACGCATAAATTTAAAACAAATGCATGATGGCATCTTTATCTCTCAAGAAAAATATGCAAATGAAATCTTCAAGAGATTCAAAATGTAGAACAACAAGGCAGCCCCAACACCAACTATAGTAGGTTTGAAATTGAGAATGCAAGATTACATAAGAAGTGTGAATCCAATATTATAAAATAGTATGGTTGGAAGCTTGATGTATTTGATGGTAACTCAGCCTGACATGATGCATGCAGTAGGTTTGGTTCCATATTTATAGAAACACCAAAGGATTTGCACTGGCAAGTAGGAAAGATAATTTTAAGGTATGTGAATGGTACCAAGGGATTTGGCATTTTTCACACCTCTGATAATGAATTTAAGCTAGTTGCGTACACTGATAGTGATTGGGTTGGAAGCCTACATAATAGGAAGAGCACTTCTGGATATATGTTTCATATGAGATTGGATGCAATTTCATGGGCATCGAAGAAGCAATCTATTTTTTCTCAATATACTATTAGAAATGCTTTAGAATAATTGAGAGGGGGGCAAGGGTGAATTAGATATTCAAGATCCAAATGTCCAATTTAAAATATTTTCACTAAGTATAGCAAGTCCATAAAAATGTCCATTCATCCAAGCTCAAACATTCCTATTTAGCAGGTTACTATAAATTAGCATGCAAACATAACATAGGAAGAATCAACACATAACACATTGATTTATGTGGAACCCAATTTGGGAAAAACCACTAGTTACATGATACTGAATTCTTAGTCTTTTGAAGTGATGCCCTATGAAAGGCCTGTCCTATTAAAGGCTACAACACATTGTTAAATGTGACCTGGTTAAAGGATTTATACACCCTAATAGAAGTGGGACTAGTTAGAGTACTTTATAACATTCACTTCGATGCCACCTTGTTAAAGGATTTACAAATGACTATTAAACCAACCTAAGTCTATAGGATTTATCCCTAATTGATAAAATTTCTAGAGAGTAACAATGAGAGGTTTTGACCTGATTACAATTCACAACTTATCTTGTAGATCTTAGATCACTCTTTAGCTCATAACATTGTTTGGCTTTCAATCTCTTTAGCTCTGACTGCTTGTCCTCCTCTCAATCCTTGTCTCCTTGAGTCTTCATGCTCAATGTACTAGTGCAATCATCTCTCTCTAACCACTTGTCGATGTAGAGTTTCTATGTTGTGTTCTTCCTTCTCCTAGATGCCTTCTCCTTGACACCCTTCAACCACTTCACAATTTGGCACACAAGAAACTCTTGCTTCTAAGCCTATAACTCCTTAAATAGAAGTATGGAGATCTCTTTCTCGATCAATTCTTCCATCCTTTATTTTTGGTTCGAATGGATTAGGTAGGATTTATTGAATCGAACGCACATCTTGTTCCTTCTAGAAACATCTTGAAGAATCCTCTTGAATTCACTCAAAAATAATTTACATTGAATTTTGTGCCACTAACTCATCATCCTTATCCTCCAACTGGTTCACAAAATTCAGGATAACAACTCTGTTTGCTCAAATTTGGTGAATCTTTAACTTTTCCAATAATGCAATAGCTTGATACTATTGAAATTCTGGTGCTCAAAACATATTGTGTTACTCAACATGAACTACATTTTACTAATTCTCGACACCTACTGTAGATTCACTCTACATCCACTAATTTTTCTATTTCCTTGGCTCCTTCTATATCACTTGGCACTTGAACTTCACTTGGTACACACTAGGTTTTTCATTTTCTAGGCTCCAACTAAAAATTTTCTTGGCTTGAACTAGGTTGATCAACACTCACTAATTAACTTAGTTAAGCTTTGTAGTCAACCTTGTTATAACTTATACTTCTAGTGTTTCTAAGTGTGACCAACCCCTATATCTTCAAGTATGTTATCAATACATCATTTAACCATTGTCTTAATTGATCCTTGTACTTCATTACAAAATCATAACTCAACCTTTCCTTTAGGTACTCTTATTACATCTTGCTGATTAGATCCTCTTCATCAATCAACTAAGTGATAGTACTTGGATCTTATAAGTAATTGTCATTCCTACAAATAGAAGGTTTGAAATCAATGACAAAACAATGATGGAAAACATTCTTTATCAACAATCTCCATCTTTCAATCAATATTCAACAATGATCTTTTCAATCAAATTTCCAATAATCTCCCTCTTTGGAATTGATGGCAAACCAAACTGATCCACCATCAGACCAAATTATTCAACCAAGTTCTCAAAATGCTAACTAGGTTAAAGTAGTAAGTCAAATGCCAAAAAGTAATTGTGTCACCATCGGTTTCCTCTTCTCCTGAAGATCACTCTTTCATTATTTATCCCTTTGTCCATTAGATCTTGTAGATTTGATCAGTTACTTGCTACTTTCTTTCTTCTCAAATGTTGTTGATCAATTTTTATATATCTCTCCATCTTTTTCTAGATTTGATAGATTTGATCAGTTGCTACTTCTCTTTCTTCTCAAATGTTGTTGATCAATTTTTGCATATCTCTCCCTCTTTCTTTGGATTTGATGATTTTGTTTCTACTATTTCTCCCTCTTTTTCTCTTATTTTTTATTAGTTTAATGCTATTTCTCCCTCTTTGACAACAATGACAAAGACATAATATTTCAACATCTTACCATGCAAGTATAGTATCTTGTGGAACTTTCACTTTCTCTCTCTGTCACCTTGCTTGTGACTGATTTTGTAGCTTCTGCACTTTGATTACTTCAGGCATTTTTCCTAAAGTAAGTATCTTCTACATCAATATGTAATATTTCATCAATCAACTCATTTGATGCAGGACAATCTGTGTTGTTTCTTAAGTAGTCTTGGCTAGGGGTATCACCCATAGCTTACCACTAAGATATTCAAATGCATCTTTAGGCAATACTTTTGTAAAGATGTCAGCAATCTATTCCTTTGAGCTAACATATTCCATCCTCACTTGTCTTCCACCAATTCTCTTATATAGTGATACTTAATTGCAATATGCTTGGTTTTGACAGGCATTATAGGATTCTTTGAAATGTTGATGACACTTGTGTTATCACAATAGAGTATCATAGATTTAGTTGCTTCTTCCTTCATACCTTGCAATAGATGTTTGATCCATACAATATTGGTACAATTGATAGCAGCTACAACATATTAAGCTTCTACTATGGACTATGAGGGGCAACTATTCTTTTTGCTAGTCCAGGTGATCAACCTTCTACCTAAGAAAAGTGCTTCTCCATTGGTGCTCTTTCTATCATCGATGTTATCTCCCCAATCACTCAAAATTTTCACTTATTTTTATAGTACAAACCAAATTCATGAGTTCCTTTTAGATACCTCAGTATTCTCTTTACTACCATTAGATGATTTTCTCTTAGATTTGCAAAAAAATTTGCCACTATTCCAACTGCTAATGCAATGTCTGGTCTACTATGTACAACATATTGCAATTTTCCAATCATTGATCTATACAAAGTCTGATTTACTTCAGCATATTCATCATTCTTGGATAGCTTATGTCCCATTACCATTAGTGTGCTAATTGGTTTTGAGTTTTCTAGAACAAATGTCTTGAGTATCTCCTTGATGTATTTGGATTGGGTCACAAATATGCCATGTTTTAGTTGATGTACTTGCAATCTGACAAAGAATTTGATTTCTCCAAACGTTGACATCCAAACTCATGTTTCATTTGATCAGAAAAATCTTTGCATAGAGTATTTTTTCCTCAAAATATTATATCATCAAAAAATATTTCAGATATCAAAATATCTTTACCTTTTTTGGCTTTGATATACAAGTTGTTGTTGTCATTTGTTCTCTAAAATCCTATCTTCAGAAGATATTTGTGCAGTCTCTCATACCATGCTATAGGTGCTTGTTTCAAACTATAGAGTGCCTTATGTAGTTTGTAGACCATATCCTTGTTGTTGTCATCAACAAATCCCTCTAGTTGTTTTATGTAGACTTCCTCTTCCAATATACTATTCAGAAAAAGCAGAATTTATATCCATTTGATAGACTTTGAAACCTTTATAGCTAGCATATAGAAGTAGTGTTCTTACTCCTTCCATCCTTGCAATAGGGGCAAATTTTTTTTCATAATCCAATCCTTCTTCTTGTGCGTAGCCTTTTCAAACTAGTCTAGCATTATTTCTTGCTATCTCACTATTCTCATACGGTTTGTTTTTGAAAACCTATTTGACACCAATTACATTATTATCAGCTAGTCTAGGAACTAGGGTCCAAGTTTTATTCTTTTCAATCTGGCCTATCTCTTCTTTCATAGCTTTATACTAGTCATCATCTTGTAGTGCATCTTTCACTATTGTAGGTTCAATCTTACTCATTAGACCTGATTCTTTTCTTAGTCTATTCCTTGTCATTGTTTTGGCATCCTTGTCACCAATGATTTGTTCTATAGGGTGATGTCTTCTTACATACTTGGTTAATCTTGGCTTTGTCCTTCTTTCCATGTTTAGTCCTTTAGTTTTAGAGTCATTTTTCTCTTTTCCATCTAGTATTTCATCATCTCTTTCATGTGTACTATTTTTAGAGTCAGATTATACATTGTCTTCATTCTACAACTCGGCTTCCAAATGCAGCTTGGCATTCACTAGTTGTGACTTGGTTGATACTAAGATTTTTTTTCTAGTTTCCAGCTTGATTGGTAGCATTATCTTCAATAGTTATTCCTTCGTAAAGGTATAAAAAGGATCTATAATCTTTTGATTTCTGGATTCATTAGCTTGGACTTCTGCATGCTCATCAAAATTTATATTTGCACTCTCCACAATCTTGTTAGTGTTAGTATTCAGACACTTATATGTCTTGCTTCTAGTGGAGTATCCAAGGAATATCCCTTCATCACTATTTGCATCAAACTTGCCATTTCTAGTAACTTTAAGAATATAGTGCTCATTTACAACCAAATACTTTGAAATGTTTCACATTGGGTCAGTGACCATACCATAATTCAAAAGGTATTGCATTTTTACCTTTCTTGACTTGGACTCTATTCAGGGTATAAATAATAGTGCTTACAACTTCTCTCCAGTACTTGAGTGCAACATTCTTCTCCATCATCAAGGTTCTAGCATAGTCTATCACTAATCTATTTCTTCTTTCAGAAATGCCATTCTAAGGTGGAGTTCTTGGTGTTGATATTTGTCTTTTGATGCCTTTGTGATTGGAGAATATCTCAAATTCTTTTGATGTGAACTCTCCTCCTCTATCTAACCTTAGGCACTTTAGACTCTTTCTTGTTTCCTTTCCAAATCTGGCCAAATACTACTTAAACATTTGAAATGCGTCAGATTTTTGCTTTGAGAACATGGCAGTCATCATCCTCAAGTAATCATCCACAAATAACATTATGTATCTATCTCTTGGATAGCTGTGTACTTTTATTGGACCACATAAGTCTGTATGGACTAGCTCTAATACTTCTTTGGAAGTATATGTTTTACTTTTGAAACTAGATTTTGTCATCTTTCCTAGTTGACATTGTTTACATATTGTGTTTTTAGGTTTCTTCAGTTTAGACAAACCTCTTACTTTCTTCCTTTTGCTGATGCCAATTAGATTGTCAAAGTTAACATGACATAGTCTTTTATGCCATAGCCACATATCATCAAGTCTAACAACAAGAAATGTTACATCTTTCATATATAGGTAAAACAAGTTACTCCTAGTTTGTTCACCTTTTCCTATTAGATTTCCATTGGTGTCATAGATTTTGGCAATTTTGTTTCCAAATTCTACTTTGCAACTTACATTACCTAACTGTGATACACTCAATAGATTTTATTTTAATCCTTCAACATAGTATGCCTTATCACATGAAATCTTCTCTATAAGTTCAATAGATCCCTTTCCTTTGATTTGGCATGGAGCATCATTTCCAAATCTAACACTATTTCCATCATTCTGAGTAAAGGTAATAAACTTACTTTTGTCTCTTGTCATGTGATGTGAACATCCACTATCTATGATCCACTTGTCATTTTTGTTCACATAGGTTACTAGTGTTGTTGCTTCATCTTCATCTAATTCATCCTTCTTGGCTACATAGACTACTTCATCATCATTCTCATCAATCTCATCATTCTCTTCATCCTTTGTCCTTGTAGTCTCTGCTATCATCTTCTCTCTTGTTCTTGTACTTGTTTCATTCTTTGAAGTTCTTCTTCTATTTACACCTTGCAGCAATATGACCTACTTCATTGCAATTAAAAAAAATAATAGGCAGGTTACCTTTGAATTTACCTTTGCCTCTATGGAATCTTCTTGCCAATAATGCTTCCAATTGTTCCACATCTTCCTCATTTGTGATGTTTTCACTGGATGCATGTTTTCCTTTTCTACACTTTTTCTTTGATTTCACTTCCTCAATGTCTTTTAATGTCAGCTTGGCTTTGAAAGTAGATTCAAGGTTCTCAGGTCTATAGTTATCAAAGTTGGATAGTTCAAATAGAGTAAGTCTTCCCACTATTCCTTCAAAGGTTAGTGTGTTTCCTTGTACACACCTTAGCTCTTGGATGGTTGAAACTCTAATAGCATAGATAGGGAGCAGGGTTCTCAAGTATTTTCTATTGATAGTCTCTTCTTCCAATTGACCACCCAAACTTCTTGTTGCACTTACCACTTCTTTCATTCCGAAGCCATATTGAGCAACATTTTCTACTTCCTCCATTTTCATGTTATCAAACTTTCCTCTTAGGCTTTCTCTTTTCTCTCTGTGAACATTCTGATCTCCTCCATAAATATCTATTAAGGCTTTCCACATCTTGAATGCAGTGTCACATCCTTTGATGTCATCAAATTCAGCATAGCTGAGTGTAGAGATAATCTCTAGCATTGTCTAAATATACTCCTTTTTGTTCAAATCATCTACAGAGAGGGGTCCAACTGGGTCTACATGTACAGCTCTAATTGAGGTTTTTGCATAGTCACCTATTGATCCAAGGTGTAGCTTCATTAGGCTTTTCCATGAACCAAAAGTTTTCTTTGTTGAGCTTGGGAACTTCTCTCTTAGATATCTTGATCTTCTTGCTTCTAGTACCTTTAAACTAAAACAGTAGATGGCTTTGATACCAATTGTTATAAATGCTTTAGAATAACTGAGAGGGGGGTGGGGGGGTGAATTAGTTATTCAAGGTCCAAATGTCCAATTTAAACTTTTTCACTAAGTGTAGCAAGCCCATAAAATTATTCATTCATCCAAGCTTAAACATTCCTATTTAGCAGGTTACTGTAAATCAACATGCAAACATAACAAATGAAGAATCAACACAACATAGTGATTTACATGGAAACCTAATTTGGGAAAAACCACCAGTAAAATGCTACTCAATTCTCACTCTTCTGAAGTGATGCCCTCTAAAAAGCCTACCCTATTACAAGTGGGCCTAGTTAGAGGACTTTAGAACATTTACTTGGAATTACACCCTATTAAAGGATTTTAAAATGGCTATTAAACCAACCTAAGTCCATAGGATTTAACCCTATCTGATACAATTGCTAGAGAATAACAATAAGGGGTTTTGACTTGATTATAATTCACAACTTATCTTGTAGATCTCAGATCACTCTTTAGCTAATAACATTGCCTAGATTTCAATCTCTTAATCTCTAACAGCTTGTCCTTCTCTCAAGCCTTGTCTCCTTGAGTCTTCATGCTCAATGTACTAGTGTAATAATCTCTCTTTGACCACTTGTTGAAGCAGAATCTCTATGCTCTATTCTTCATTCTCTTAGATGTCTTCCCCTTGACACCCTTCAACCACTTAACAATTTGGCACACCAGTAACTCTTGCTTCTTGGCTTGTGACTCAAATAGAAGTTTGGATATCTCTTTCCTACTTGATTCTTCCATCCTTTAATTTTGGTTCAAATGGATTAGGTAGGATTCATTGAATCTAACCCACATCTTGTTCCTTCTAGAAAAATCTTGAAGAATCCTCTTGAATTGACTCAAAAATGGTTAACATAGAATTCTATGCCACTAACTCATCATCCTTATCCTCCAACTGGTTCACAAAATTAAAGGTAACAAATCTGTCAGCTCAGATTTGGCAAATCTTTAACTTTTTCAATAATGCAGGTGCTCGACACTATTGAAATTCTGGTGCTCGACACATACTGTGTTACTCAGCATCAACTACATTTTACTAATGCTCAGCACCTACTATGGATTCACTTGGCATCCACTAAGTTTTCTATTTTCTCAGCTCCTTCTATAGCACTTGGCACTTGAACTTCACTTAGCACACACTAGATTTTGCATTTTCTCGGCTCCAACTAAAAATTTGCTTGGCTTGAACTAGGTTGCTTAGCACTCACTGATGAACTTAGTTAAGCTTTGTAGTCAACCTTGTTACAACTTATACTTCTAGTGTTTCTAAGTGTGACCAAACTCTATATCTTCAAGTATGTTATCAATATATCATTTAACCATTGTCTTAACTATTGTACTTCATTACAAAATTATAACTCAACCTTTCCTTTAGGTACTCTTGTTACGATCTTGTTGATTAGATCCTCTTTATCAATCAACTAAGTGATAGTACTTGGACATTATAAGCAATTGTCATTCCTACAAATAGTAGGTTTGACATCAATGACAAAACAATGGTTGAAAACATTCTTTATCAACAATCTCCCTCTTTAAATCAATCTTCAACAATGATCTTTTCAATCAGATTTCCAACATATACAGTAGAGGTTGAATACATAGCAGCAAATGCAATAACATGTCAAGCTATTTGGTTAAGAAGAATCTTTGTAGATTTGAATTAAAAGAAAGAGAATGGAAGCACAATCAAGAATGGAACCTAAATTACATTTTCAAAGAATCTAGTCTACCATGGGAGATGCAAGAACATTGATATCATATATCACTTCATTAGAGAGCTAGTGGAGAATGGAGAAATTAAGATGTCTAGCAGACATATTCATTAAGTCATTGGACATAGCAACTTATGTGCTATTAAGAAGCAGTCTTGGAGTAGTCAATTTGGATTAGGAGTGATCCTTGTATTGTTGGCTTAGTAGAAACGAGGAGTGTTGAAATCTATCAGTTTCCACTTGAGCCAACCACCACCCTACTGGTTAGGAGTATTAAACTTGGTAGGTGAGTTTGAATTTTGAAATGAGAGAGAAAGTTTTTGAGAGAAGACAAAAGGAAATAATGTTCATTCATTCCATATGGGTAAATAGGCTAGTTGAAGAGAGAAAAGCTTTCAAAGAGTGGAAGGAGGGTTCAGGAAGTCTGGAAGAAGAGTAGGTGTTGTAGTATCATAGGTCTTGATCTCTTTTTTTTTTGTATATGTTCATTTAGTTTGTCCTATAAAGCAGTGATTGCTCTAGTCATTATTGTATGCAGCCTTCTAGTGTTGTAAGTTTATATTTCAAATAGCAATTGTAGGTTAAATTATTTTGATTTTGGTTGAAGCCATATGCTCCTAGATCTATAATAGTTGAAACATTTTTTGAATAGAAAACAAGCAAGCATGTATATTAGTCAATCTGGTTGTTTAGCTTACTATTTTCTCCTTTATATTCATTTTGCATTGTGTTTAGTATTTGAGAAGAACATAATTGCAAGTTCCCTGTTCTCATCTCTTTGTTATAATTGTGGAAGAAACTAGACTGTAGGTCAATCACAAAGTACCTCGATATATTTGTTAACCAAGTTCTATGCCCTTGCTCAATTCTAGTGCTAACTAAGTTGTTCTTGTGTTTACCAAACCATTTGGTATTGGTGTTGGCCAAGCTCACTTGATCACTTTATTATCTAAGCTCACTGAATCCCCTCCCTGACTGAGTTGACCAAGCCCACTTGGTTCCCTTGTTAACTGAGTTCACTTGATGTAGTGTTGGTTGACTTTTTTGTTGCAGAGCTCTTTCATTTTTGGAGACCGAATCACTAGGGTCCCATTTCTGCGAAGCAACTCAACATTTCCTATCACTTGGCTACTTAAGGTTTCGAGCAACTTGGCACTCACTGAGTCTTTAATTATTGAGAAAAATTTTCTATGAAGTTTATCACAATTAGCTCACAGTGGTCCTACTCCCGTTGAATCTTAAATACTTTGATACCTAATATAAATTTAATTAGAGAGATGACATATAAAAAAATTATAGACACAGACAAGAATTTGATGCAATTCATCATTTTAGCTATGTCCACATGAAAGTAGAGAATGAATCTTACTACTATCACTACTTACAGACATAGGTATTTTGTCTCATACATATGCAGTATTATAATGAAGAGTAAGAATTCATATGAAAGACAAACAACCTAGCATTTGTCAAGGGATAATTGTGATACCAATTTTTTCGATCTTAAAGAACATATTACCTTGGCATAAAGAATCTTGTGCAAAAATTGACATGTAGAACTATATATTGACGTGAGGAAATTATAGATTAGGGAGGCATTTTGTCCCCAAATGATTTTATTTTAGAGGATGAAACTATATCCTTTATACGAGGTAATTGTACATTTGACAAGCATTTTATTTCCTAGTGATTTTATTTTAGAGGTTGAGGTAGTAAAAATAAGTTTTATTAATTTCCATGACTAGATTGTATCTTAACATTCTTTAGTATTCATCATATTGTTCAATTTTATATTTTCTTTCTCAAAATGATCATCCTTTGATGTATTGATCATTCTCAATCTTCTTATTTGGTTCTACTCAACTCCTAATCCTTCTAGCTTCTTGGTGTTTTATTTTTCATAATGCTTATTTCTTAGATGTGATTTCTCTAGTGAAGAAAGTTGTTCAGGATTTCAGTTTCTACTGAGCACATTACTACAAGCATGGTTTGTGATTTGTAGATTGTTCAGACCTTTCTACTTCTTCTTGTTCAAGTTCTCTTAGAAACACTAATATCATTTTAATAAGATGTAATTTTTGGTTAAATTTCTTGGTGTCTTACATGTACTTTTCTTGACATATTGTAAATTGTGCTAGGTTTCAACTCTAGAATACATGTTTGAGCGTTTATTTTCATTTTTAATTTTTTTGGATCAAAATTATGTGCTATATTATAACATGATACTTTCTCATATGCACAAAACATATTCATAAAAAAAAGTAACATTCAATTAAATTCTATCCACATTTTCCATCAATAAATTCATTTCACAATACGCATGTCAATATATAAATTCATTGTCACCCTTTGAATTAACTAATAATTTAAAACAAGCAATAAGAATTATAGTAAATAAAATTATATATATATATATATATATATATATACATTTCATCATAGCTTGTTGTAAAGGTATTATTTTGAAAAAGACATTGTTTAAATAATGTTGTTAAATAATCAAGGATAAATTTTGATTATTAAAATAAATAGATTTATAATATTTTCAAAAACCATATTGATTATTTGAGCACTAAGTCATATGACATTGAAATACAAATGAAATACCTGATTACACAAAATCTAACATATCTCTAAAAATAAACTATTTGTTCCTGAAGAGAGCCTCTCAATTCTACTCAACTCATAAAGGCTACCTTTTTAACTCACTAATATATGATAATATTGATTTTCTTATGGCAATAGATTTGTAATGAATGATAGTTCTCCAAATCTTTCAAATCTAGAAATAGATTTTCATTGGAATCAATACTTTTAATGTAAATTTTGTATAAAATCTTGTAAAAAACAACTAATAAGTTTAAATATAATAAATAATTATTAGCAACAAAAATGTAGAATAATAAACCTTGCAAAGAAAGAGAGCCCTAACAAAATCAGTGAAAAATAAAAGAAAGTGATAAAAAGACTGGAAAATACCACATACAAAATTAAAAACATAAACAATGAGTCACCCAACAAACAACTAAACACTACCAAGTATTGGTAAATCATGAAGGATGAAGTTCAATTTAATTGTTACCTAAAAAATTATATTTCTCTGCAATATTCGTTTTATGAATAGACCTTTACTATTAATTAAATATTAAAGATAAATATCATCAAAAGGGGTCAAGGGATACAAGATCACTTTGTGGTACACAACCATATAAGATAACTATTCATAAAAAATAAATTAATACAATAAATGAAGCCCTTAGGCTTCAAGAGTAGTGCCAGAAGAGGGAGGGTTATCATTAGAACCCCAAAAGTCCTTAGGGTTGGTAGTTGGCTCAGAAAGAGCCCAACCATCAACAGGGGCAACAACATCATTAGTATCTTTTTTTTCCCTTGGCCTGGGCAGAGACATAGCTAAATATAGCAAAGGGAAAGGCCATTTGGGCTCCCTATGTGCAGAAGGTCAATTTGCATCAGGGGACTAACACAAACCCAACTTCTATGAAGGGGAGGCCAAGTGACAATGACCACTAAAACTACCACTGGAAGAGTGATGATGAGGTTCTGACTTGAAAGCATGTGAATTAAATGCTCAATTTTTTCATCATCTCTATCGACAAGGAGGAATACTCTCATTGGATAAAGTATCTAGTGTCGCCCATGCAACCATACAAGGGGCATTCCCCTAATGAGTTTAAAGTTCTTGTAGGTGAACAACCTCTAGCATGACCTTATCTATCTGTACATGAAATTGCATTACGAAATTATTACTAATACATTCTTTAGAGTACATATCAACATGTATATCAAGAAAGCTTTGAGAGAATAAAACAACATTGTGATTTTTTCAAATAGTAAATAGAATCTCCATTCTGAAAGCATGCAATATTTGGGAGTACTTAAAAGGAAGCCTAGGTGAATTTCCCAGCATAACCATATACCATGTAAAGGCCTTTGGGTGAAAAGCCTTGAAAAATTATGGATCCAAAGCCAATAATTATCGGTTCACTTGCAGAACCAAAAAATATACAGGAAACTTTTTGGCTAGCCACAAAAATAACATCTAGGATCTAGGAATCCTAGATTTTTGAGCCAAGTGCCCAAAGGCAGCCCCTTGAAAAGGAGACACTAGGAAAATTAAGCTATTTTTGGCTCTGTGAAGGTTCTCTAAATTGTGGAAAATTTGAGACTCCAAGTCTTATGAGAGGACTACAAATGCCAATGCTTGTTGAGAGTATCAACCACTGGAATGTGGGGAACCAACCATTGATAGCCCAACTTTGGTTTGTAACTAGTCATTAGAGTGGTGGGATACCACTTTTGGTCTTTCTACCATGGGCGAGATGAATGCATACCAAGCATGTGCAACAAATGGGGAGGCACTACAAAAACTAGAAGATCAACTATCTGGATCAATCTAGATGAATAAGCTTGAATTGCACCTACAAGTCCTCCCATGAGTGAAAACTCATAATAAACTTAGAAAAAAAATCTTGTGTTGTCTTGATTCGCCTTCGAGATAATTACAATGTATTAGCTCCTCTAATTTTAGCTAGTGGAACATCTTAAACAGAAAGCAAGGGAGACCATGATAAATTTTGTTGGTTCATTGAGAGCCCATCTCTTAACCCATTGCCTACCTAGTGAAGCCACAACTTGATGGCTTCCAAAGATTTCCAAATTCTTTTAGCAATAAAAGTGCCCTAAATGTGCACTAGTTTAGTGGTCACGATAAGGGTTTGAAAGCTAATCCCCTTCCAAGTAGGGTAGTTAACCAAAGACCCTAAATAAATGTTGGAATTATTTAGAATAACTAAGAGGGGGCTGAATCAGTTATCCAAGATCCAAATGTACAAATAAAACTTCATACAATAAAACTATAACATGCATGCATCCATTAAATCATGCAATATCTTAACTTAGTAGGTCATTGTTCTAGGTCAAAATAACTTTGCAAAAATGTAAACATGAAATGCTACAAACTTATTCACACAATTTGACACAAGGATTTTACATGCAAACCCAATTTGAGAAAAAAAAACTAGTAACATGCTACCCAATTTTACTCTTCTAAAGTGATGCCCTATTAAAGGTCAACCTTGTTATAGGTTACAATACACATTGTTAAATGTAACATGGTTAAATGATTTCAATCACCCTATTAGGAGTGAGGCTTGTTAAAGGACTTTAACACATTCCATTAGAATGTCACTAGGTTAAAGTATTTACAAATCTATATTAGGTCAACCTTAATCTAAAGGATTTATCCACACTCATATAGTTGTTAAAAAGTAATAGTAAAACTTGATATGGTAAAGAAAATACAACTCACTTATAGATTATAGATCTTTGGTTCAGTCCTCCATTCTTCTTGGAATTTATACTCTTCATCTCTGATAACTTGTTCACCATTCAAGCATTCAACCTCTTAAGCCTTCTTGCTTTGTATGCCAATTGCAGTCTCTTCTGCTAGGCCACCAAATAAAGCAACACCCTAGACTTCCTATCTTCCTTAGGTTCTCGCACATGATAACCTTTTCTTCTAGCCTGCTATCTCTATAAATAGAGAGTTTAGATATTTTGTCATTTGACCACAATCATCCATTTTATTGTTAGATAAGATTCAATGAATCTACCCACTTTTAAAGTTTAGTTCCTCTAGAAACTTCTTCTACAATCTTCCTCAAATTCACCTCAAAAGTGTTTATCTTGAATTCTATGTTAGTACCTCATGATTGAAATCTTCCACATGCTTAACATAATTCAAGAAATTAAATTAGTCAGCTTCAATTTGATAAATCTTTGATTTAATACTTTTTATTGTCCCTTAGTATCTAAACTAGTTCACTCAACAATAAGAGTCTTTTGATGCTCGACCAACACTAGGTTACTCGGAACCAACTATGTCTTCTTAACTCAGTCACTACTGTTATTTCCATAATGTTCATGCTTGGCATATACTAACTTATTGCTTGGCCTGAACTAGAATTTCTTCGGCTTAAACTATTTTCTCTGCCAAACTTGATAGACACTTCTTCTTGGCTTAGCTAAAGTAACCATTTACTTTAGCCTTAAGTAGATCAACAATATATAATATCATCAATGTCTTACTTGGTATTAGTGCTCCTTTTATACAATAAATAACTTAATCTTTATATAGCTTCTCTTGTTATCATTCTCTTTTCAAATCCTCTTCATCAATCAACCAAATGATAGCATTCAGACCAAAAAGCAATTGTTTCACTAGCAAGTAGTAGGTTCAACATCATTGACAAAATAATGATTATTCAATGATAGGATATACACTTCAAACAATCTCTTTCCAACAAGAAATGAAATAGCACAACAAGATTTTCCAAGCCTCCTCACTAGTGAGAGACCAAATGATCGACTCAACATAGAGGGCAATCCCTTATTTGTGAGTGGAAAGTAGTCCAAGACCACCATAGCCTTTAGGAAAACAAAAAAAGTCTGAGAAAACTCTATAAAATCCATGGTGCACAATGTTGGTGTTTGAAAATGTTGGAGGGTTTTCAACTATCCCAATGAGAATATGACATATCTAGGGGTAGCTAACTCCCATTTTTAACATGCCCTTTCAGACACTAGGCCAACTATAAGGCTTGATCCTTCTTCTACTTCAGGCTCTACAAAACCTAGGCAGGTGGACCTGAGATTCAATTGATACCCTACTAGTGTAAAATCATATCCCTGAATGTATTTAGTAGATGAAAACCCCTTCTATCTCCTAAAGCCTTATGCAAGAACAAAGAAATGCAGTAGCTAAATGCAAAGCTATGAATCTCATAAGCTGAGTGAGGGTTAAACATTTAGGTCCTTCAACATGAAAGGGAAAGAATGTTTGATTAGTAATGTTGAATTCAGCAAAACCCCTAATATGCAGCAACAAGATCTAAGTAACCTTGTAGCTAATCAGTGCCTTAACCATTGGGCAAATCCATGAATCAAATGCATACATATGGATATTTGATACTTATGTATATATTTAGATATACGATCTATCTATTTACCTTTTAAATAAAATTGGTGCTCAATCAAAACCTCATTCTTACATGATATCCTTCTCAATAAACCTGAAACCCTATTGAATTCTCTGAAGCATTTACATAACCCCTTAGGTTATAAGCAACAATGAAACAACATACAACCTTAAGGGATTGCAACTATGACCTAGGCTCTTTGTTCAAAGATCATAAAACATTGACGATTCACTGAGACTGGAGACTAGAATTAGAATGAAACTAATGGAATTCTTCTGCTCTTTGTATTACTTCCTTGAAACAATACATTCATATGCATGAAAATGAAAACATGGAAATAACTAACAGATCTGAACTATCTGTATTAACCTTCCTAATACAGTTCATACAAGAGTGAATATGCTAAAAGAATGTGGTTTTACAGTAACACACTGGAACCCTGCTGGTATTATCCAAAGAAAATTGCCAACCACTAGTTTCTTAGTGACAAAGACTGCAACCCTTACACAAGATGACAGAAAGAAAGATATAGGAGAAGAGTTCATTCCCAGATCAGATCTGAACATGACATCTGTCCACTTAGAAAACATTCTCAAAAGGTTAAAACAACTCTCCAATCTCTCCCCTCAACTAGTGAATCAAATCTTCATCATTGGGCCTCTACAAGCACAAAATATCTCAAAAATCTAATTTAACAAGTAACTGATTTCATGGCTGATCTTTACCCATGGTAAAAATGAAAATCAATTTAAAAATGAATTCTAAAAGCCAAGAAAACCATTTAGAATTGATTTTCTTCACATCCAGAATTCACCAAGCCTTCATATCTACATTTTATCTAATCATGATGCTTCATGCTAAATTTTGCATGTTCCATTGAGAATGCCCTGGAAAACACAAAACTGGTTATAAACTAAACCGGTGAATTGATGTGCAAAAAATGATCCCAAATCTAGAAAAGTCATCTTCTCCCATGTCCAACAGTATATGATAAGGCATATTTTGTACAAAAAATGCCTCCCTGGTAGTAGTTTGAAAAATCTAGTCCGAACTGTGTCTTTGCATTAAAAATGAAAATTTTTACATAGTTAGAACTATATAAAATTCCAAAATTTTTCAAATTTTTCATTGTATGCGTTTATGAATTTTCATTTCAAACTCATTTTTACTCTATCCTCCTTATCTCTCCAATCTTGTGATGCCATATGGCCAATCTCTATTTGCTATGACCCCTTTCAAAATATTTGTAATTAATTAATTAATTAATTCATGCTCCAAATGTCACCTTTAATCTTTAAATAATCTTACTAGTGACTTCCCCGTATCACCGTGAACCCTTGGATATCCTTTTACACCTTCTCGCACACATGAGTTTATTAATATTTTAATAATATTGCCTAAATCCCATAGCCTCGAGACCAATGAAATGTTCCTTTTCCAGTCTTACGCTTAGCCATCCCTTTACATTCATACGTGTCGGGTGTAACAAAAAGGCTTCTTAAAATATCATTTATGACCTTACAAGTAGCTTGCTTTCTTGTAGCATTGGAGAACTTAACAAATCAACTTCCGGTCATATGCATGAGCATAACCTTGTAGAGCCTTGGATTTTTCTCTCTCTGGTCTTATGTTGGCGTAACATTAGAGAACTTTGAAACTTAACTTATGCTCACATGCTATGCATTGCTTTTCCTTTATGAGTCAAAATAAGTTTGACTTCGAACCCCACGGGCCCCTCCACATGGCTCAGCCTTAAGAAAAGAGTGTGTCTTTAAGAAACAATGCTCATTGTTTGTCTTTGTATTTAAACATTAAAATAACAATGCCAGAACACATGTGGGATAAAACCTATATTGTGGATGTTCTCTGCACTTGATTTTTAATGCCATCTCTCTATTTCATATGGCGTTTCTTTGCTCATGGCTTCCTGATTGGCGCTCAAATTCATCTTTTCTTCATGCCATCCCTACCTTACATGGGAATTTTTTAGTGTGGTGGCTTCTAAGTCTTAACTGTCCTCCTCTTAATCACATGCTCTGTTGGTACTCCCCTACTCACTCGTTGCTTTTTATTTCAATGTTTCGTAGGCTACTTCCTTTCTGAGATGGTGATCTGCTCTTTAGTGACTCATTTTCTTCATTTATGCGGGCTTCTTCTCCTACCCATCGCATGAAGGAATCCTTCTTCAGCATGTATTTTTCAACGCAACCTCCTTACTGATGTTGTGGCTTCCTCACATGGTCTTTAGCATAGACCTCCATGGCTACATGAGCACTCCACTTTGATGGATGTAGAGACTTATTTTGTATGTTGCTATAGATTCTAGTGTTGTGTTGGGTGTCTCTGCACTTTAACTGGTGATTACTCCTTGTCTTGACCACATCCTTTGCTGCCTTTAACTGCGTGGGCATTTAGTTTTAGATGCGTCTACCCCTGCTGCTTTAAAATGTGCTCATGGCAATGGCTTTTGCTATAGATGTTATCTCTATTCAACCAATGTCTCCTTCACTGGTGGCTTCCTCCTGGTTCCTCCATGCAATGACCTCTTTATTTATGTGTGGGTTTCTCAGACGTGGGGGGCTTATGCCTTCATTACTATAGCATGATCAAAGTTAACCCCTTAACCAAGCAACAGGGGCTCTTGCATCCTCTTTGAAATGAATGGTGGAAAACATGTTTTGGTGGTGCATATACGGCAAGAGGATGTGGGAATATGGGAGCTGAATATGGATGATGATACAACATAATCTTGTTAAAACATCCATATCTTGTAGACGTGCTAGTCATGCATACATTTCTTGTAATTGATCATCCTTGTGTAAAACACTTCTTGTACAGACCTCCTCTACTCCTTCAACTCATGTAGTTGTTCCCATACAAGGCAACGTGACCTACAAGATGTATGCCCTAGTTCATGCTTGGAGTTAACTCTATTTGAAAAGGAATCAAGAAACTCCACTTCAAATTTTCTCTAGTGAAGTTCACAATAGGAGACACTATCTTTTGCATGGAAGCGGATGCTCTAATACTATTGATTTCTCAAATCCCCAAACCTATTTGATAGGTTTAACAATTTGTCATAAGCTAATTGCAAGTGCTCCAATGATTGAAGACCACAAAATTCTTTTGGCAAATGTATATCTTTCTCCATCCTCTAATTACTATCTTTTTCATCTCTTCGAGACATCTTATTGACTTTAGAAAGTTTTAGCATTTTCAACAATTAGAAATGATTAACTCATTTAGTTGCATAGGCGCATCCTTTTTCAGCCTTCCATAGCTTTTCAAAATTGAGTTTTCCAAAGATATACAATTCGTACAATTCTAAAACTCTCAAAATTTTGAAAGAAAATTGCGAGGAAAGAATTTCTCTAAGGGTATGTGCAGGATCATGGTGTACCAAACTATGGCCTTAAGTGGCAGTGAAAAACTAACAAATCAGGGTTATGTCAACTTGACACATAATTTTAAAGTGGTTCTGGACTTTATATTAAAAAGTTGTAAGAAAATAATTTGGAGTAAATTGAATCTTGTTTCTAAACTACAAGGCCTTATCTAGAGAAAAAATTATTTGATTTTTCAAAAGTTTGGATTTTAATGCAGTACTACAAAAATTTCAGGGTGAAAATAAAAAGTAAGTGTATGTCTGACCACCTTAATCATAATCAAATGATAATATTTTAAAATATAATTTTAGATATAAAAATTAGACTCATGCTTGGATGTGACGCATATTTTTGGCAATTTTTATTCCAAATAAATAAATAATTATGAATTTTCTACTACACTATTTTTTAGAATTAAAAAAATCCCGTGTCTGACCACCTTAAATAGTTCAAAAAAATCAAAATTAAGTTTTTCTTTTTTATTTCTTATACTAGTCGAAGCATAGAATGTGACGCATCTTTTAGATTTCACAAATCTTATACAGTTTGAAAGTTATAGCTATTTTTCAACTAGTATGTCAATCAACACTTTGTAGCTAACTCCATTAAAAAATAAGTAATAATTACTTACTGAACTCGTAATTTGACAAAGCTTACATTTATGAAAAACTAAGAACATTCTTAAGAAACCCTTTTCATTACATCAAATTTTGGTCTAAAAAAAGTCGTCAGCTACATGCTTGAAGTAAAAAACACATAAGAACATGCCAAAAACACATTTTGAGATGTTTTAAAGATGACCATATAAGGTTGGTATTGAAAGATATAGTAGGAATTATAAAGGTATTAATTATTTTCATTTAGTATCAGGATGGGTGGGAAAAAACTAGGAAGAGATTTTGAAATTCTTTGAGGCATTTTAGAACTACATATTTTTTAGATCTCCACTTTTTGGCACACCATGATCCTACACATACCCCTAACCAACATGCAACAAAGCCACACCAATTCTCTTGATACTTCACTGATTAGTTGATGTGGAGACTTGGTGAACATTCTAAACAGTTGTGATGACTTATTTTGTTTGACCAAATTAGAATTAAACAATTGCGTTGGATACCTTTAGAAACCCCCATCAATATTTCATCCTTCAAAACACCTTATTAGTCTGACACCATTCAGTCGGGCCCCAAAGCGGGTCTGACTAAACAAAAAAATCATTTTCGAATGACTAAACTGCAAAATTGACTCACTTACCCCTTGGCACTGATTTCAAACAAATTTGACCACTAAAAGTAAATTTGAAGCTCATTTTATATCTTTTTGCAAACTGTCAATTTTGCATTAGGAGGTCCTTTGAATGGCCTTAAAAACTGACCAGAACACCTGATCGTGCTCTGAAAATTGGCACATTAATTCTCTACTTTACACTTGCACCATGTTAAATTTTGTCTCATGATGAATTCAAGGTCAAAAGATATTTGCTGTCAAAGTTGCCTTCTCAGAATTACCTGCAAGCAAACATGTTAGAAAACACTAAATTGGGTTTGGAATCGTCTTTGAAAATTGTGCAAATCGACACTTGGGAAGACGAAGATTGGGGCATTGGTTCTCTGTCACAAGGAGAATATAAATCTAAGATTTGGGCACATGATGAATAATTGGGCGTGTTTGGCAAGTGGTCAAAGTAGGCTACTTAGATTTTGCAGAATGGATGTACTGACAGAAAAGAATTTTTTGCAAATGGAATGGACCTAGAAAAGTGTGCAAATGGATTCTTCATGACTTGCAAACTGGAAAAATTAAAGTATTTTTAGAGGACAACACAATGGTACAATTCATTTGATCTCACCTATCATGGATTAGGAATTATGAAATCACGAACAGGGGTTCCAATCAATCTGCATTTTATGACACTAGTAAAAAGATAGAAGTTGCATTTGGAATCACGTTTAAAAAATGATCAAACAGATTTATCATAAGCTAAAACTTGAAACATAACAAGTCTCTGACATCTAAAATGCAACACAAAAGGAATTCTATCATTTGGGTCAACTGATCAAAAGTTAGAACTCATCAAACAGAGCCTCCCAAAATTCAGAATTAATTGCAAAAGCATGAAAATAGTAATTGACCAACTTTGAGGGATTCAAAACCTAGTCAAACATACTCGAAACGACTCAAACTCAAAAACATAGGTTCTTAGGTATGGACACTAGACACTCTCAAAGCAGCCTGTCATTAAACATTTCTAGGTTAAAGATATTCAAAGGCAAACATAGCCCCCTGACACTATTTGACATAAGTGAAAATGCAGAATTGACATTTGCTCGAAACAAGACTTCACAAAATGATTTGAAATGTCAGTTTAACCTCATGAAACACTGAGACACAATGGATGAAGGGTGTTAGAAACATAAAACCCCACTTAGGCCTCAAAGGTATAGTCAGGTACAGCTAGGTACACATGCATTTATGGGGCTTGATTTGACTCAAAATTTCAAATGGATGCTCAAAATGAGAATACAATTTTGAGAACCAACACACAAAATCATAGGCCTAGAGGAAATCCCTTAGGATGTGTTCAAGATTGAGGTATGATGCTTTGGAAGGGGACCAACATGAGGAATAGTAAATGTGTATAAAAGCCAAGACTTTAGCACAAATCTAAACTTTTCCTACAAGGGAGAGGGCCTTGGTGATCCAATAGTCCAATTTCTTCTGAATCCATGCCATGAAAATATTCCACATTCAACAAGGGAAGCTTGAAAAAACAAGGGATAGCCAAAAAATTAAAGATTTGACCATGTTGAAGCCATTTCCATGGGTAGCGCTGCAAAAATTAAGGGCCTAGAAAAAATGATTTTCTATAACAAAGGATTGTAATGGGCACCCTAAAAATGACCAAAAACTGAACCAACTATTGAAATAGATCTTTTAATGTAAACTGAAGATGGAACCAATGTTCAAATTATATTAATTTCCAAAATGATGAAATCAAGTACAAACAATGTATTCCAAAGGCCAAACCCCAAGGGAATGATGTATAGAATGTTACAAGAGAGGATGAACATCCCCAATTGCCAAGAAAGACATGTGATCCACACATCCAAGCTCTTATCAAATGTCATTCACAAAAATTTGATGCTGAACAATGAGACTTTCAACCCTATTTATCCTTTTCCTTCACCCTTCTAAAAGGAAGTAAAACATTAATTAATTTCAAGTGCTAGAAGCTACCCCTTTCCAATAATTAATGCACTCTCTAGAAACTCCTCCCTTGCAATACAATAATTAAATGTGCTTCTAGAAAATTAAATTACTAGAGGTTTCTGCCTTTCCAATAATTAATACACTCTAGAATCTTCTCCATTGACATACAATAATTAATTAAATTAATTAAATATAAAGTCACCTTTTAATTTTTATTTTATTTAACGACTTTATAAGAAAATAATTTAATTTCCTCTTATGCTCCACTTAGACTTTGGAGAACATGAAGGCTAAAAGATGGGGTCATTACAGTTTGCCCTCCTTGAAATTGCTTGTCCTCAAGCAATCTTAGTCCTGTTTGCTGTAGCACTTGCTCACTCTCCCAAGTAGCATCTTCCTCTAGTAGATATCTCCATTTGACTAAATATTCTTTAATCAACCTACTTCACAGAGTCCTTTCTCTAGTATCTAGAATAGCCTCAGGAATTAATATGAGCTTTCCCTCCTCATCTAATGGTTGTAATTCTACTAAAGTCACAACTCTCTGACCAATGGCTTTCTTAAGTCTTGACACATGAAACACATTATGTATCTAACTACCCTCTGGAAGCTCAATCTCGTGAGCAACCTTGCCCACCTTGCATATCAGTCTATAGGGACCATAAAACCTAGGCTTTAACTTCTCTACTCCACTTTTCTTGTGTGATGACTATCTATATTGTTGTAGCCTCATACCTCAAAACTGCACTCTATGCGATGCTGGTCCGCATACAATTTTTGCTGATTTTGGGCTTGCTCTATATTCTCCTTGAGCACCCTCAAAATATCTTGACTATCCTGCAAGAACTATTTCACTTTGGGCACTCTACTATCCCCCAAAACCAAATCCATGAAACTAGGTGCTTCATAACCGTATAGTGCCATGAATGGAGTAATCTTGATGGACATATGATAAGTGGTGTTATAATAGTACTCTCCCATATGTAGCCATTTGACCCAAGTGGTCTATTGTGTAGTCACACAGTTCCTCAAATATCCTTCCAACCATTTATTTATTCACAATCTCTATCTTCCCATCTGTCTATGGATGATAAGTAGTGTTAGGTGTAAGATTTGTACCACACAACCTAAACAGTTCCTACCAAAAAGTACTCATGAATTTATTGTCTTGATCATTGAAAATGAAACTAGGTAGCCCATGTAACCTAAATATCTCTTGAAAGAAAAGATTGGCCACCTATGCTGCTATGCAAGTGGATGGAATAACAAAGAAGTGACCAAGCTTCATTAGCCGATCAACTATCACATAGATGCAATCTTTTCCTTGTACTTGTGGTAACCCGATGATGAAGTCCATAGAAATACTTTACCATTTCCTATCTGGAATGGGAAAAGGTTGTAACAACCTTGTATGATATGTGTGCTCTCCCTTATTCTATTGGCAAATTACACACTCTTTGACATGCTTTTGAACATCATCCTCGAGCCCTTTCCATGTAAACCTCTCACAGATTTGCCTATAGATCTTAAAGACCCCTAGATGTCAAACTGTAGGTACATCATGAAAAGCCTTCACTATTACCTCCCTAAACTGTGATGAAGGAATCAAATATATCCTACCCTAATACTTTATCAATCCATCCATCACCATGTAATGATCATCATGTATGGTGCCTGCAACTACTCCAGAAGCCCAAGTGTCCCTTGCATACTCTTCTATGATCTTATTTCTCCAATCTCCTGTAATCTTAGCTAGAGCACAAATATGAGGTCTCCTCGATAAAGAATCTACCACCACATTCTTATTACCTTGAAAAACTCAATGTGAAATTCATAGGCTTGTAACTTCGTAATCCACTTCTATTGTTTATCATTCAAATCACATTGGCTCATGAAGTATTTGATGCTATTGTGATCAGTTTTGATAACAAACTTTCCTCCAACTAGGTAGGATCAAAAATTAGCCAATGCATGCATTATAGCCAACATCTCTCGATCATAGATGGAATAGCTCCTCTCCACTCCACGGAGCTTCCAGATCTCAAAAACAATGGGATGCTTCTCCTACATCAAGACTGGCCCAATCCCATCTCCCAACGCATCACAATGAAGCTCAAATGGCTTTGTGAAACCTGGTAGAGCTAGTACTGGACATGATGACATCACCTTATTGAAATGATTGAATCTTCTCTTAGCTACATCTATCCATGTAAAGACCCCTTTCCTGGTAAGGTCCGTCAAGGGTGCAACGATCTATGAAAATCTTTTAACAAAAATCTCCTGTAAAATCCATAGAGACCAAGGAATCCCTTATGCTGTGCAAGATTCATAGGAGTAGGCCAATCAACAATAGCCCTAATCTTTTCAAGATCTACTTGAACTCCATCTATGCTGATGATATGCCCAAGGCATAGTAGCTCAGTCATCCCAAACTCACACTTAGATTCCTTGGCATATAGTGACTCTTTCTCTAAAGTGGACAACACCATCACAAGATGTTGTAAATGCTCCTCCCAAGTCTTGCTAAAGACTAAAATGTTATCAAAGAAAATGAACACAAATATCCTGAGCTACTCCCTAAATACTTGATTCACGGAACTTTAGAATGTAGAAGGGGCATTGGTTAGTCCAAATGGCATAACCAAAAATGCGAAGTGGCCATAGTGACACTAAAAAGTTGTCTTCTCAATATCCTCCTCCCTCATCCTAATCTGATGATACCTTGACTATAGATCAATATTTTTAAAAAAGCATGCACCATGTAACTCATCAATCAACTCATCTATTCGTGGGTGGGATATTTGTTCTTAATGGTTTTCTTGTTTAATGCCCTATAATCGATGCACATGCGCATCGTCCCATCCTTCTTCTTTACCAACACTACTGCTAAAGCAAAGGGGCTCTTACTAGGCCTGATATGCCCTATTTCCAACAACTCCTGAATTTCCTTTTCTATCTCATCCTTATTTTTCTTAGGATGATGATAGGGAGTAATCATGACTAGTTTGGCTCCCTCCTCGAGCTCAATAACATGCTCTATACCCCTATCAGGAGGAACCTCATGTGGAATCTCGCCAAATACCTTAGTGTGCTTGTCAAGTATCTCCTAGATATCTAGTGGATGACTGTTCACCTATGGTTCTTGTTAAGTTGGCATAGTGAAACATTATGTTTCCCACTCTATGTTATTATGCCAAAAATTTCTATGCATTCTCCTCAGGAAAACCACTTTGAAACTCCCATTTGAAAGTCCTCTAAGTACAATAGTTCTTCCCTCATGCTGAAACTTCATCTCCAATTTTGCTAGGTTAAGTGTGAACTCTACTAGCAAGGCCATCCATACCATGCCAAGGATGACATCTTAGTCTCCCATGTCTACCACATAGAACTCATCTTTCAATTCATAGCCATCTCCAAACTTGATGTGAATTAGATATCTTCTGAGTGCATTATAGTTTGTCACCATTAGCTACCGTAACTCTAAATCTGGCATGCTCCTCAGTCTATAGACCTCTTTTAGCTACCAATTGTGCATATATAAAATTATGTGTAGACCTAGTGTCAATGAGTGAGATCACTTTTTGCCCTTGGATAGTACCTCTGACCTTAAATGTGATTGCCTTCTGAGCCCCAGTTAATCATGCTAATGACTTCTCATCTTCATGAATGCTGCTCTCCTCTGTAGTGCTATCCTCATCTGAATCAAAGTGTTGATCCTCCCTCTCTAATTGTGACTCTTCTGCTAAGAAATATTACATTTGATTTGCCTTAGCCTTGAGAGGAAACTTGTGGGATAAATCCCAAGGCTCTCTATAGTGAAAAGATAACTTCTTCTTTCTTAAATCATTCAAGGTGTCATTAGCTAACTTATCTTTTTTGGGCTGAGCATCCTTGTGAAAAGGTTTTTTGTCCTTCTCCTTGTCCTTTTTCATATAAGAATCATTGTGATGAAATATGCTCCTAAATGAAGAAGGAGATAAGTCACGAGCCTTTTTAGTGGCCTCCTGCAATGTAGCTGGGTCATGCCCCTTGACCCAACCTCGTAAGGGTTCTGAGAGTCCATCCATAAACAACACTACTAACCTCCTCTTTGAAAAATCAGTGACCAACACAACTAACCTCTAAAACTCACTGATATATTTCTCAACTGATCCCCACTACTTGAGTTTTGCCAACTCTTTAAACTATAATTCAGGATCCCTAGTATCAAATCTCTCTATGAGCTTCTCAATGAACTCCTCATAAGATGTGATCTGATTATGTCCCAAGGTTACCATGCCATGGTGCCGCCACTCATGTGCTAGTCCATCCAAGTGAATAGTTGCATACTTTATAGCCTCCTCTTCAGACATAGGATTCAACTGCAAGTATGTATCCATCTTCTACACCCAAGCTCGTGTGGTCATCTTCCTTGAAGCATCATAATAAGGTAAAGAATGTTTCCCAACTTTCTTTCTTAGGTCAAGGTTTTGACTTCATCCTCCCAATCTAGGCATGTGTCTCATCCTCGGGTCCAAGTAATCTCTAAGAGAAATTTTTGCCTGAAAGTTCAGTCCACTAGCCTCCCAATCCCTCCTAAACTAATCCTGTAACTTTGCGATCTATGGTTCATTAATCAGCTGAATTGGATCTCAGGGTGGTGGGTAGAAGAGCTCTCGAGCTAGCTATTCAAGTTGAGCATGCAACATGTCTAAAGTTATCAGCCTCATTTTTCATTGTTGTCATGTCCATCATTAACGTTGTCTCAACCTCCATTATCATTGCCCCTATTATTGTTGTTTCCATTGTTGGCATCACCTAGATTAATATTGATGCCGATCTGTCTAGCCATTAATTGAAACATCATATCTATTCACCTATTCTACTCATGTTGCATCATATCCATTCACCTATTTTGCTCTTGTTGCATCCATTGCCCCTCCTCCAATGTACCCATAACTTGAATATTACATTTTATTGATCATCTCAGTCACCCATACCACTGTCTTGTTCAAAGAATATCTCCTCTTTGTCTGTATGACTAGATTATATGTCTCTCTACATGGATGAACTTGCAAGTCTGAACTCCTACTTTGTCTTGTTTTGGTATTGTGAAAATTATAAAGCCCTTGTCGCATGCTCAAACATAGATTTTGAAGATCTCCACAGGATGCCAGGACTTATAGCTCTAATACCACTATAATGGGTAGCTCTAATACCATTGTAATGGGCACCTTGGAATGCCCAAAAACTGAACCAACTATTGAAATAGATCTTTTAATGCAAACTGAAGGTGGAACTGATGCTGAAATTATATTAATTTCCAAAATGATGAAATCAAGTACAAGCAATGTATTCAAAAGGCCAAACCCCAAGGGAATGATGTCTACAATGTTACAAGAGAGGATGAACGTCTCCAATTGCCAAGAAAGATATGTGATCCACACATCCAAGCTCTTATCAAATGTCATTCACAAAAATTTGATGCTCAACAATGAGACTTTCACCCCTATTTATCCTTTTCCTGCACCCTTCTAGAAGGAAGCAAAAAATTAATTAATTGCAAGTGCTAGAAGCTTCCCCTTCCAATAATTAATGCACTCTCTAGAAACTCCTCCCTTGCAGTACAATAATTAAATGTGCTTCTCAAAAATTAAATTACTAGAGGCTTCCGCCTTTCCAATAATTAATATACTCTAGAAGCTTCTCCCTTGACATACAATAATTAATTAAATTAGTTAAATATAAAGTCACCTTTTAATTTTAATTTTATTTAATGACTTTATAAGAAATTAATTTAATTTCCTCTTATGCTGCACTTAGAGTTTGGAGAACGTGCAGACTAAAATATGGGGTCATTATAAGGATCTTGTGCCATTGAATAAAAGACCTAGAGGTAAGGAAAAAGTATCGAAGCATTGTAAGGCATTGACAATATTGTCTTCATCCTCTAGAAGTGTAAGAAAGGAGTCATCAATAAAAAGGTCATTCACAAGCTACGTAGTGGAATCAGGAAGAGCTATTCCATAAACCCAACCCTAAGAGATGACATTGGCAAGAAGATAGCCAATCGCTTTAGTTGCCAACACATAAAAAGAAAGCACTAAATGACAACCTTGACAAATAGATCTGTAGAGCCCAAAAGATTCAAATTTTTGGTCATTTATGGTAATACAAGAAGAGGAATCACCAAGGAGAATCCAAACTAATTGTAGAAAGACTAGGCTGAATGCTAATGCTTGAAGCATGGCCAAATTGAAAGGTCATTAAATCCAATCATAAGCTTTGGAAAAATCAATCTTAAGAAACAAGGCTTGTTGTTTCGGCTATCAAACCCATCCATACCTTCACAAAGAACAATAATATTTTCCATAATATGTCTAGGTTCAACACAACCAATTTTTTCAAGATGAAGAATTTGTGGGAGTAGATGTTAGATGTTAAGGGAGAGAGCCTTGGCAATAATCTTGTAAAAAACAATCAAGAAAGTGATGGGCCTCTAGTTGTAGATATCCTCGAGATCACTAACTTTAGCTATGAATTTGATACTACCCTTATTAATAATGTTTCCTAGGGTATGATAATTGTATGCTTCTTGTTACACTTGATATAGATTAGGGTCAATATTATCCCATAATATTTTGTAAAATTCGCAAGGGTAAACTAGGGGCCTTATCACCAGCTTTTAGATGACAACTTCCTTGAGGTCAAGAATCGTGAGATTTTTCTCACAAAAGGTTTATTGCTCCAGAGCAAGCCTATTAGGAGTAGCAACAAGGTAGGCTTGTAATGCCTGCTCATGTGTTGTAGAGGGTTGTTGACTAGTGAAGACCTTTTGATAAAGATACACAAAATCGTGAAGGATGTTAGGCAGGTCAGAAAGAACCAGTTGGTCTACCTATTTTTTTTGATGCCTACCAAAGAATGGAAAGCCACACAACATTGAAAAAGTCCTTGCAAGCTTGATGGCCAACCTTCAACCAATTGAGATGGGCTTTGATCTAAGCTCTCCTAGAAGCATGGTTGTCTACAACTTGTTTCTAGTGTCAAAGATTGGCAAGCCGAACCTCAAGATCTGTGTCAAATAGATTCATGGTGAGGGCTTCTGAGGTTGTACATAGATCTTTGGTAGTGGCTTCATAAGATCTTTTGTGGTATATGGTCAATTTTCTACTATAAATGTGAAGAAATATTGCAATATGGAGAATTGCATCATTCCACCATTGAATCTACCCAATAAGGGTATGGGATCGAGGCTAAATATTCAAGACTCAAAGAATGTGGGCAATAGTGAGTAGATGAGACAACAAGAAGGTATTGAGATAAAGTTGTGTGCCAAGCAATGGAAAAAGTGATGGGGTAATGGTCTGACAAGGTTAGATTTGGTAGAGGAGTGACAGGTAGAGCATGCTCTTGTGAAAAAGAAAGAAAGGACTAAGATGAAACCATAGCCATGTCAAGTCTCTTTAAAACTCTGTTTGACCCAAGTTGAAACTTGGACCAAGTATGCCAAAACCCAACAAAGTGGTGGTGGTTAGCATTGGGATAAAAAAGGCCTAGCTTGTTTTGCATGCAAAACTAGGCTTCTCTTTCGCCAACTTCTCATTAAAAATGAAGAAGACCATCCTTATGAGTAGCCAACTCGGCCATATTAAAATCCCCACAAAAACCTAGGGTCATAGGTGGCAAGTGATACACCAACCAACACCACATGTGTGAACATTCAATAACATCATCAAGGGCATAAAATGTTAACAATGCCAAAAGAATGATTTTGAAAAGGCATCAAAATCCAAACAATCCTTTGCATGGGGTTAGAGCCATGTAAAATAATATATAAAACTAAATGAGGAGAGAGAAAAGTAACAATGCCACCTCATCTAGCCTCATATTGGCAAGAAAATAAGGCATTGTCTAGCCATATAACATGACATGTTGAGGTGAGAAGAAACCCAACAATGTTACTTTCTCGAAGACAATTAACATCAAGGTGACCAAGCTAATGCCTAGTATCATGAACAAAATATTTTCTATGGAAGTTTGTTAACCCCCATACATTCTATGAGAGACAATTCATGGTAACCTAGCTTGTACGTCTACCTCATCTTGAATAGAGGAAAAGTTTTTGTTCAAAAATGTGGAAGCATCAAATGAAGGCTCTCCAAGAGAGATGCCATGTTGTATCTTCTCCACATTATCATGTACCTCATCATGTCCTTTTGGGCTGCCAAAAAAATGGAGGGTCTGTAACAAAATCATCAAAGCCTCTTGTGGTGCTCGAACCCATAAAGGGTGAGAGGTGGGGGTATGAATGTCTATTGTCCCCTGAGCACTAGGGTTTGAAATAGGAAAAGGTGTGAGAAAAGCATCTTAAGTCTCTGATAACACTAGAACTAAGGTGGAATGACCATTATCTAAAGGCAAAGAGCTTGCCTTAGCTAGAGTGTAACCCTTGTCTATTTTCACCACAATAGTCCATTCATATATTTTGGCTAGTGGAGTAGATTCGACTCTAGGATTGGTGGATGATTGTGTTCTAGCAAAGGATAGTCTCTAATCTTGTGTTTCGTGGATGAACACTGATAAAAAGGATTCAGGAGGCTTAGGTAAAGCACCTTTTAAGTGAAGGTGGTACCATTTATATGCATTTCCATTTATTCTTTGAGGTCCCTAGAGAGGTCAACCTCAACACAAACCCTACGCATGGGATGAGCATTGAAAAATTTGTCTGACTCAAGGCAAACAACCTTGCCTACAGTTTGTGCAATGGCTTGCAGAAAGGACTAGCATGTGATAGGAAGCCTAGGAATCTCCACCCATATGGGCACCTTAAGCTTGCAGTCATCAAAAATAGAAAAATCGTGCGACCAATGGTCAAAAACCATAATAGAGGACCTGACAGTCTAGTGGCCTCAAATAAAAACATGATCAACTTGGCTATGATTTCCATTATGAAAAAAGGAAAAAGCCTTTGGCAAGGCTTTGAATGCCTTCAAGGCTAACACCTTTGTGTATCTAGTCCTTGAAAACCCATTCTTGGAGCATGCTTTCAAAACGAGCGCGACCCACAAAATACCCGATTTGGGTTTGTCGTTCTAGCCAAGTGCATGCACTATCAAAATCCTTGACATTGAAAACAATATCAAGAGAGAAATGACCTCGTGAAACACCTTGGTGCGAACTTGCGTGGGCGTTTGTTCGGCGGAGCCATTCTCCCTAGGAGCAGCACCTCTAGCACTAGCATCAACTGATGGGTTGGAGAAGACCGAGGCCATTATAAATGAAAACAAGTCCTGTGATAAAAGTGGTATGAAAGGCGACAAAAGAACAAGAATTCAGACGGAAGCTGTACAAACCCTAGCAAAGCACATTTTCCCTCCCAGTCACAACACTACTTTGGCTGAGGTTAATTGGTTGGATAAAATGATTGTGTACGATAATATTGTAGGGATAGTTGAATATAGCATAGTATTCTTACTATATTTATTATGGCATTATGTAAAAGTCCGTAATGCATATTAATTGTCCTTCACTTTCTTTTGGAAATCTATGAGTGATCTGACGTCCGAACAGTGGTTCACAACATTGAATGACATTAGAAATCGATGGAGAATTTGCATTTAGCTGGAAAGTCCTATCAGCATTTGTTTGCTTGACTTGAGCTAAATTCCTTGCGTGAGCTGTTCTTTGTAACTGTTTTTTGCTGATATTTATGCGAGTTTGACACCTTACTAGGGTTCTTTTCTCACTAACTCTAATTTTTCAACTGCACTTTATAATACCGGGATCAAAGTACATGAAATTCTATGCCGCTAGATAAATGAATTTAGCAAACATAGACTGTAGGAATGGTCTAGTAGAGACTTATTTTGAGTGTCCAGAAATGGCATTTCCAGTCATGAAAGATTACTGATGTGCACACTGGAGAGTGGTAGTGGTCCACCCACGTGTTAGATATGATTGATGCGTACTGAATTTGCATTTTTTTAATAGTGAAACATCATTTTCAATTAGAAAGCCACACGCACTAACAGCACAAAATTCCTCTACACATGTAAAACTATTAAAATAGATTATCATATGTCAATGATGGTCTTTTAACATAGATTCCTTTTAACTAGAATATTGATGGGACTACAAAGCTTTGATGCAAGAAATACGTTGGCAAGCAATTGGTTTTAATCATGCGAACGACCATTTCTAAGCTTTCTTATTTCTTCATTTGCGGATAAAACTGAAGATTAAATAATTAGAAAAAATCAAGCAGGCCATCATTTGAAGAGACGACGAAGTCTGGCAACAAGAGGCAACATAAATCAAGAGAAGATAGGAAACTAATTGTATGTTTATTTATTGAGAATTGTTGTTTCACTTTGAGTGGTATAACTGGTTTTCTATATGCTTTCATTAAGGGGAAAAAATATTTAAATATTCTTTATTATGATGTTCGAGTTATATTCTTTTGATTATAAATATGGTCTTAAAAAGTATGTGGGTGGTTGAAATCATGCAATCGTTAGATAATGATAATAGTGGGATGTGATTATAAATATATGGAAAAAGAATATATATTATATATAATAGTAATTATATTTCGGTGTGTAATTGATATGTGAAAGAGAAGTAGAAGGTCAATTATGAATTTTTTTGGTCTAAGTTTTGTATATATTTATTTTGTAAAGGAGGTCAGAAGGTATGCCATTCAGTCTATAGTGTATTATTAGTGAAACTAAGGTATAAATGGAGAACTAAGCACATGAAATGAAATTTGCATTTAATTAAAGGGATTTAACCTTGATTGAAGTAAGGAAAATATTTAATTAAAAGAAAGTTGAACTGTATTATCAACAAGCTTATGTGGGGTTCTTATTAAAGGAAAAAAGAGATGAGGGACAGGGAACTAGGTTGGGTTGGTGGATAACAAGATATAGATGGAGAGAAAGATAGCTAGATGAAAATGGGATGGAGGTGGAGATTGAAATGATGATGATGATGATGATATGATGACATTAATGATGGTGATAATGATGACGAGTGATATGGATAGAAGGAAAGGAAGATACAAAGACAAAGATGGACATGGTGATTCAAATTGAAAGGGAGAGGGAGACATAAGGAAATGAGATAGAGGTATAGAGATTTGGAAGTGAAAGCATATATATTGGGGGAGATAGAAAAGTCAAAATAGAGATTGACACTAATATGCATAGAGGGAGATAGATATAGAGGTTAAGAGATATGGATAAACAATGACATAAGCATAGAGGGAGAGATATAATTTAAAATTTGGAATGATGGAGCGACATACACAATTTAATATTTGAAGTGATAGCTAGAGGAATCAAAGGAAAAATATATTGTGATACATGTAAATATTTAAGAAGAATATTAACAGGTAGATGTATAGGAGAAAAACTAGAGTTTGAGAAGGAGAGAAAGAGACAAAGGTGTGAAAAATATGGATATAATGATGGAGATATATCTTTAGAGAGAGGTAGAGGGACAAATATAGAGGGAAGGATGAAATTAGAGAGAGGTGAATATAAAGATACATACATTGAGAGATGAAGATAAATATATACATTGAGATAGATAGGAAGATATGAAGAGGAAGAAGGAGAGGGGATGGCATTTATACAAATACATGTATATAATGAGATATCTTAAGAGAGAGTGGGCAAGAGACATGCGATGCTAGAGAATCTTGAGTTCTTGGCAATCTTGTATCAACAAAAAACATTTTCTTTCATTTTTTTTCCTTTTTTCCTATTTGAAAGATTGATGTATTGATCATTCATCTATGAGAGGTTTTGGTTTCTATCTTGGAATCTTTCTAAGGAATCTTTGTAGTTCTTATCTTCCTAATCACACCTCATTTTAGTTTAGAGATTATAATCATTCTAGTTGGTTTAGATGTGATCACCAATTTATTGGTATTCTAATAGTGGATTGTGATAGAAGTTTTTTATTAATGTGATTGATTAGCATTGATCTCAAGGTAGATTTGTGTGTGGTTGAATTGGTGGTTGGAACAGCTTAAAATAATTCTTTAATAATTGTTAGCATTTGTAATTTAGGTTGACTAGCCTAATGTTTTTGTAATGATATGTAACATCTTGAATCCTAACCTATAGTAGCTTTGAGTTTAAATATAGGGTTTTCTATTAGCAGTAGGAAGAAGAGGAATAGAAGAGGGATAGACACCCCAGTTTGAGGATCAATTTGACTTATGTTTGGTCATAACTAGAAAGGCCTTACATCACCATATGTATGAAATACTTGTTTGAATAAATGACTAATCTTGTGCATTGTCTCTCACAATTCTATGTTATTGCTTTTGTGTGAGTTTTGTTGCAAGGTTTGACATCTCATTTTGGGATTTCTTCAACTTGGTAGTGTGTCAAGTGGTGTCAGATTGTAGGTTTCTTTATAAGCTCTAGTTGACTTTATTGTAGGGTAGAAAGTTTTGATTTATCCTACAATTGGACAGGGTTGCAATGATCTCTCATTACAGGAGAGATGCAAATCATGTAATGATGGAGAATTTTAGAAAAATTATAACAATGCCTGAACTTGTACATATAGCCCAAAGGACATGAAAACCTATTGAGGTTGATAGTGAAGATTAGGAAGATGAAGTACAAGAAGAATGGGTACCATCAACACCTATTATGGAAAAAGAGGATGAAAGGTTCATGAGAGCTTTGACAAGAACCAATTCCGAACATCACTTTAATCCTCTTGAGCATAGTGGAAGGTTGGATTCAAATGAATTGATAAACAAGATCTCTAATATGGATAAATGTGTTGACTATTAGAGAATACTTGTAGACAAGAAGGTGAAGACTATAAGGAAAAAAATAAAAAGTGGCATGCAACCTTGTGGTGAGAACATTTGAAGACTAATCAATAAAGGAAAGGTGAAGAGAAAATCAAGCTATGGGAAAGATGACTAACAAATTGAAAGGTATATTTCTTATTGGTGATTATCAAGTTTATCTTTTAAAGAGAATGCAAAATTTTGAACAAAATGATGGTTCTATAAGGAAAATGATGAGGAAAACTATAGCTTAGATATTGGATCGAGTCAAGTGTATAATGAAATTGAAGATATCTTTTGGTGCCTGAATGGCTTGAGGACTTCTACCAAGGATGAAATTAGTTCTATTAAGGTGGATGCCACTAAAGAAGTCTTATTAATTTTCATTGAAGGAAAAGGAAAAATTACACAAGAAACATACACAGAGTTAAAGAGGAAGAGGTGGAATATTTTTTAGGGGTTGAGGAAGATCTTATAGAAAAAGTACCAAACCAAATTAAGGAAAGGAGAATTGGGATAAGGGAAAATAAGAATAGAAATTACAAAATTATACAAAGGTAGAGGAAGTCACCTAGCATGTAGTTACCCTAGAGATAATGTTTAAAGGAGATAAGACAATAATTTTTTCAGGGGTACTTGTTTCAAGTGTGATAATGAAGGACATGGGTCATTTCAATGTACCAATGAAGATAAGAAAACTAGAGGTAATGGTAGAAATGCATTTGTGAATGAAGATTTGCTTGATTCAATGGACACCCCTATAGATAGAGGAACTTTAGTTGTCAAAAGACCATTGATGAATGAAGGTACTAATGAGGATCCTTAGATGAAAATCCTATTCAAAACCAGATGAAAGATTGCAACAAAATGAACAAAGAGGTCATTAATAGTGGAAATTATGCAAATTTGGAACTAGTGAAGATAATTAAAAAATTGTTTGACAAGAACAACTTTCCATAATTAGATAAAGTATGAAGATGTGTATTCTAGATTCGATTGTGTGCCATATTTTTGGATCAACATTTCGAATCACACTCTGTGATCCATCATCTTTTTTTTCCTCCAGCTATTCATATCCTAATGATGGATCACAGAGTGTGATTCAAAACGTTGATGCAAAAATATGGCACACAATCGAATCTAGAATACGCATCTTCATAAAAAATTGATGTCACAATCGATGAAGTGCCCTAGATCTTATGAAGTCTTAGGGATCAAATATGAGCATTGTATAGTGTTCAAACTTAAAATTAGGACTTACCATTTAAATTTCTCAATGATATTATACATATGGACTATTTTCATATCTTTTTTGGTAGACAAGGGAAATATGATAGAAAAGATTTACATGATGGAAGGTTGAATAGATATACTATTATGACTAATATAAAGAAGAAAGTTTTGTTTGCATTAAATGGAGAATCTAGAGGTAAAAAATGTCTTACTATTAGAATTCTCTTGACTTAAAATTGATAGCTCATAAGAGATTTCAAAAAGGATGATATTTCCTATGCTTTAGTTCCTAATAACCCTCTTCAAAATTTAGAAGATGAAACACCTAAGGAAGTCAAGAAGATCTTTATAGTGTATCAAGAGAATATATTTTTTATTATGTCCTAGATTTTTTACCACTATTTAGAAGCATTATTCATTTTGTGGATCTCATTATGGGGGCTAGTTTTCTTAACAAAGCACCTCACTAGTTAACACTTGTAGAGAATGGGGAGTTAAATAGAAATTTTCAAGA